>ML685786.1:1840774-1858334 GCA_007922175.1 Pelusios castaneus | reverse complement strand
GCCCCACGGGGCGGAGCCCCTGTTGGTAACTAACCGTGGCCAGCCCCCTCACAGACATGTCAAAGAGGGAAGAGCACAAAGAGACGCACGGGAGCTTTAACTCACCACGCCACCCTGGACAACAGCCCAAATGTTCTTGAGCTATTCTGTCAGAGCTGCTTTTTGCAACTCTGCCCGGGTGACGTGTCTCTCCTCTAGCTCAGCTGTAAACGGGTCTGTGCAAAGTGTCCCCGCATATTGTCTGAGTTGCACAGAGTGCAGTAGAGGCCACGGATGTTGAGTAATAAGGTCTCCATAGAACAAGCTCCCTCCGTTCCGTGTGAGCCAGATCAGTAATGTGAGGGAAATGACACATTAGGTTCTCTTCACTCTGGGGAGCCCAGTAACTGAGCCTTTCCAGGGAGTTTTCACTCCAGACACTTAAAGCCAAACTTTTTTCACATTGAAAATGTTCTGACTCAACCAGCCAGACACCAAAGAAGAGGCATGGCCCAGGAGCCAGGCCACAGGGTTGATAGTCAAGACCAGGGGCTCTTCCCAGCTCTTTCATTGACTTGTTGTTTGACTGTGTTATAGAGACTGAGCCTCAGTTTCTCATCTGTGCAATGGGGCTAATGAACTCATCCAACTTTGAGTGCCTTACAGAGGCCGTTGCATAACATCATCTCTTTAGCCCACTTTTCTGCAAGTCAGTCTCTGCAGGGAAGGGAAAAGGAGCCTGGCCAGCCAGAAAAGGCGTGTCGGAGCAGCCTTTCCCCAGTGCAGCTTGGGGCAGAGCTCCGCAGATGTTAGTGCTGCCCAGCACGTTGGGCAAACTTTTCAGACGTGCTCCTGAATTTTTGGTACTCTCCCTGACATCCTCAGTCCGCCAGTCTGGGCCTCCAGAACAAATGGCCACTTCTAAAAGTCTTGGCCCTAATTTCTTCTTCCGTCTCTGGAATCTGCATTTCCTCCTCCATTACAGCTCCCCATGGAATTCACTCCTCCCTGTGTAGAGCTAATCAGATTTTACATCAGTTGCCAAATGCTCACCGTGTTTCTATGTCTGCCATTCCAAGACACAATTCCCAGAATGTCTTTCTTGGGCCGGACAGAGAGTATAGATTTGCATATGAGGCAGTTAGCTATTAATTTGGCTACCACATAAAGAGAACAGTTTCTTACCCTCTCCAGCCTAATGTACCCAAAGAGGTTTGCAGTTCCAGTAACTCCTCATTTACAGTTGTGGCCAAAGCTTTCGTTATGTCCGCAGTCTTGGTTTCGGTTAGAAATCAGCGGATGGCACTTCGGCTGGTCCTGTTTTCGCTCGCTGTTGCAAACCGGGAATAAATGACATTGAGGTCAGTGGGATTACATTGGCGTAATGTGTGGAGTGTGTAAAGGCAGAATCAGACCCTGGGAGTTCTGGGTACCTTCTAACTCAACCCTGTTCAGTCCCAAATAGTTCTGAGTTACAAAGACACAATTGTCAACTCCCTCCATGATCACCATATGGGGCAGACCTGACGCCAAGTAGGGGCCATTCCAGCAAAGTCCAGAGAGCTCTGGCAGTCTACACCAGGTGAGGGGCTGGCCCTGAGAAATCTTCCTTTAGGAATAATGGGTCACACTTGCATTTTCAAACCCTTCTCATCTTCTTTCTGGTGCCCATGAATTGACCTTTAGGCCTGTATTCAGGAGGGAGGACCAATTCCTCATGGTTAAGACATCAGGGTCAATCCCCGACGTGCCACGGACTCCCTAGGTGATTTGGGCTGGTCACGTGGTCTCTCCATGCCTCAGTTTCCATTCTACAAAACGGAGATAATAGGCCTACCTTTCCTCTTCCCACCCTTTGTCCTGCATATGTAGATTGTAAGAGCACTAAGGTAGAGCCCGTCTTTTCATGTCTGTATAGTGATGAGGATGGTAGCTCCCCAATTTGGGCTGGGAATTGAGTTGGTCAAGGTTTTGAAATTCTGAAGTTGTAACTAAAATTTTTATCAAAATTTTAACCAAAAAAAAAGGGGGGTGGGGGAGAAGCTGTGGCAAGTAAAATTGTGGGGTTTTCAATCAATGATAGAACTGATTTAATTTTTTTAAGCATTGAAACATTTCTTTCAAATTTAAAAATATCAGTAAAAAAACTTTCAAAGAAGTCCAACAACTCTTTTTACTATTCCCACTGCCTCCCCCAGCTGTAGCGGGAACTGTCAAATAATCGCAGGTAGTGACACCTTTAGTTAAGCTTGTAAGACATTTTCCATTATAAGGTTATGTATGCAGTTGCTTGAATTTTGTCAAACTTAAATCTTCCAGGGTAAAATTTTTATTGACAGCTGTCTACGCCAGGCCAATTTTTTTTTTTTTTTTTTTTTTTGCAAAGTTTCAGTTGAAATGATTCAGACAGTTCTGTGAACAAAAGTAGGGAAAATATGTTGTTTAGCCAATGTTAAAAAAAGATTCTCATAACTGTTTCAGTGAGAAGATGCAACACCTCCATGCTTTGGAGAAGAGGCTTGAAATTTGGCAGGGGTCCCCTGGTATCAGGGATGTGCCTTTTGCCCTCTCTCTGAAGATAAACCCAAATTTTGCCAAGTTATAAATATCTGAAAAATCTCAGTTTGCCTGGGCTCAGTACAGACATGCAAGTTTGGCAGCTTAGTTCTCTGCAAGTCTGTCTGCTCCAGGATCAGACATGAATGCAGAGGGGTGAGGGACAGGAAGTGGAGAGGAAGAGGGGAAGAGATGCAGAATGGGTGAATCAAGGAGTGGAGTGTGGGAAAAGAGGGTTAGGAGCAGGCGCGGGGGGGCAGAAGATGAGCGAGAAATAGGAGCAAGGGTGAGGAGTCAGGCAGGAACCCGGGATAGCAGGGAGGGTAGAGATAAGCAGAGCGGCCAAGGGAAGGAGCTATTGCGGGGGGGCCGCAGCGGTATGACAGAAGCAGGAGGAAAAAGCCAACAGTCTCCTGGCAGCTGCAATAAAGTGTGCACTTTCCAACTTCTGCAGCCAGTGAGACTGATGTCCTATAGACTCCCGCCCCGATTCATTCCCAGAGCACAGTCTGTCCTTTGCCTTGAATGATGCAGGGATCCAGTGGAAAGAATAGCGCATGATCGTGCATTGAATGACTCCATCTTAATGGATGTGCACATGGGGGCAAATGGTGGTAGCACAGACAACCTTAAGTCTGGTATTTCCTAACTTTTGAATGACCGACTTCACAATTTTACTGTCCAGTGGGTCTGCTGCACTGGTTTTCAAACTTTTTTTTCTCCGGACCCAGTTGAAAAAAATCATGTATGCCCGTGACCCAACAATGACGTCTCTGAGCACTGCCTTCCAGTCTTTTGGTAGCAGCAGGAGGTGCTGCGACGACACAGTCCTGGGTCCCGACCCGTACCACTGGTCTGCTGTCTGACTGGATGAGCAATCCCAAGTGATAGAGGTAGCATGTGGGGGAGGGGGTCAGTGATTCCCTAATATCTAAAAAGGCAGATGAAGGGAGCTGTTCTTTCAAAAGAGTCTAGACTCAACAAAAAAAACTTCAAAACCAGACTTCAGCAGGAAACTGCCGAGCTGGAACTGATTTGCAAACTTGATACAATCAGGCGGGGTCCGAACAGGGACTTGGACGGGTTAGCACATTACAAAAAGTACCTTCTAACCACTGGTGTGAATGGGCCTCATCTACCCTAACTGAATTGACTTTGTTAGCAATTGCTCTCCCCATTGCAATGCTTCTCTTTCTTCCTGGCATGTGTGTATCTACCTCTCAACTGTAGGTTCCAGTTCATGCATCTGACTAAGTGGGTTGGAGGCCACAAAAGCTTTTGCCCAAAGAAATTTGTTAGTCTTTAAGGTGCCACAGACCTCTCGTTGTTTTTGCTGTACACAGATTAAAACGGCTACCCCTCTGGAAATCGATATTCAAATTACTTCCATTCCCCAAGGACCAGTCACTTATTCCTGGTCAATTGCACCATAGACATCATAGCAAAGACTAGACTTGTAGCCAGTTCTATAATAATCTATCTAAAAAAATATTAAATAGGAAAAGGAAATCTGAGAGTTATTTACAAGGTTAAAACAGGTAAACATAAGCACACAAATGAATGACACCCTTACATTTCAAAAAGTAATAGAAGCTTCTGTAATAAGCAAGCTCTATAGATCCTTTAGAACTAATCTAGGCTAAGCAGCTGTGGATCTCTTGTTTGTGCCTAGAAAAACCTTGTCTCCCAGAGTCCAGGCAGCATAGCAATACCAAGTTCCTGTCTTGGGTTTTTATCCTCTTTCTGCCATGTTCTCTGAGCTGCAAAGTGAGATGACAGGAGGAATCCATGTGCATACTTGTGTTTATGTGGGTGAGGAGGGATAAAGCAAAACAACAAACATCTTTTGTCCTCTTTAACATCCCACAGTAGTCTGTCTGGTGTCAATGGATCTTTCCTGGTAGGCAGGACGTCACACCTTCTGCTGGTGATCAGCCTTTCAAGCTAATTAACATCTCTCCTGTCTGGTGATTTACACAATTCAACCACTCAAATATTACCTTATGCTAAGGATACAGAGGTTATAAGTGAGTTTAGTGAAGACAGCACCTCACAAGCATTCAATAAAGTCTAAACATTGACCACAGGTTTATAATCCTAATATCTCTTTTGACAAATTAGCACACAGCCATGCATTTGTCAGTGTTCCACTGAGACGGGGGACTTTCAATCTCTATCTCTTCACAGAGCATTTTTGTACAGAAATAAATGACCAGATTCATGAAATAATTTATTCCCTCTGGGTGAAATTCATCGGTTGGCTGGCTGCCCGTTGTGGAGCAGGCCTATGCGGAGATAGCCAACTCTAAGGAAGAATTGGAGGGTGGGCCATATGATGGTAAGCTTTTTCATTTGATTTATGGTTAATTTTTTAAAAATAAATGATCTCCCTGCAAGAAAACAAAGGAGAGAATTTTTTAAAGATTTGCTAGAACCATGTTAATTTACGATGATAAACTCAACCATTGAGCTCATACATTTTTAACACAGTTTATTTACACTGACCCTGCTCACTCACTAATTTCTCTGTCATATTTAATGTTTTAAATAAAAATCAGTGTTTATTAATTGTTTGAAGATAAAATCCAACATGGTATCCCTAGCCATTATGATCAGCTAGCTCTTCTTGGGCTTGATATAAAGACAATGGGCAGCCTTTCCTCTGATTTCAATGGGCTTTGAGGGAGACTTCTTATCAACAGAGTGATAGTGAAATTTCTCACCTGCCCTGCTCTACCATCGTGGATTGAATTTAGCATCTCTGACCTTGTTCTTCCAGAAAGAGGCATAGTGGGTCTTAGTGGGCATAATGAAGTTCTCCTTATCCTCTGCATTTTAATTTGATTTTACAGTGTGGTAAGAAATAATTGCATATGGAAAAGAAACGTGAATGTGACGAGCGCCACATTTCAGCAATTCCCTCTCTTAACAGCTTTCCCATCAGGCTGCAGGTCTCCATCTCTTCATCACCGTTGGTCATTAATGGGATTGCATTTATGGGATCAGACCTGGGCCAATTCCTTCCATGACAAGTTGCCTCCAATGTTACAGGTCCCTTTTACCCCTGGTGTTGACATCAGTGGAGATACACTGCTGATTGATTTGGCCCAAACACTGTGTGCTATGGCTATCCCCAGTTACAAAGAGAAACAAATGCCAACAAACATTCAGGCCTGGTCTTTGCTGCATGAAAGGCGTGTGTTTTGCCTTGCGGTAACATATATGCCAAAGTAAAACCACAGTGTAGACAAAAGGAATTCTGACTTGCCCATGGAGTGAGCCAGGCAAGTTCAGCACTGTGGGTTCAGCTTGTCTTTACCTCGCTATAAAACTAAAGAGTTTGATCTTCACTGTGTTTTCACCTCAGACCAGCTCACACGCTTGTTACCCCAAGGTAAAAATCGCACCTTCTTTAGCGTGAAGACAGGGTCTCCAAGATCCTGTGCTGCCAGCGGTCTGCACATAAAGCACCTATGACATTCCCATAAGCAAACTAGGGAAATGCAGTCTAGGAAATGACTGTACGGTGGGTTCACAGTGGGTTGAAAGAACATACTCAGAGTAGTTACCAAAGGCTTGCTGTCGGACGGGGCACTGGAGTCCCTCAGGGGATAGTCTCGGATCCAGGATTAGTCAATATATTCATTAATGACTTCAATACTGGAGTGGAGAGTACGCTTAGAAAAATTGCGGATGACACCGAGCTGGAAGGGGTTGCAAACACTTTGGAGGACAGGATTAGAATTCAAAAGGACTTTGACAAACTGGAGAATTGGTCTGAATTCAACAAAATGAAATTCAGTAAAGACCAGTGCAAAATACTACACTTAAAAGGCAAAATCAAAAGCGTGTCTACAAAATGGGGAATGACTGTCTGGATGGTAATACTGCCGAACAGGTCTGGGGGGACAGCGGAGCAGAAACTGAAGCTGAGTCAGGAGTGTGGTGCAGTTGTATAAAAGGCTACAGTAATTGTAGGGTGCAGTAACGGGGAGTTGTATTGTATGTAAGAGACAGGAGGTAATCGTCCTGCTCTAGCCCACTCTGATAAGGACCCAGCTGGAGTATTGTGTCCAGTTCTGGGCACCTTACTTTAGGAAAGATGTGGACATGCTGGAGAGAGTCCAGAGGACAGCACCAAAAATGATACAAGATTTAGAAAACCTGACCAAGGAGGAAAAGTTAAAACAGAAGTTCTCAAACTTTTTTTGCTGCCCCTCTGAAAATATTTCAGGCTGTGACATTCCTTCCCAAACATGGGGACCCCCTATAATAACCTGGCAACCCCTGAGGGGTCATAACCCCCAGTTTGCAAATCCCTGGGTTAAAAGAATGGGGCATGTTTAGTCTTGAGAAAAGAACACTGGGAAGGGGACCTGATAAGTCTTCCACTATATTAAGGGCCGTTAGAATCCCATGAACAATTGTTCTCCATGTGTACGTAAAATAGGACAAGTAATGGTCTTAATCTGTAGAAAAACTTTCTAACAATAAGGCTAGTTAAGCTCTGGAAGAGGCTTCGAAGGGAGGTTGTGGAATCTCCATGATTGGAGTTTTTAAAAACAGGTTGGACAATGAACAAGGAGTCCTGGGGCACTTTTAAAGACTAGCACATTTATTTATCACATGAGCTTTCGTGGGAGAAAATCCCACAAAGCGTCTGATGAAGTGGGGTTTATTCCCAAAAAGCTCATGCGATAAATAAATGTTAGTCTTTAAAAGTGCCCCAGGACTCCTTGTTTGTTTTGCTGAACTAGACAAACACCGCTCCCCTCTGGAACTTGTCAACGTGCAAGGTTGGACAACATCTGTCAGGGAGGGTCTCCGTTTACTTATTCCTGCCAGAGCACATGGGCCTGGTCTAGATAACTTCTCCCGATCCCTTTCAACCAAACCTGGCATTTCTATGATTTTATGATTGCCTTCTTTGGGAGGGCATCTATGTATCAAACACTTGTGTGTAGGGCTTTCCTATTACCCCAAAGAAACACCCATGAAAACCCCATCTTTTACCCTTTGGCAAGAACAATTCATTCCCATTCTCTGCTAAACTCTACAGATGCTAAAAGTTTGAATGGATGAAAACACCATTTTATTACCTGATTACTTTTATAATGAAAGAAAGAAGTCTAAAGCCTCGAACAGGAGTCCTGGAAATTGCCCACCATTTTCAAGCTCTCTTGGCCTCTTTTATTAGTCAGAGTTGTTTTTTGCTTTTCTAAACTACTGTGTGTAGGTTGCAATTATCCCACGGATTCCAGAATGGGAGATGATGATTCACTGTCGAAATGTAGATTTTATTTTAAAGTCAAGCTTTTCCCTGACATGTTCTGTGAGCCTGGGTTGGTACCTAGAATTTAGCAGTGGCACAAATCTATTGGCTCACCCAGTCCATCCCCAGTCAAATGCGGAATGACTGTGTTTAGCCTCCGGCTTTGTTTAGCTGAAGTCTGACTAGTTCCTGCAGTGTGGATTCCGTCACCTCCATTGTTTAATTGCACTGTGGGACAAGGATTGCTTTCCTGCTATCTGGTTCAAATTTTCCTTGATCACTTCCAATTCTGAATCGCTTTACCAATACCATATGCTCATGAGGGTGAGAGTGAGGGAAGGAACCCCAGGGAAATCAGGTCTTTGTGGATGAAGAGCTGGGTTATTTTTTGCCTGATGCTGATTTGTATCCCCATTGTTTCTCGGCCAGTACATATTTGTTGTTTTCTCTCTGTATTCTGATGTAGGCAGGTGGAAATACGGGCTGAGTAGGGACAGAGAGAGGGTCAGCAAAGAATACCATAGAGCATAGGATGGATGATACAAAACAATAGAGAAGCTTCCAAGCCAGGAGCTTTGGGAGAGCGCTCCTATAGGCTGCAGGCTATATATTTCACTGCCTATTGTAACATCTTTCCTCCCTCTGGGCGCTTTAGCCTTTTGCTGTTTCCCTCTCTTGGGCTGGGAAAGGTTGTGACGCAGAGGCCGGAGGACTCTGCAGCTGGTCCAGAAAGAAACACTTCTAGAGCTTCGTTTTGGAAGGCATTGTAGACGTATTTCCTCTGCTCTCCTAGGTTAAGGTGCATGAAAATAATAATCCAGTTGAGAAAGCCAGGCCTGCTCCACAGAGGTGTCGCTCCCGTTGATTTCAGCGGGACTTGGAAATGTGCTGCAAGCTAATCGTCGCATTATTCTCTTTTGCACACGCTCGCTCCTTCTCACTTTGCACGTCCATGGGCTGACAGACCCTTGCGAAGTGCTGAATTCTGCAGATCAGTCAGTAAATGAACAAACACACATTTGAAAACGTGACAAACGATGGTGCATCACATGATGGACTTTGTTTCTTACTTTTGATAAGTCTGTTCATTGAGCTCTGTGTCTAACGTGAGGAATGCAGTGTGTTATTGGGTACAAATACTGAAGCCCCCACTACATTGGAGCCCCCCTCTACTGCTCTGCTCTCAGATCTTTGCCGAGGAGCACGGGCAGATGACTAGATTAAAGGGATTTAATCCTGCCGTCAGTTACAAGGCTTGCCAGCACAAATCCATTTTGTAAGGCCAGAGCCAAGTTGTACAGGTCAGCGTAACTTGACAACCGACACACAAACCACTTCTCCCACTCTGAACTTTGCCCTCTCCCCCACAACCTTCAGCCTCTGTGCTTTCTTCTGCTGTTTTCTGGCTGATGCTGCCCATCAGGGACTGTACCTCCAAGGGGAATGCTGATTTTTATTTATTTGGTGGCAGGGTTTGGGATTTTCCCCCATTGTTTTGTTCTTTTTTTTTTTTTTGCAAAACAAAATTCCCTGCAAAAGTGTGTGTGACTAGATGGAACCTCTTGGATTCAAACCAGAACGGTTGCACATGGACTGCCATGCTGGCGAGAGTGAGCGAGCGACCATGCGCCAAGCTTTGTACCAGTTACACTAGCACAATCTGGAGTAAGGCCATCCAGGGGCATGGAGATGCTGTGGATTTCCGACTCTGAGGCTATGTACGCACGGCAGACTTGTCCCGCAGTAAGTTGTTGCTATAAATATAATGCTTTACCATGTCCACACAGGGCTCCCTGTAGCGAAAAGGAGTGTTCACACGCTCCTTTGAATTTTCACTACAAGGAGCGGTGCATGGTGGGCACCTGTCCCACCATGCACTGCTGCAGCCAGCCTTTGGGCCGGCAGTGGGGCTGTTTCCCATGGCTAGCTGCCCCCGGGGTTCCCCCAAAGGGCTGAAGTCTGCTGCGGTGGGTTCCCTTGGGCTGAAGCCCCACCCGGGGTGTTCCCCGGAGCCCAGCCCCAACTTGGGATGGCGGAGGGGGCTGTGCTGAAGTGGCAGCAGCCCTGGAGCTCAGCTGACTAACTTGGGGCAGCCCCCGCTGCCCCAGAACCGGCAAGCTGGGTGGCTTGAGCCCTGGGGCTGCACCCGGGGCTCAGTTACTGCAGAGAGTCGGGAAACCCAGCAGCTTGCGGGACTCCCTGGAGCAGTGGGGCTTTAGGCACAGCACTCATGGCAGCTGGAGCGCCGCTCTTACGTGTCAATTCCTCGAGAAGTGTCGCAGGTCCGGTGTCCTCTGGCACTCTGGGGCCTTTCCGGCGGCTGTCTAAAGGGACAGACGATCTGTGGGAAGCATCACCACAATGGTCTGCGTGGTTTACCTGTTGCATGGCAAGACCGCACACCAAGCAATATTGCAGTGTGTACACTCGCAGCCTGGTGCGGGAAAACGCCTTACATGCGATACAGCTGTAGCGTGTACAAGGCCTGAGAGGCGAATGTGGCCGTGTGTGTGGGAGCCCTCTAAAGGAGGGGAGAGCGTGCTGCTGTCAGATAGTAACAGAGGTTTTGATTATTTTTTTTAAACATCTCACATGGCTTGTCTTAATTTAGCTGCTCCCCAGCGTAATTTATGCAAACAGATGCATTGTAAAGAGGCAACAAGCAATGCTCTGAAGCATGTAAACAAAGCCAATTTCCTCCCAAGGACAGGCTGCAGCCCTGTGTCCGTGAGCGTTCCTTGATTATGGGAAAGACACAAAAAAAACTCCAGCCAAATGCTGTGCTTCCCCAAGGTCTGTGACTGCTGAATTGCTCTTGACTCTGGCAGCTGCTCTGGCCTGATTGCTCCCAGCCATCGGTCTGGGGCATTTTTAACAGGATCTCACTAGTCTTTGCCTGCATTTGTGTTAACTGCTTGCCTGCGAGGCTGGTCGATACTTTAGACTTCACAACGTGAGAGGCAAAAGATGCTTGGTTGTTGAGATGAGGAAAGGAACTGCTTGACTGCTGCTGTGTATAGGCCTCGCTGAAGAGCAATGTCTAAAATGCACAGTTTGGCGAGAGAAGAAAATCTGGCTCACGTGATGCCAATTGGCTACAGGGCAGAATAGCTCATATGCATCTTTTCAGGCTCGAGAGACGAGCCACAGGGAACAGGGTTACTCCTCATCTCTGGATAATTGATTTCAGTAACTCTGCAGGGGGTTCCAAGAGTGTTTGCTGGACTCACCAGCTTCTCCGGGCCTAATTCAGCTCCACTAATGGGCATGAATCAAAAGAAACTCCTTGAAAATTGATGGGGTTGTGGTGGCATAAAGAAGAGGAGGATCAAGTCCAAGGTCACAGTCGTAAAGAACAATGCAATGAGGTGCATGAAGATTGTCTGGAGGGGATGAGTCCTGGAACCGTATGCCTCTAGGTCACTACTTTGACTCCAGTGGGAATGAAAGGCACTGCAGTCTCAGGGCTGCTTGGTGTCACCTCCCCATCTTTCTTTATTTTACCCTTTCCCCATGAATCACTAGGCCCAGACTCTGACTTTTTGGTTGCATTTCGTAATGAAATAAAGCTAAAAAGATGTAGCTAAGTGCTGAGTATGAAAATCACAGAGAAGGGAATGTATCCCAAATGTCCCAGAACCATCAGGCAGCATGAATCTTAAAAATGGAAAGTGATGGTGGGTTTCTTTCCATCTCCCAAGGCATGGGAGAGAGAGAAAGAAAAGATGCAATATCCCAACATTTTGGTATTTAAGTATCTACTGAGAGATGCTATAACAAATTCTGTTCCGAGTTTGTTTTCAAACAATTTAAGATAATGAAGGTCTCCTTCTCGTAGAATTGGGATGAAACCCGTAGCATGCTCATCGTTCTAAACCAAGGACTTAATGGATAGCATAGAGAAGCGATTCACAGCCAGCGTATACATACCCCTGGACATATGCAGAGATCTTCCAGTGGGTACATCGACTCTTCTAGATATTAGCCTGGTTCTACCACAGGCTATATATAAAGCACTAGCAAAGGCAGTACAAACCGAAATTGCACACAGACAATGACTCGTTTATACGGCTCTATAGACTATACACTGAAAAATAAATACGGTATTTGTATTTCAGTTGATTTATTTTCTTATATGGTCAAAATGAGAAAGCAAGCAATTTTTTGGTAATAGTGTGCTCTGGCACATCTGTATTTCTATGTCTCATTTTGCAAGCAAGTAATTTTTAAGTTGGGTGAAACTTGAGGGTACACAAGACAAATCAGCCTCCTGTGAGGGGTGCAGTGGCCTGGAAAGGTTGAGGGCCAGTGGTAGAAAAGGCTGGGTTCTGTTCCCGTCTGGCTCTGCTGCTGGTCTTTTAGTTAACCTTGGGCAATTCCCGTCACCTCAGTGCCTCAGTTTCTCCATCTGTACAATGGGGCTAATGAGCCTGCTTTGCAAATTACTTGGAGATCCACTGATAAAAAGAGCGCAGCATTATTCTTGTTATCCTTAACTAGCCAGAGGGCCCTGAGGTCTGAAGTTCAGACCTTCACACAAGACATTTCCTCCTCCTGGACTGAGTCATTTTATCAATGTGCAGGAGGATTGCAATTTTATTCTCATTCAAAGAAGATATTGCCCATCTATTTCCAAACCTGATTTGTGACTTCATACACTAAAAACAGTAACAGCATCATGGCCACCCTACAAGTGTTCAAAAATCAGGAGTCAGGCCCTCAGAATCCTGAAATAAATTTAAAAGCATGAGATTTTTAGTGTGTCACCTAGGGCAGTGGTTTTCAAATGGAGGGTTGGGATCCAGGGTTGGGTTGCAGGTGGGAGCCATCACGCCACATGGCATGTGGGGTGTAAGCTGAGACAGAGAGGCCACTGAGCCTGCCATAGGCTCTCCCCTGCCCGCCTTACTTCTGCATTCCAGGCGAACGCTTTCCCTAGTAAAACACGCAGCTGCTGACTCCGGAGAGGAGCTGTTCTCTCACCGGAGGGTAATGATGCCACTGACCCAAGTGCCCGAGGGGAGCTCCGCAGGGGCTCTGAAAGGCTTTCTCCTGAGAGCAGGGAGTCAGCAAGTCAGCCAGAGAGCCATCGACCCTGCTGAACGTGCACGGCCAGTTAGCACATTTGTCAGACAGCCCAGGGGAGCTGTTTGCAGCTGCCAGTGGTGGATGAAATGTGCCAATGCGGAGAACATTGAGCTGCTCTGTGTCCTTTAGAACCATCTGCACTAGGCTGACCGCCTCTGCCTGACTCTCTCCACCCATTGGTTGGCGTGGAGCCCGCCGGTAAGGGATTAAGAGGGTTCTCTGACTCCTGAACCCATTCATCCGACACTGGCCGTTTTCTAAGGACGTCCCTCTCTGAATCAGCTCCGCTGGTGTTAGTGGTGGGAACCCTAGTGGAGACATGCTGCTGGCAGCTCTCTCAACACCAGCTCGTGTAACCTGCTCACAGAGATGCTTTCAAGGTAGATAGCATGTGGATTTCTGAACCCATATTAGCAGCCCTAGGACATTTTTGGTGAGTTTTCCTAGTGTAGACAGGGCCACTGAAGCAAGGTATATGGGAGGTGGGAGTGGCAGTCTGGGGAAAGAGGATCTAGGATATGGGCTGAGCAGTCCTGGGGAAGGAACACGTGTTTGGGTGAAGTTTCAAGATGCTGCTTATATGATCCAAACCAGCTGTTCTGTCCTTGATGGTAAATGTAGCTACAAAACACACAATGAATGCAAATGACAAACAGTGAAACTCCAAATCACTTTGCTTTGAACCCCGCTCCAGCTTTCCTGGGGTCCATTTTGCCAGTGTGCCCTGAAGAAAAGCAGAGAGAAGAATTAACCCTGTGGCTTCCAGAGGAAAGGCAATCCCAGCAGGCTGAGCCATGCTGCTATCCAGTGGTGTCTCCTTGTGCAGGGTCACACAAGCTGCTGTTCTAGCCTCTAGTGGGCTGTTGGCCTTTCCAGGGGTCTGGCCGGGGAAGCGTTGTGTGCAGTGATAAGATAGGTTACCTCATCAAAATTCACACTAACAGGGAGAGAAGATTACGGGATCCACCACGGGGACAGATAAGTGGAGGATGAATAATGGCAGATGCCTTCTGCCTTCGCTCAGTCCCTCCTTGCTGGTGTAGGAATTAAAGCCAGCGCTGTGTGACTCAGCTACATGGAGCAATAATAGTGGCATCTCTGATCATGCATCAGCTGTGGAAATTACTTGGAGAAGGCTGGAATTGCCCCAGAACTGCAGGGTCCTGTAGGAGCCATGCTTTCCCAGCCTGGTTTATGGGCACATTCCTGGCAGCAGGCTAGTTCTGGCTGAGCCCAGTAAGGGAGAAGGTTGCCCTCGGCATGGTACAAGTCTGGCCCCGCATTTTCCAATGTGGCCAGCGACTGTGGATATTCTGTTTGGGGGGACGGGGGTTGTGTTCTGGGACACCTAGGGCCTGACTGAGGGGCATCCGCAGCTTCCTTTCACCCCACTGACACCACTTCTGAATTTGGCCCCCAGAGTGGTGTTTTTCACACAGGGGCCTGTTGTAACGAGCGACGAAGCCGAGCTGCAAAATTTGGATCCAAAACTGCATTGTGAACAGTGGCTTGGCGATGGTTAGAACTGGGGTGAGGTTCAACGGCAACTTGCAAAATTTGGATCTGGGACTGAACACCCCCAAACTTTGCTATGTTGGGTTGGACCCATCCTGCCTGGTCTTCTTCCGGGGCGTGTGGATGTGTGTTACAGCTGCTTTGTGATGCGTCCCTGTGCATGCTGCAGTTTGCAGAAGTGACAATGGTGGTCTAAGAGATGAATCAAGAGCTCAGATCAGCTGGGGTTCTGGATTTGTAACTGTTTGTTTCCTCCCAAATATTGGTAGGACTTTGATCTTAAATGCCTGCTAAAAAAAGAGAGGGAACAGAAAAGCATTTTAAACTGACTGGTGACAAAGAAACCATCCTGCTTGACTCTTCAGACTTTGCTGCTTCGGTATCTGTGATGCCAGAATTCTCGCAGGGCCACGGAGCCTCCCAGGTTCAAACCAAAGCCCGAATCTCTCATGTGAGCCAGCAGCAGAGAGAGGCTAGTTCCAGACTATCCTGCGAGAGGCTAAGAAGCAGGCGAGGGCGCGAGCCCCACATTGGTTTCCCGTGGCAGGTCTCTGACATCGGGCGGGTGTCTGGCCGTGTTGGGGCAGGCTGGACCACTGCACACGGCAGCCCGTCGGGAGCCGAGTGTGTGGCGCACTAGTTTTCCCTAGGGCCGCTCCTGTCGGGCGTGTGGGTGGCTGGTGTACAGAGGGAGTTCTCTGGCGGGGCCGGGGACGGGAAATGCACACACGATTGTTAATCGGTGTGAGAGGAGAAGGCCAAGTCTGGATCTGGGGAGCCGTCGGCATTCGGGGGGAGGTGGGGTGCTGGGGCCGCCCGATTGTTCTCTCTGAATTAAACACAGTTGTGGTGTTTGTTCAGAAGCTGGGGGGGGGGTGTCACGTGACTTAATGGTTGCCACGGTAACTATCTTTTGGTTAATGAATAGACTGGAGTAAAAAATCCTAGATAAATGTCAGAGCATAAAATAGCTTCTGCGTGGTGTGGGGCTGGGTGCCAGGCAGCTCTGGGAGCGTGCGGCTGGCTTTGCACACATGGCAGCTGGTGCTGGGAGCCAGAGCTGTCTGTCTGTCAGTCTGTCTTTCTCACTCAGCCCCTCCCTCAACTCCTTCCCCAGAGCCAGGCTCTTTCTCACCTCCTCTTTTTCTCCCTCCCTTCCCAGCTTGGCTCCTGTGCCCTCTTCGACAAGTCCCCTCCCTGGTGCACAGTGACCCACATCCGATGCCTTGTCCCTACAGCCAGCAACCTGCTGGGCGCCGAGAGCGGGGCCACTTAGCCTGTGCGTCCGCCTGACCTGCTCCGGCTGTGCTCGTGTGTTCTGGCCCCGGGGGTGTCAGTCGAGTCCGGATGCCTGCAGCTGTGTTTCTCTTTGCTGTGGGCAGAAAGTCACAGGGACCCTGGCCCTTGGATCACGTCGGAGCTTAGCGGAGAACTCTGCACCCCGGGGAGAGAGAGGGTCGCTTCGCTTTTCATCCAATTTTTCCGTTCCAGAATGGGGGAGAGGGCCAACGGGGAGGGTGGAATTGCAATTTTTAAATAATTTCCTGTCCTGGCTCGATACCGGTGAATACCAGAGAAGGGCCGTGCTTTCTCTATCAGGCTTAGGAACCTAGGAATTGCCAGATGGCTTCAGAGCAGAGGTCCATCTACCCCAGCATCCTTGGGCTGGCAGTGGCCCATGCCAGCTGCTTCGGGGAAGGAGTAAGAACCCCCCAGCAGAAGAGGTGGGATTACCTGCCCCCGCATTGGGTCTCATCCTGCTCTTGGAGAGTTTGGCGAAAGCCCTGAAGCCTGGAGGTTTAACGTCCTTGTGAATGTGGCTGTTGTTGTTAATTGCATAGACTTGGTAACCTGCTAGAAATGCCCAATTGCTTTTTGCGTCGTTAAATTCTTGGTTGGTTTAACTCCTGTACCAGCTGTGATGGAAGCAGTTCCTCTTGTCCACGACAGTCCCCAAAACACATGGACTAAAAATTTCTGACCTGCTGACATGCATGAAACATGGCGGGATGGATGTGAAACATCCTGGGAAGCCACGTGGCGTAACACTCTCCCTCCCCATCCAGCATTCCTGGGTTCTGTGGCCAGTCACCGTTTAGGCAGATAGAAAGAGTCAGACGGGGCCCGCCATGGTGAGGCCTGAACCTGCCTTGCTGCTGAATCAGCCAGCCTGGTGCTGAGCCGTGTTACGCAGTGGCCATGGTTTCCCATACCGGCTTAGACTGATGAGGAGAGCTTCCAAGAAGATCAGCCATTCTCATCTGCACACTGCTTTGATCGACTGACTTTGTCTCTAAACTTCTCTCCCACACAGTATCAAGTGAAATATTTTCCTCTCCCTCTAATCAGATAATGAATGCTGGCCCCATGACCCTGCCCAGGAGTTTATTACAGATGGAGATGTTCAGGGTCTGTGAGTGAGTCCGTGCATTTGGGAGAGATCTTGTAAAGTTCCACACTCTCCGCACAGCTCTCCTCACTAATAGGAGCTCTACCGCCATTAGCAGGCACAAAGGGCAAATCTGTATTGAACAGAACAGAGCTCAGGCGTCTTGTAGCTTTGCGACGCGGGTGAAGCCAAATGAACTTGAAGGAGGCATCCAGGAGGTTACAAATTGATTTCAAAGTGCAGCCTCTGTAATGTTTAGACACATTTAATGCAGAAACCTTGTTTCTTCATCAGCAGTGAAGAATCTGGCTCTAGCAGATGAGCCAATATGAACTCCTGCCTGGTAAAAAGTGGCCGACGTGGCCCCTTCGTTTCTGCGGGGGGTGGAAGTTGGTCAGTGTGGATATGGTATGTGAGTGGGTCAGTGTGTGCATACGTGTGCTGGGGGGGGTGTACATGTGTTTATGACAGTAGCGTGTACATGTGTTGCCCCAGGACACGTGTAGTGTGTGCCGGATCAGGGGGCTGTGCTGTGTGTGCATGTGTTTGAGCCAACGTGTGTGTGTGGGTGTGTGTGTGAGAGAGAGAGAGAGAGAGAGAGAGTGGCGCGTGTGTGTGTGAGAGAGAGTGGCGCGCGCGTGTGTGTGTGAGAGAGAGAGAGAGAGAGAGTGGCGCGTGTGTGTGTGAGAGAGTGGCACGCGTGTGTGAGAGTGTGTGTGTGTGTGTGAGAGAGAGAGAGACGTGTGTGTGTGTGTGTGTGT
>ML685786.1:1782013-1840674 GCA_007922175.1 Pelusios castaneus | reverse complement strand
TTGTGTGTGTGTGTGTGTGTGTGTGTGTGTGTGTGTGTGTGTGTGTGTGTGTGTGTGAGCGAGCCAGCGTGTGCGCTGTATGTGTGTTGAGCAGATGCCAATTCCTTGAATTCACTCATCGTTTAAAATTCTTCACATTTTTTGACACTCTGGACTGAACTTGACTGCTTCACCTCGGAGCTCTCGTGCGCAGCTGTGATGTCTGAGTGTTTCTCCTGTTCCCTGGTTGGATCAGCGCGCTCCCTGACACGGGGAACGTTTCATCTGGGCAAATCTTGCCTGTGTGACCAAGACATTGGTTCTCTGGGAGCCGTTGTGCCAGCACAACTTAGTGGCCCAGTGTTCACAGGATCAGGCACAGCCCCAGCCCACCAGTGCCTGTGGACAGCCAGCCGTGGCGTGTGCCCGTGGGCTGCACGCATGGGTACAGCAGACACATTGAAGGTTATGTTGAGCTACAGCGAAGTCCTCCCAACATAAGAACGGCTACAGGGGGTCAAATCGATGACCAGACAAGCCCAGGGTCCTGTCCTCAGACAGTGGCCGGTGCCACGTGCTTCAAAGGGAGTGAATAGAACGGGGATTATTGAGTGTCCACCCCATTGTCCAGTCCTAAGTTCGACCAGTCTGCGATTTATCACTCCATTAGCTGGACAGCCAAATCCACAGGTCTTTGCTCGCCTTTAAACCAGGAAAAATACTCACTAACCTCACTGAGCACGTGGCAGGTGCCCTGGTGAGCAAAGGGTTAACGTCTGGGCATATGTGGAGCTGGGGGATTTTGCTGACGGCAGCTGCTGAGGCTTGGGGTGGAGTCATTCCACCCGCTTGCAGCGAGGAGGCCCATGTGTCTGTAGGGTGGGTCTTGCTACATGTTTGGGGCCACTTTGGACTGGGAGGGTGTGACTGTATTTGGACAACAGGTATGGAGGAAGGACTGCATTCGATCTGAGTCCTGCAGGCTTGGGCTGCATTTAAAGGGGCCTGCAGTAAGCCCGGTCAATTTCTGGCCCAAGGCGATTGTTTCTCTGATTGGATTTCTGACATTGCTGTTCCAATCCTTAAATTTCCTGGCTTCTGTTTTGTAATTATTTCTCGTCTGTAGTCGGGTGAGAGAGGGCCCCCTTGTGCTAGGCGCTGTAGGAACACATGCTGAGAGACAGTCCGCGCACTGAAGCGTTTGGAATAGAAACAGAGAAGGGGAGAAAGGGAAGTGGATGCATAGAGTGGGAGTGACTTTCCCAAGGTTATCCAGCAGGCCAGTGGCAGAGCCAGGAGTAGGAGTTGGGTCTCCTGGCGCCCAGGCCGACACCCTCCCCAGTAGATGATTCTGCCTGTGGGTGTGCAGAGAGTGTGCGTGAATGCCCGTCAGGATGGCTCAGAGGTCTGCACACAGAATGGGAAGTCCTGTGTTTTAACCCTGCCTCTGTCACTGAGACCCTGTGGGATCCTTTGGGTGAGTTGCGCTCTGCCAGTCTCGACGGGGCTAAAGGCAGCGACTGGCAGGACCAGGGTGTTGTGTGGGTTCCTGTGTATGTTGGCAGTGTGCTCTGGGGACAAGGGCTGTGAGCTCTTGCTGTTGCAGCTGGCGTCACCCAGGCGGGAATCATTGCATCTTGCTCGGAACCGTTATGGCACCTGGGTCTCTCCAGCAGTGCCTCATAAACCTAGCAGTGAGCAAATGCTGTCTGCGTGCGCAGGGCCGGGGAGGGCTGGCAGGAAGGAAGGGATCTCGCAGCATAGCTGCAGCAGGTTTTGCATTTGTTAAAACAGACCAATAAATGGTGTTGTCGGCCAGGCCTCTACTACGGCCTTTAATTTCCCTCTGTGGTGTCTCGTGTCACAGTGCACGCTCATCTTCCTCTAGCCCTGCCCCAAACCCTCGTTCCCTTTCCCGGTCCTCCCCACAAACAAGCCTGATTTCTACAGAAACCTCGTCCCTGCACAGTCCTGGCCAGCACCACTTCTGTTCCACTCTTGCCTTCGCATCCCACAAAGTGTAGCCGGGTCCCTGAAATACCGTATTTGTGCATGTGAGTCGTCTTTGGCTTTTCCCTGTGCAGCACAGCCGTCACCACGCTGGCAGGGGAGGGAGGGAGCTGGGCCCTTGCAGAGCGGTGCAGACTGAGCACCAACATAAGCAGCCAGGACTTTATGGAGAAATGGCTCCATTTTGCTGCTGAAAGAAACCTTCTTCCCAGAAGCTAAGTTGGAGGCCATTGAATGTTTCAGATCCCCCAGAGCTCTGGGGGCAGGCACCCCTTCCCCACCACACAGAAATAAAGAGCTTCTCTTTTCAGCTTTTGGCCACCAGCCTATGCCCCTGAGCCTTAAATAAGGGAATGAGCAATTCTGCATGTTACTAAGTCCAGCGCATAGTCTCCTGCTGAGACTGGCCGGGGCGATTTCCAATGGCGATGGGTCACATGAGCACCCTTAATTCTGGATGCTTTTCAGCGTGTGAACCTGAGCTAAGAACAGGCTGAGGACAGTCCCTCTGGTGAGCTTTCTTCTGTTTCTGGCTTTTGCTCAAGCCGTCGTCCTGCAGACACATCTTTGCTCCAAGATTTTCTCTCTTCTGGATTCAGCTGGAAATGGGGAGACCTGAGAGAATGTGGAGTTCAATATTTTGGGTCTGGTGCTGTTCGATATTTTCATCAATGATTTAGATGATGGCATGCAGAGCACACTTATAATGTTTGCTGATGATACCAAGCTGGGACGGATTGCAAATGCTTTGGAGGATAGGATCACTATTCCAAATGATTTGGACAAACTGGTGAAATGGTCTGAGATAAACAGAATGAAATTCAATAAAGACAAGTGCAAAGTACTCCACTTAGGAAAGAACATATACAGAATGGGCAATGGCTGCCTACGAAGGAGTACTGCGGCAGTGGACAACAAATAAGAGTCAACAGTGTAACACCATTGCAAAAAAGCAAACACCATTCTGTGATGTATTAAGTGGAGTATTGGAAGTAAGACATGAAAAGTAATTCTTCTGCTCTACTCCACACTAATTAGGTCTCAGCTGGAGTGTTGTGTCTGGTTCTGGGCACCTCATTGCAGGAAAGATGTGGAGAAATTGGAGAAAGTCCAGAGAAGAGCAACATGAATGATTAAAGGTCTGGAACACTTAACTTATGAGGGAAGATTGAAAGGGCTGGGTTTGTTTAGTGTAGAAAAGAGGAGACTGAAGGGGACATAACAGCTTTCAAGTACCTAAAAGGTTGTCATGAGGAGGAGGGAGAAAAATTGTTCTCCTTAACCACCGACGATAGAATGAGATTCAGTGGGCTTAAATTACAGGAAGGGAGGTTTAGGCTGGACAGTAGGAAAAAATTCCTCTCAGGGTGATTAACCACTGTGATAAGTTGCCTGGGCAGGTTGTGGAATCTCCCTCTTTGGAGGTTTTTAAGAGCAGGTCAGACAAGCATCTGTCAGGGGTGGTTTAATGGGGTCCTTGGTCCTATCATGAGTGCAGGGACTGGACTCGATGACTCTCTTGGTCCCTTCCAGTGCTAGGATTCTATGACTGCAGATACATTGAATGATTCTCCATCAGAAACCAAATGAAGGATTTGTCCTAAGCAGTTGGGTAGTGGGAGCCAATTATTGCCTGCCCTGCTTTATTTGAGTGTAAGTGAATGTCCATCGGACAGTGTGTCAATATGAACAAAGAGCCTGTTTCACTTTTAAAGACTAACACATTTATTTATTACATGTTAGCCTTTAAGGCTATGTCTACACTTACAAAAGCTAGTTCGAATTAATTAATTTGAACTAACTAATTGGAACCAATTTTAGTTAGTTCAGATTAACTTAATTCGAACTAGCATGGCCCCACTAAAATGCTAGTTCGAACTAGCCACGGCCATGCAGGGCACTTGCTTAGTTCGAATTAGTCAGTTGCATGAAGGTCAATCTGCCGATTAGTTCAAACTAAGCAGTTAGTTCGAACTAATATGGCCACATTGACTTAATTTGAACTATTTCGAATTGTGGCTGAGTAGCAGATGACAGCTGACAATGAAAGGCAGCAGACAGGTGCACTCACACTGCGGGAGTCTATATGTAATTTCAGAAAGCGACAGATTCTGATGTTCAACTCCACCACCCGCGGGAGCCAGTGACCCCCACCAACTGGCCCAGAAACCTAGGGAAAACATAGAGCCATTGGGTTATTGCTTGTTCACTTCACTGCCCAAACATGGCCCTCTGCTTGTTCGGCTGCTCTGGAGGTGACCGAGGTTGAACAAGGAAGAAAAGCGGGAAGGAGTTAAATCTGTGACCATGGAACTGGGAGCTGTCAGACTTCCCTCCTGATGAAACTAGGTCAGGGCAGCGTCCCTGGAAATGGATGAGCAATGTGAATTCAAGGGAATCGGACAGCGCAGAAAAACCCTTACCAAGCTCACAGATCTCCCTCCAGCTGGGCAGCCTCAGGTCTGACAATCTGATCTCCCCTGAGTGCCGACACTGGGGAGGGAAGGGGGACTTCATAAGACAAGTGGGGCAGCGTCCTACACATGAATCGTTACCCGGCACTCTTTTCCAGAGCCAGCTTACCACTGCTGTGGGGGCCATGGTCCTGCCGGGGTGTACGTGGAGCACAGCAGAGTTAGGGGTGTTGGGTGCTCAGGGGGGCAGGGGCAGCCAGGTTTTGATGAGTATGTTCTAGAGGGGGAGTTGGGGTGCCCATGGGTGCTGTGATCACAGATGGTGTCCCACTTTTCACCATCAGCCTTCTCTTGTTTGTGAGACTCCTGAGTGCCAATAGTAAAGGGTTCAGCACTGACAGACGTAAGCAGCATGTGCTGAAGAGGTCAATTGGTTCCCAACTTTTATTTGCTGGAAAGCTGCTGCTTGCTAAGGAGCTGTGGCAGGACCCAGCTCAGTTACGGGCAGTAGAGCCATGTGCATGGATTCCTCATACCCACGCCGCCTGGGGACTAGTGAGGGGCCTGTGGAAAAGGCTCTTGGGGTTTCTTGAATCCTGTTCTAGGGATTCCAGTGCACGGCATTGCACTAGGGACTCGCCACGTTCACGGCGCGGCCCATCCCCTCAGTGCCTGTTAGAGCTGACTCCCCTGGGTGGCAGAACAGAACGCAGCCATGAATAAAGCAAAGGTTTGCCAGGCAGCCAACAGACGCCGCTGTTTGTAGCATGGAAGGCTGCGTTCCCTTGGGAAGCGATCATCACAGGCCCACCGTGACCAGGAATTTCCAAGAGTTTCTGTCTCCTACTGGCTGGGGCGATGCAGCAATAGCCTGCTGAGGTACCAGGATAGCCTGCTCACTGACAGAACTCACCAGATTTTGGGGGATGCCTCCCAGACCAAGCCCTAGAGGGAGGGGAGAAGTTTTACAGTCAAATCCTCAGACACTGGCCACTGAGCAGCCCTGGAACCCGCCTCCCTCAGTAGCTCTGCTGCTGATGTTAAACCCACATGGAAGCTGGCCAGATGGCAGCGGCATGCAATGGGGGGCGGTGGCTTTGTAGATCTTCCCTTCTGCCTTCTCTGCTCATCCCCAGAGTGGGTTTAAACCCTTCTTGAGCCACCCGGAGAGCTCCGGGAAACATCACTGATGCTTCCAATGGGTTTGTGTTTCCATAGGAACGTTCCGAGGAGTTTGTAAAAAAATCGACCATTTCCCAGACGATGCGGATTATGAGCAAGACACGGCCGAGTACCTCCTACGTAAGTCTGTGTCCACGCGCCGCTTATTCCGGCCTGGTGTGATTCCAGAAGTGCACTCAGATCCTAGGCTGATGACACAGATCTAAGAATCTAGAGGAAGAGTTAATGTCAAAATGGTGACTCCCCCCCTGAATTCTGGCTGTTCCTTTTATTCCATAATACGCAGACACTCCCTGGCATCAACTCTACCTCTGCCCTCCGTGGCGTTGCCTATTATGCCTGTCCCTGGCCAGGAGCTGTGCTTTCTGCTGCTTGAAGAAACACCAGTGGTCCTTGCCATCTGATTATAGAGGCAGATCCCTTAAATGTCCTATATTTCATGGCCCCCTGAGCAACATAAATGGCACTTTCTGTTTGCTAGGTTAATGATGTCACACCTGAGGAGCATCTTTAAGCATCTGTCTCCTTTGATCCCCTTTCAGATCTGTCCCGCCCTTTCCCAGGCCCAGTTCTGTGAGGTGTCGAAAATCCTCAGCTCCCAAGAAGCCTGCCGATCTTTGCAAATCTGGAGCTAGCTCCTTGCAGTTTTGCTGCCAGAAGATTTTTACAATGATTCCTCTCCTCCTTTGTGTCCTATGTCTCCTCAGCCAGCTCTGGAAATTGCTGGCATTCAATGGAGTGAGGATTTGACGCCTCTGCCATGTATTTTGTCAATAGCAGTCACTTGCACTTGCAAATTGCCCTGGCAGACCTCCCAAGCCAGGAAATGCAGGACTCTCTAGCTTGTCTACTCACCTGAGCCAGAAATCTAGCAAACGAATGGGCTTTTATATGAAAAGGACCTAATAGAGGACGTGGGCTAGATTCTGAGAGGAGCTGTATCCCTTTCACACTTCCATAGAAGTGTGTGCAAGTGAACACAGAAACACAAACATGCAAAGGGACACACATGCATGCAACAAAGATGCACACAAACTCACAGGAAGATATGCACCCACATTTGCAAAGAAACATGGTACCTATGTGCATGTGCCACAAAAACACCTGCTCATGCACACGTGCATGCCAGCCACCCATGCACAAGAGCACATGTACGGGCGCACACCTGCAAACATGCACGTGAGACAGAGACTAACGCAGAGACTAACATTGCAAGAGGTTAATTTCAACAATCCTATTTCTAAATAAATAAAAAATACACCAGCAGGTGCAGGTGCTGTTTTCATGTCCACACTGGCAGGTTAGTTGGAATGAAGGAGGCTTAATTCGAACTAACTAAAGCCCTGGCTACACTAGGCTTTAGTTAGTTCGAATTAAGGGCTTCCTTAAGTCGAGCTATTAAGTTCGAGTAGGGTATTCGAACTAAGGGGTTAATTCAAACTAACTAGTTCGAGTTGACCAATGTGGCCATTTTAATTCGAACTAACCAGCCATTGAAATGAATGGGGATCGCTAATTTGAACTAAGCAAGTTCCATGAATGGCACTTGCCTAGTTTGAACTAAGCTAATTCGAGCTAACTAAAATTAGTTTGAATTAGTTAGTTCGAACTAATTTTAGCAAGTGTAGACATAGCCTCCAGAGATATTTGCATCTCTATTGGATCTCCATGCTTCCAGGGAGGGAAGACTGATAGAGAAGTGCTGTGGGAGGTTAGGATTGAATAACCCCTGAAACCTCAGCTTCACTGGCAACTGTCACAGAGAGCAAGCCCCCTTGTCAGATCCAGTTTGGGAATTTGGAGAGAAATTTTCTCCTTGTCTTGTGAATTTTCTACGGTTCCCATTACCACAGCAGTCTGTTGCTCACCGAGTGTAGACATCTTACCCAGGGAGGGTGAATTCAGCCTTCGGCAGAGGCATGAAACCTGGGCTGAATGGTGGTGCCAACACCGTGTGCTTTGTGTCTGCCCAGGGCTGAATGGCTCTGGACAGTGGTGCTGTCTCTCTGTCTCCTCACTGTCATTCCTCCTGTTACTCAATGCATGCTCTCTATGAATGCTGGCAGTTCTGCTCCTCTGTTTCAGAGCGGGAAGTGTTTAATGGCATTGAATTTTAATTTTAGCAGATTAGTTTTTAACTTCTTTTTGCCTTGCATTTAAAGAAAAGAAAAGAAAAGAAAAGAAAAGAAAAGAAAAGAAGCCTATTTTAAAACCCTGAGAACTGCATTTTAATGGGACTGCTCTCATATTCCCTGGGCTTATTTTAAAAGACGTAATGTGGAGAAGAGAACCCCAAACCTGAGCACATTCCATTAAATGCCTTTTCTCTAGCAGCAGATAATTAATTCATCAAATTACTAACTTTGACAGTCATTTTGGAGGCCTAAACCTTTGTAAGTCCAACTGGAAAAGGCAAAAAGACCTGTTTTCTGTAACAGCCTTGGCTTAATGTCTCCAAAAGTGATACTAAAGTGGCTAGACTGAAGAGCTATTCTGGAACAGAATTAAAGAGGGGAAATGGTGTTTTATTTAAAGTCCCAGCTCCTGGAGTCATGTTGTTTGAATGTCTCAGGTTTTGGGTTGTTTTTTTTTAAGTACTGTAAATTTCTAGTTCTGTTGGAGGAAAGCATGGCTTGAATTCCTAGGGGGCAAATCTAAAGAATTCCAAATGTATTCTTTGGTAAAGTCTCTTGATTTTTCATTATTTTGGGGTGGTCTGACCCATGATTTTTAAATGCTTGGGGATGGCTAGTCCAGGCTAGTCTCACAATATTATCCCCAAGCTCCTGAGAGTTGGTGATTTTCCTAAAGCCCCAGCATTTGGAGTCATGTGAACATACCAAAAACACAGCTTTCAGTGTAAAATAAAAAGATAAGTTTCTAGCCCTGTTGGTTATGGGAGGAAAGCTGGAAAACATGATCCCTGAGGCTCAAAGCCCAGAAGCAAATAAAAAGAACCCAGCTTCGCTCATCCTGAAACGTCATGATTTTTAAGACAAATTCCTGATTTGAGAGGCCAGACGCAGAGTTCAGAATGGCCGGGGTTGACAGTGCTTGCTGAGGGTTGTGAGGCAGATCCGGGGTTGCCTGTCTGCAGAGCTGTTCCAGGGCATGCATGTCCTGATTTGTCCCTGAGGGTGGTAGCTGGCCCTTCTGGTGCTGATGATCTTAGGTGCCAATCACGCAGGTCTGGACAGGCCCCTAGCAGCATTATGGTGTTGTTAGAAACCTCAGAAGTGACCCTTGACCTAGCCTCTTCCGCCTTGGTGCTGCTGAAGCTGTGCAAAGGGCCAAATTCTGAACATAAGCAGGGAGTCACTTTTGGAGAGGAGAACTCTCCTCTGGCATAAACCTGCTGGAGACCTCAGCACCTACACCGACTGCCTCCCCCCCCCCACCCCCAATCGTGGAGAAGAAAGTGTGCCCAGAGAAGGCTTGTACTGGAGGGAAATGATCCTCCGCTGCCCGCAAGTCCCTCAATGGCACGTTAGTTAGAGCAACTTCTCAGCTGGTCTAGCTCTCCTCAGCCTGGGACAGCATCAGGGAGTCCTGGGGTGTATTAGCAGGGGAACCATCTGTAAGATGGGGGAGCGAATTGTCCCCGTCTACTGGGCACTGCTAAGGCCCCAGCTGGAGTGCTGTGTCCAGCCCTGGGTGCCACGCTTGTGGAAAGATGTGGACAAACTGGAGAAAGCCCAGAGGGGAGCAACAACATAATCAAAGGTTTCGAAAACCTGGCCTAGGAGGAGAAGCTTGGTTGGTCCTGCACTAAAAAGACTGGGAGGCCTGATATGCCTTCAGATGTGTGAAGGGCTGTTATAGAGAGGCCAGGGGCCAGCTGCCATCTGTATCCACAGACGGCAGGACAAGGTGCAGCATGCTGGATCTGCAGCAAAGGAGATTTCGGTTAGATGTTAGGAAACACGTTCTAACCCTCAGGGTAATTAAATACAGAAACGGCTTCCCAGGGAGACTGTGTTGTCCCCATCACTGAACAGGGCGGACAAACACCTGTCACCTGGGTTTACCTGGCCCTGCCTCACCGCAGGGGGACAGGACTACAGGACTTCTTGGGGTTCTTCCAGCCTGACATTCCTCTGATGCTGTGAACCTCACCTTTGATTTTAACAGGGGGCCAGCTCAGACCCCTACTGGTTTACCAGAGATGCCATCTTTCCCGTCGCCTAGCCCTTCCAGCCCCGGCATCTGAATCGCCAAGGAACGCCACGTGCATTTTCACAGGGACTCACCTGTGATGACTGACAGGGCTTCATGAATTTGTACCCTACTCTCCCCGCCAGGTGCCGTGAGGGCGTCCAGCATCTTCCCTATCCTGAGCGTCGCCTTGTTGTTCTTCGGGGGCCTGTGCGTGGCCGCCAGCGAATTCTACAAGAGCAAACACAACGTGGTTCTCAGTGCTGGCATCTTCTTTGTCTCAGCAGGTAAGTGCCCACCCAAGTCACAACAGCTCAGGAGTTGTACAGTGGTCGCCCCCAGGGGCCTCCCCTCCAGGATTGGGGCCCTGTCCTGTGCGCTGCCCCAGAAAACAGTGAGATGCAGACCCTGCCCCAAGAATCTTGAACCCTAAGACAAGGCACAAGAATTGAGTGTCACAAACAAGCAGAAGGAGCGCGGCGGGACCAGGCTGCAAGTCGCAGGGTAGACGGGGGGTGTATTTAAAGGCATGAATAAACTGGCTGGACGAACATGGTTGTGTTCCCAGCGGGCCGCGGGTCTGGTGTTGTTGGAAGGCAATTACGGGGGTAGAAGTGGTCCTTAGGGAGGGGTACGAAGGCGGTGGAGATTGAGGCTTTTCCTTGCATACGGCGTGGAGATTGGGAGAGATCCCCAGAGGGCGGGGCTGAGGGTCACAGGTATGGGTAGGGCGAGGCATTCCTGTCCAGCGATCCTCTCTCCATGTGGCCATAGAGCTTCTGGGAATTAAGGCCCTGGATATGCTCAGACCTTGGCGAGGTCATTGACCCTCTCTCCCCAGGGCAGGTGAAGACTGAGTGTCACACCAGTATCGCACACGCCTTCACATAGCCTCCTACTGGTCTGCTGTGGTGTGAGGCCGACGGTCCACTCTGTGCTTGGCCTCTCAGCCGAGGCTGCCAGCGAGGGGCTAGTTAACGGTCTTTGCAATGAGCTCGCCATTGAGCTGTAATGCCGCGAAGTTGGGACGCCGCTGACCTTGTCTGGATTTGAACCATCGAGGTGAAAGACTCTGTGTCCCCCATTCCTGTTGTTTCCCTTCTGGAATAGCTCTAAAGCAGCTGGCGGGGATTAAATCAATGGGGCTGTTCAGGAATTGAATAGGCTTCTGTGGAACTCACCCTTGACGTTTAGCTGAATGAGTTCTGAAAGATCATCTCCCCAAGGCTGATTTTTTTAACCTATCTCTAGAGTTCTATGACAAGCTAGAAAAAACTTCCCCTTCTCCCTGCAGCTCTCTGGGACTCTTCCCAAGAGGGTTCCCTCCTCTTCCAGGCCGGTTGATGCAACATGGGCCAACTTGTCCATAGGTCTCAAGTCCCGCACTAAGGGTGTGTCTACACAGCAAAGAGGAATCCATGGTACCAAGGCTCAGCGTCCAGGCCAGTCGATCTGGCTCACACTGCAGGGTTACAAACAGCAGTGTAGATGTTCCCGATCGAGCTGGAAACTGGGCTCCGAGAGACCCAGTCCCCCTTGCCAGGTTGCAGAACCTGGGCTGAGTGGAAACCTCTATGCTGCTATTTTAACCCTGAGCTCGAGTCAGCTGAGACAGCACCACAGGCTTTTCTTTGCAGAGCAAATGTTCCTTCAAGTCTGATTTCCAAAGAGCTTGGCTCCTGTAACGATCTTGACGGTTCATTAAAGATTGGTCTCTGTATGGCGGCATGGGTTCAAATCCCACTCTTCACACCATGTCATGATCTGGAGAGTTCATTAAAGACCAAACTATTGAATGATTAAGGAACAGAGATGAGATGGGAGTGAATCCCAGGTGTGCAGCTGATGTAGGGCACCCCTCCCCGGTCACACAACACTGTTCCATGCTAGGGACAATCTTCTACAACCATCTCTCTACAGCTCCATTTTAGGCGCCAAAGTAGCCTAATTTGCAGCCAGGCTGAGCAGGCAGGAGGCTGAGCTTTGGGTCACATTGCTGGGTGCTGAGCACCTCTGAAAATCTGGCTCTGGTGGGATTGCTGAGCCCTGGGAAATCTGGGTTTTCAGAGGCAACTGAATCTTTTGGGGACAGCAGGTCCCTTCTGGATGACTCCTTGCTGGGTGTAACTTCATGTCCACGTCTTAGTTTCAAGAAAGTTTTGTTTAGTTTTTGCCCAAGGAGACAAAGCAGTTTCCTTTCTTTGGCTAACAGGAGTGTGTGATTAGATGAGAAAACAACAGAGACAGCACGTAATCAAAATCAATTGGCTTAAGTCGACTTATTTGGCCCTGTGTCTACACTATACTTTGCTTAAGTCGACTTAAGCAGCTTGCTTAAGTCGACTTAATGAAAATTAAGTCGACTTTATTAAACCACCTTTCTACTTGACCTAAGGCTTAATTCGACTTTTTAAAGTCGAATTAAGCCAGTGTAGCCCTGGGGTAGCCCTAAGTCGACTTAGGGCTACCCCAGGACTACACCAATGGCCTCCCTGCTGGGGGGGGGGGCACAGGAGGAGCCTGGCATGCCCCCCAAAGGGCAGGGCATGTGAGCACAGTGTGATGCTGTCTGGATTTAGGGAAGCATTTATGATATTATTTTCAATGGATATCTCAAAAATGCTATAATCCATAGGAACTATGTCATGTTTGGTATCAATAGAAAGGTAGTAATTTGCTGGGAATGATTATATAGTTTATGTCTAGGAATTCTATTTCGATTAGAAGTTAGAATTTGATGTTATATCCATACTTTAACTTATGTTAAAACCATTGTGTCCTTAATGTTTAGGAATGTGCCAGGACAATGGTCCCAGGGAGTTACCTGATGAGCCATTAAGGACACAATGGTTGTATTCTTTGTCCTTAATGGTTCATCAGTTTATTCCCTGGGACCATTATCCCTGGAAAATTCCTAAACATTAAGGAGACAATGGTTGTTCACACCCAAGACATTTGTCCAGAATGACACAAGTTAAAGTATGGATATAACACCAAATTTTAACTTCTAATCGAAATAGAATTCCTAGACATAAACTATATAATCATTCCCAGCAAACTCTACTACCTTTCTATTGATACCACACATGACATAGTTCCTATGGATTATAGCATTTATGAGATATCCATTGAAAATAATATCATAAATGCTTCCCTAAATCCAGACAGCATCACACACAGGGCTCTGTCCAGCCAGGGTCCCTGTCCCCCATTGCACACGGGGGGTGCCCCCACCACCACCGTGGGCCTGCCCAAGGTCCCCCTAGCCCCACAAAGTCGACATAGAACATCCAGTGTGGACACTCTAGGTCGACTTTTGTAAGTTCCCCTTTAAGTCGACTTTAATTTTAAGTGCAGACACACTAAGTCGACTTAAAAGTGCAAGTGTAGACATAGCCATAGTGAGGGAAACGTTCTGACTGGCTCTAGGGCTGGGCCTCTGGCCTGCTTTAAATGGGTTAGAGATGTCTATTAGCCTCGCTAATGTGCTGCTTGTAAAGGGAGCCCCTCTCTCTCTCTCTCCCCCTCCAAGGTCTCAGTAACATCATCGGGATTATTGTCTACATCTCTGCGAACGCTGGGGACCCTGGGCAGAGCGACTCCAAGAAGAGTTACTCGTATGGCTGGTCCTTTTACTTTGGAGCCTTGTCCTTCATCATCGCTGAGATGGTGGGAGTGATTGCCGTGCACATGTACATTGAGAAGCACCGCCAGATCCGTGCCAAGTCCCACTCTGATCTGCTGAAGAAGTCGGCTTTCTCTCGCCTCCCCACGTACCGGTACCGGTTCCGCAGGCGATCCAGCTCCCGCTCCACAGAGCCCAGGTCCAGGGATATGTCTCCGGTCAGCAAAGGGTTTAGCACCATCCCCTCCACTGACATCTCCCTGTTCACCCTCTCCAGGGATCCCTCCAAGGTGACCATGGGGACGCTGCTCAACTCAGAGCGGGATCACACTTTTTTACAAGTCCATAACTCCATCCCCAAAGAGCTCAAAGAGTCCCTGCACAACAGCCAAGCCAACAGACGAACCACGCCAGTCTGAGCCCTCTTGAGCACTGTGCCAGCCAGGGAGTATTGAGTGGGGAGTGTCTGGCTGCATGGTGTGCCCCTCGTGATGGTGTTACCAGTGAAACTCCAGTCTTAAAGACCAAACCCAAATGGCTCCCTGCCTCACCCTCCCTTAAATGCCACTTGCCAGGCCAGGCTACTGTGTGTATGGTTGAACTGTGTTTGGGCCCTGCACTCCCACTTCTTTTCCTTCTGTGGTTGGAAAGGAACGTTGTGACTCACTAGGAGCAACGCCCCTGAGAACTGGCATGGGGGTTTCCAATGGCCTCCAGGACAGTGACTTCTCCAAGTTACCATTGTTAATGTTGATCATAGCAATCACAGTGTTACCTTAGCTCTCTGTCCCAATGGAACCATTGGAGACAGCCCTGTTTGTGAGAACTGTTCATCCGATAGTTACATTTATGCGAAATTGCCTCGAAGTTCAGACTAACATGATGAGTGCTCATCTTCTTAGAGGGGATGGCGTGCTTGGGTCTGGGTTTCGTTCTGGCATTTTGTGCATGTATTAAATAGCTTGGAATCCAATTGCTTTGTGTTGAGGTGCAAGAAACATTCTTGTAGTAATTTCCTGTGGTTTTGGAAGGGCTTTTGGGGGGAGTGGAGGGAGCAGAGGGTATTCTGTTCAGATCATGTAAATGATTAAGAAGCGGATTCCCTCCAAAGACTGGTAGCAATTAGACAGCATTTCATTACCCTCTGATGTTAAACGGAATGAAAGCGCTCCCTGAATTAACACGCGCGCACACTCTGGTAAACGTGTGGGCACGATTAAGGAGGGTTGCTTGGCCTAGTCTTATTTTAGTGGAAACGGGGTTTGCATCTGAACCTCCAGCAGTGATTTGCGTGTCACTGATGTATGATTCTGTAATGAAGAATGTCTCTACTGACTGGGAGATTAAAGAGAAAAGTAACAATAAAAAAGTCCAATTCGGCAAATCCAGTTCCTTGGCTAAATGAACAACTCATTCTCACGCTGCTATGAACAGCAGGGAAATGGTGCAATGTGTCACACAAAACACTTTACAGTGTAGCCTCAAGCTTTCCTCTCACCACTCTGGCAAAGTGTGGAAAAGAGAAAGTGAAGGAACGCGTATATGCAGCAATGGTGCAGAGTAGCCAGGTAAGTCAGCTTTATTATCCAAAAAGGTGCACTCTAAGCTCTTCCAAGCCACACGTGTGGGTAAACCTGGTCACTACTTAGATGTGAGGCCCCTGCAGCAAATGGTGTCAATGGGTGAGGACGAATCCACAAGTGGCTTCCAGTCTAGGCCAGTGGGCCAGCTGGGTTGCTGCAGCTACCACACTTCATGTACGCGTTCAGTTGGAAGTGGGGTGCATTTCTCATCAATCAAGAACCCACGGCACTTTGACAAGAGTGGGGATTTTAATCATGGCAGCCTGCCCAAACTCCATTCCATGCAGCTGCCTCGCATAATCCCAAAGTTACCCTTAGGCTTATCTACGCCTGGGAGGGATTGTAACTCGATCTCAAGCTGTCCAATTACAGAAGACGACCACGAGTGATCACACGGCAAATTCCTTGCTGGGGTCTCTTGTCCCCACTGCTCAATTACTTCCTGAAATGCATTGCACTGTGGGTGCAGGGGTTTGTAGGGAGGCAAGATGTCCTCTGCTCACTCTCCCTCCCCTCTTCTCTAAAGAGAAAAAAAAGCAGGAAATGCTTTCCTTGCTGTTTCTCTGCCGCAGGCTCAACAGAGATGCACAGTGCTGCATGCAGAGAGAGGTAGTAAGTGAAAACTTCCCGGTGCTGCAGGCAAGGGAGGAGCTATGTTGCTATGGTGCAGCAGACTGGAAAAACAAGACAATCAAGATTAGAGCTACTCCCTGGCTACACAAACCTAAATTGGAATTGTAGATTTTAATCTGTGCTATGCCACTGGGAGAGGTGGTGGTTGCAGGTCCACTTAATTCAAATGTTCTGCTCAGACGGAGGAGACTGACGCTGCAGAAGGTCGAGGTAAGCAGCATTATGTCGAACTTCTGTGTCAGTGTAGACCAGGGCTTAGACTAAGTAGCACATCCTGCTCAGCACTGCTGTGTAATGGTCCGTTCACTGTTACACAGCTGCTTTGTACTGCATTTCAGGGGTCGGTGTGGTGAACTCCATCCATACACACTCTACAGGCAGAGCTTCTTAAAAACGTTTGCTCCTGGCTCCTCTCAGTGGCAGACGTAGCTCCATACAGGAAGGAGATAAGCTTCCCTGGCATGGTTGTGTCTCCGCAGCTGAGCTTTCCTGACCCGTGGTGTGAGAGCTGGGACTCTGTATATTCACCCAAGGCGTGAGTTCTCTCTGAGCTGCCATGTGATCTCTGGGCATCCCCCTGAATTCCAGCCTAGGAACCCCCCTTTCTTGAGGAGATGACAAGTTAGATTGAGGAAGACGTCATGTTGGCATAATAGACCTTGATTTCTGTAAGGGGTTTGACTCGGTGTCACGGGACACTTTGATTAAAAGCCTAGAATATTAAACAACTTAAAGCTGGCTAAATGACAGGTCTCACAATCTCATTGTAAAAGGGGAATCATCACACACAGGTGTGTTTCTGGTGCGGTCCTGGACGGATCCATTCTAAATGGCGCTGTGCTATTTACTCAGTGGTATCTTCTGGCCTTGGACTCTAGTCTCCCCTGGCCATTGTTGTCCTCTTTCACTAGCAGAGAGGTCGGTCAGCTGATGATGGGGGTTGTACCTAACTAAACTGGCTCCCCCAGACTTTCGGTCCCCCTGGCTCTGGGGGTCACGCCTAGGCAGAGCTGGGATGAATCATTCGTGCAGTGACTTTCATTCTGTCTCTGGGGGCCAACGGACTATGCTTGGATAGAGTTTGTATGGAAATTATTCACTATTTGAAATTATCTACCTGTCATGGGACTCTTGGGCTGTATCCAAACCAGATCCAGAAATCAGACTTCTTCCAGTCCTGGAGCTGGCCTAGACCCAGGCCAGTGCCAGGCAGTTTGGTGTTCCTGCAGGAGAGAGTTGAAATGTGCACAGAGAGGTTCCCAGTAAGAGTTTGATGGACGTAGGCCAAGCACACGGGAGCCTGTTACCCAAATATCAATAGTGAACTCTTTTCCTTTGCAGCTATTTCAACTCTCACTGGGTACACAGAGCGCAGACACAGCGCGCCCTGCTATTACAGGTTTAAATAGCGATGGGGTGAGGGAGGCCCTGGCTTAGAGGGGTAGAGTAGCATGCTCTGCGTGCCTGGACCCCCAGAGTTTATGAACTATTCTACTTCCCCAACCCTTGCCTCCCGTGTCTACACTGCTGTTCTTAGCAGCGTAGTGTCCCACCGCCTCCCTTCCGCCAGGGCCTCTCCCTGCCACAGTAAAGGGCTGACAGTGGGGAACTGCCTCCCCACTGCTGGATCTTTTCCCCACGGCCGGAGACTCTCCACTGGAATCGCTGCTGTGGAAATTCAGGAAAGCAACTGCCTAAAACAAGTGCCAGGACTTATTTAGATCACATCGCACCCTCTTGTGCTGAAGGCCTGTCACCCACTCTTTCTCCTCCTCCAACTTTGGGGCACTTAATCGGCCAACACCTTCCCCAAATCACAGCCCCACCCAGCTGCACCCCACAGTGACGTACCTCGGGTGAGCACTCAATCACCTGACACAGGTTTGCTCCTTTAACCCCAAATGGCCGGTCTTAGCACAGGCCGCCTCCTCCTCCTGTCCTGTCTGGATTCCTACGTCTCCAGTTCGTGGTCCCCAGGCAGCCGACTCGTGGTGCCAGCTGGCGACTCAAGGCTTTGACTTTCTTGCTGCTGTGCTCACCCATGTCCATTTAGCTGCCCCAGGGTGCAAGTGCCCTGTTGCTTTATAGCATGCACCTAAATGGATGCTGCAAAAAAAGGATGGCCTTAGATGTCAACATGCAGATGTCTCGCCCGGCCTGAGCAAGGACAAAGCAGAACCGTAACCAGACAGTGCCTGCTGTAAGATGGGGCCCAAATGCCCTTTCTTCTGGAACGGTGCCAGGCAGGAGGCCCTGGGACATCCAGTCTGTTTGGGAGCAGGGTAGGGGACTGAATGCCCCTGGGAACCCTGGCCTCGCTCCTTTGCAATGGATGTGCCAAGGCCGTATGCAATTGCAAAATCAGTGGGGCCCAGATTTTCTTCACTTTACCTGCTACCTTTGAGACATGCTCGACTTCGAAGTCAGAATTGAAGGGGGCCTTGAAAGGGAAATGCTGGCTCCTGCGCAGTGTGACAGTCACAGGGAGACAAGCACTGACGAAAAAAGGGTTAGGCTTTAAACGCCAGGGGCGTGTGTGCAGCCAGAGGTGGGTTTTGAATGATTAGCCGCCTTGTCACGCTGGAGCAGAGGGCTTCGGATGAAGGCAGTTTCCAAGCAGCTGAGCTCACAATTTGACATGTCACTTCACTGAAATCTTATTTAACCTTATGACAGGCCTGATGGGTCCCATGGTGCGACTTTGTCTGGGGGCTAGAGGGCTGGACTCGGCAATCCGGAGCTTGCAGTGGGGCACAGAGTGGATGAGGTGACGTCATGAAATAGCTTCAAAGAAGGGCTGGTAGTGTTCAGGGGTATTAACAGGAGATTACTGTCCTGCACTAGTGACCCCAGCTGAGTACTGGGCCGGTTCTGGGCGCCATGTTTTAGGACAAACGGGAGGAGGAGAGCAATAAAAATGATCAAAGGTTAGCACAGCAGAGCTAGGAGAAAAGCTTGCAAAGGCTGGGCATGTTTAGTCAGGAGCAAAGACGACTGCGTGGGGGACCTGAGAACAGCCGTCCAATGTCTTACGGGCTGTTAAAAACAGGGTGGTGACCAGTTGTTCTCCATGTCTGCTGGGAACAGGACAAGTAATGGGCTTAATCTGGAGCCCAGGAGTGAGGATAGCTGTCAGGGAAGACGTGGGTAGCCACGCTCTGAACAAGTTTCCTGGCCGGAGCAGATTTTTCAGAGCAGGTTGGACAAACGCCTGTTGGGGATGCTCTAGCTTTACTTAGTTCTGCTGCGCACAAGGGACCAGCCTCGTTGCCCACTTGAGATCCCTACCAGCCCTCCCTGTGATTCCCCAAAAAGATGGAGGCAGAGAACCGCTTCGTTCACTCTTCTCTGTTGGTAAGATTACAAGGATGGGTTTCAACCTTTTTTCATTTGCGGATCCCCTAAAAAATTTTGAACAGAGCTGCAGACCTTTGGGGAGTCTCAAACGTAGGCTGCAATGCCTCAGGGGCCATGGGTTGGAAACCAGTGCGTCAGAAGACAGGAAAATGGCTCTGTGGTCTGGCTTACATTTCTTCTGTGAACTTTGTCAGTAGCTCCCAGACAAATGAAGGCTGTGCGTTTTCAGGGCACTTTCTCCCTGACATACCCCGTTCTAGCTAGAAACAAAGGGCCAACTCCCCAGCACTGCTGACACTCTGCTGAAGTCAATGGAGCTGTACCAATGGAGAACAGTTGGGGCTTTGATCTATTGATGTTATCTAAAGCTCAAACTCCTCTCGTAGACTATCCCCAGCCACTTCTCATAGCTGTATAGGCCCCAGAAAGCCCCATTCCTGCTGCTGCTGTCCTAGGCAAGGGTCCCTATGCAGCTTGCTCACAAGACAGAACCGTGGGGTGCTAGAAACGTTTGGGATGTCACATGGAAGCAGGAATTCTCTCTCCAAACTCCTCACCTTCCCTGTTGTTCTGAGGGGTGGAATCAATTACTCGCGTGATAGCTCTGGTGATTCTGCTTGTCAAATCAGATTTCTCCGGGTCAGCACCCCAAGTGCTGCAGGATGCTTGTGGAACTTTGCTCAGTGGCTCAGAAAAACAGAAGATGGAAAATCTGATGAAGCCAGCTGGTTCCTGTCCCTGGGGCACTGCCGGTCTGGGCCCTATGCTGCATTTCGTAATGTTCTGTCCAGTTTAGCTTTAAATGTCCCAGCAAATGAATCTCCATTCGTCCCCGGGGAGGCTATTGGATTCCTCACAGCTAATTTCCCCTGATAGTCAGTCTAATCTTTTCTTTCTTTAATGTCATCTGGCTACTCCCTGGGCTTCACACGAAGGAATTACTTGCCTTGCTGCTCCCACCCTTCAGAAATGTGCAGAAATTGTTTCCTGCGCCTCTTTAGGCACCAGTGATCAGCGTTGAGCTTTTCTCCAGTCTCTCCAGCCCTGCATCACTGTGGTGGTCTTCTCTGACCTCTCTCTGTGGTTTCCCAGAAGCTTTTTAAGCACAGACCTTAGTTTTCCAGATAAGCTCATACCTAAGTGGTGGTTTTTCCATTCCACCTCCACAGCCTGGATTTAAGATGAAAGCCTGGCTCCACTGAAGTGCCAAAGGAAACTTTTTATATGCAACCAGCAACATCATAACCTGAGTCGAAGGCTGTATATTTTTGGCTGTGGACTGTTAACTGTGTTAAAAAGAGCACTGGTTAACATCTCTTCATTGTCTCCACATATAAGTCCTTCCGAGAGAAAGTCAAACAATGTAAAGAGAGTGAAGTTTTTACAATAAAAGAACATGATTACAAGTAGCTTTAGACTAAAGATTTTTTTTGTCTTCATTAAGGTTATTTGCTACGATTGCAACGATTTTTTTGGTGCAAGAACTATTCAGATGCTAATTGGGCCTCTTAATTGCGGTAGTCGCTGACTGCATGTATTAAAAACAGTTGAGGAAGTGTAGCAATTAGATCTTAGGGAAATATTTAAAAACAAAGTAGTGAAAAGACTTACAGTGAAAAAGTCACAGAAGAAGGAAGCAACTTAATTTACCTGCCATATAATGTCAGTCTAAGTACAGAGGTTTCTATGCACTGCATATTGCGCTACATCTTTCATTGGGTGGTTGGTTACGTAACCCCTAAGGAAATCTTATTTTTTAATTTTTTTTCCAATTTACACAGTTTCCTATCCTAGTTCTGCATGCCCTTGATGACTACTTAAAATTCAATCCTTATCAATAATAAATCAAGCAATTTGGCAAGGGGAAAGTCACATAAATATAAACTGTTTAAGAAGAACTTCAAAGCATCTGAAGTGGGATTTTCTCCCACGAAAGCTCATGTGATAAATAAATTTGTTAGTCTTTAAAAGTGCCCCAGGATTCCTTGTTTGTTAAGAAGAACTGTTCTTCCGCCTTTGAGAGTCCATAATGGGGGCAGGCTTTGTGGCAAGGGGATTGCCAAGAAATGAGTGCCCTGTGGAAGACGCTGGTTACACAGAGTCAAGAGCAGGGAATGAAATGGCAGTGTTTGTCTAAGGGGGCCTTCCTTTGGGATAGCCATCAGGCTTGGAGGCCATCAGGGCCTGTTAGACACTGAGGTGCCATAAAGATCACAGCATTGGTCAGCTGATGTGGTTGACAAAGTTGGCCCATGTAAGGTGGAGGGATCAGGCAAAAGGTGTCTTTGGCTAAAAATAGAACCCCTCGCTCTCCTCAACTTGTTCCAGAAACTCCACCTGGGAACTACTGGAAATCTTGCTGGTGTGCGCGCACACAGACACATGGGAATCCTTCTGTCTCAAGATTTCCGCCTGGCTGCCTGCCCATTACAGTTCAGGTGAGTTTAGCCAAGTTTTGGAGAAGGCTCCAGACCTTTCGGAAGGGGTCGTAGCTACAGGGCACTGGGCTCTAGACTCCTTTTAGTCCTTCTTGACTTCACTAGGCTGGCGGCAGACTCACCTGCTCCTACCCCTCACAGGCTGTGGGAGTCTCGTTTCCCAACCATGAAAACACACCAGACCCAGCTGGGTTTGGCCCATGTACGGCCTCTTCCTCTGTGAGCCTGTGACCAGAGGCTGAATAAAGTGACTCAAAACCCCCTTTTTTCAAAACAAAGCCTTACTTTATATACACTTCCTGCAAATGGTCAGTTGGATGTGCTTTGTGCCCATGCATTCTCACTGAGAGGATGGTAAACCTCGCATGCGACTCTTGGCACTGGAGATGGTACATTGCACGAGGAGCTGTGCGAGACGCCACACGTGCCTGCGGACAGAAACAGGAAGGAGGACGATGGTAAAAAGAATGTGATTGCGCTGCTGTTAATTAACCCTGATATAGCCTCATGGTTCCCAGTCCGGTGATCTTTCAGTAGGCAGATAGGGTTTGTTTTCCAGCTTGCATTGGAGATCAGTACCACCTGCAGCTGGCTCTGTTTCACTGTAGATGAAGACACAGCTCATTTCAGGCCATTCAAGACTCTGTATCAGTCAGGCAACCATCTGATGGTGCTGGGATCCAGGAGATTGCTCCTCCTGCGTGAAACTGACTCTCTGTGGTAGACTCCACTTGGAACAGGTCCCCGATGCCACACTGGAAACCATGCAGTGAGCACGGTGAACTTCAGCATATGGGGAGTCACTGTTACCTCGGTTAGCAGGAATGGAATCTAAAATAGGTAATACCTGAACTGAATTAGGACTCTGCCAGCAAATCCAGCCCAGTTCCTCAGCTATTCTAACAAAACTGCCTGGCCTACTGTATCCCAAAACCTCATCAGCTCACTGAGGGGATCGATGCCTTTAGAGAAGCTCTTTTAAGTAAATCATTAGAGACTCTGATTATAGAAACTTTGGTACTCTGCAGACTGGAAGCCACATTGAACCCTTCATTCAATATTCACTCCTGCTTTAGTCTTGTTAGCTTCCAAGGGAACAGCCCCGTTACAATTTTATCTGTTGGAATTCTAAGACACTGAGGGAATTCCGGGTCCAGCTGATCTTAAGTAAAGTTGGAGAAGAGCCAAAGGGCCCACAACTTCTGTATCTTCCACCTGCTGAGTTTGCCAAAATGAAGGAAAGCAGCGAAACCATCTTTTTAAAAAATCAGAATACATAGGGCTTCCTTTTCCTGAGTGGGGACGCATGGGTGCCATGTTGGAACTATTCAGCGAATTACCCAGAGCTCTACTTTTCAGAAATGTGTCTCTGAAAACAATCCCCTGCTTTAAATGCAAACTCTATATACAAACTATGGAGGAATCTATGTTCTAAAGGATCTTCTTTTACTGGAACACAAGACCCAGTTTAGAGGTCTGACATGGGCGCTGGCCGTCTGCAGAGAGCTGAATTTCCGGAAGTGCCATGTTTAAATGAATAGTGCTTATTTGTATGGCAGCGGCTCCTAGGAGCCTCCGTCACACACCAGCACCCCTTTGTTCTGGGTGCTATACACAAAAAGATTGCCCCTGTCCCAATCAGTGCTTTTTCTCTTTTTCTTTTTTGGTTTGTTTTTAAAAAGGTGCCCGGCCTCCTATCTTGACATAAATTTGAAAATTGTTTCTCCCACCTCTCTTCCTTCTGCGCCACCTCTCTTCTTCCAGCAGCCCGCTCCTTTCCCCTGCTGACCCCACCCCCCCGCTAGGCAGCGGGGCCAGCAAAAAAGGTGCCAGAACTCAGTACCACTGCGGGCCATCACGAAAATCAACTGCAGTTCCCCTCCACCCAGGGGGTTCTTTTTTGTTTTGTTTGGGCTGGTGTTTGCTTGCTGAGAATGGGGGCTCATTTTTAAATTAACACAATTGCCCCCAGAACAAATTACCACAGGCGCTGCCCTATCAGAACACAGCGATGCTCCACCACGCCTGGCATCCTGTCACTTGACTGTGACCAGTGTCACGAATTGCAGAGGAAGGTGTAAATCAGCTGGCAAGTGGGAGGCCTGACTTTTACTATGGTGGCAGCAATTTCTTCCTGACCTTAGTTAAGGCTCAGCTTGTGCCCTGAAGCATGAGAATCAATACTCTTTATCTTTTCATCCAGCTTGTGTAACTCCAAATAGTGTTCTTTAACACAATTGTCTAATCCTTTTGAAAAGAGAACTATGTGCCTCAATAATAAAGTTGAATAACAGGTGGCTATGAGATCTATAGATTATACATGTGATGTCTGAAGCAACTGTTCATGCTAATAACTTCTGTTAATATTTCTCTGTTAAAATCCATTAAAAATACCCATCTCTTCCAAGCTACCAGTATTCATATTAAGGGTCCCTAGCAATTAAAACTGAATTATGAAGAGCCTGATACAGGATACTGGGTGGTTTTTCCCCTCAAGTACTTTAGAAGAAGCTGTCACTCTTAGTGATTTGCAAATATTTTTTAACAATCTGGCTTTTAATACAGGCAGGTTAGTTTCCTTTACACCAATATCTTAGAAAGTAGCTTATCTGAATTTCTTCATGTAAGTAATAATTCATAAATGTATGCTGCGCATTTGCAGAGCAGTCTTATCGAACAAAGGGTTTGAGGTAATGGCTTAAATTTTTCTGCAGATCCATTTGGTTGGTATCAGAGGTGTTTTATCATGAACTAAATCAAAGTAAACATTAGAGATCCCCTAGATCGGTTTTGTTTTCAACATCAGGTGAGTAGTAAGTACATATACGAGAGTAGGATCCCCAGGGACAGCTAGTTTGGGTGGGACAGGGACAGTGTTAATTAAAAAATTAAAATAAAAAGGTCTGCTGTGAGCAGAGACAGAACTCCTCCTCCTCCCTCCATTTCTAGCTAAGCAGACATGTCTCCTGGCACCTAGGTATTTGAGCCCACTCTTTCCCAGTGACGCTTGCTGATATGAAGTTCTGCACCAACTCGATGCCATTCTTGTCTCCTCTCTGAGTTGAGGCAAAGTTAGCTGTGAGGAGGCACCAGACAGGATGGGGGCCTCCGGTTAAACTGGTAAGTGTAATATGTTTTTATTGAATGAATGTTAGAGATAAGCCATGAAATAAGTCCACAGAGATGGCTGCATCCCGAATGATGAGACCATCCCCAGAGGCTTGGCGCTTAGGCATTCAGCCGAGTTTTAACCGAGTTTGTGAATGGAAAGCAACTGTTGTAAATGAACTGTACAGATCACGCTGTGTCCTGCACATTGTCTTTCACATACGTGTTTTCTCTTTTCCTTCTGTCTCAGCGTGCATTTCCTGCAGCTTTGTATTGTTTTAATGGCATTGGCGAGAGACGAGAGTAATGTTATATATCCAGAGTACCTAGTGGAGTGGGTGGGAAAATAACCAGTTTTCACAATTTGCTCCCTCCCCGGGGCTGAACTTCCCGCTGATTGATGGGCCTGTGCTGACTTGTGTTTTCAGGTGAAAACCATGCAAATCCCATTGCTTCCACCGTAGCTTGCTTTGCATTTGTGTCAGGGTAAAACTCCAAGTGACCCTGTGGGGCCATGAACCACAGCGAAAAGAAACTGAGCAAGAGTCTCCTGGAGGCCCCTGTGAGAACGAACAGTGCCCACTCTTGGCGGGCAGGCACAGCAGCGTCTTCAGAGGCTCTTCGTGCTGCAAAGCCAGAGAAAAGAACCTCTCACACACCACCCAGCTCCCAGTATCTGGGTTTGGGTATAGCACACAGATATGCTGCCTGTACCCTTCACACGGAAAGCCAAGGCCGAGTAAGCTGCAGCTGTGACGCAGTATTGCAGAGCGGGTGCGCTGTGAAGGGGCAGGGCATGGGCCTGGGAAGAGACTTGGTCCACAGGGTGTGAACTGAGACGTTTCAAAATTTGACGAAGCCTTGGAGAAAATTTTCTACCCATTCCTTGTGCAACTTCTCCTGGGTTTTGTTTTCTACCAGCTGTAGAACAAGCTGACTTTTTTTAGTTGTGAGAAAGCAGGGGAGGGAAATATTCCAAAAAAACATTTTTGCAAATTTCCCCCCTCCTCCCCGTGATGGGGTCCCTGCCTCTCACTGCCAGGAAAGGGTTAAAAGGGGCCCTTGGAAAGGTAGCGAATAGGAAGGAGCTGTGAGCAGCCAATCAGGGCCCAGGAGCCCAGTATATAAGGAAGGAGAAAGCAGAGCAAGGAAGGAGCTTGACGGGACAAGACATGCAGTACCTTGGACAGATCAGTAGCTGGCTGCTGGTGGCGGAGGGTTTGGGGCTGTGGGGAAGCTACAGAGGAGTTGGGAGAGAAGCAATGAGAAGCCGCCACACCTAGGATCCGTGGGCCAGGACCCAGAGTAGTGGGCAAGCTTGGGTCCCTTCCCCAGCCCCCGATTGCCATATCACTGGAGGCAGCACTGCAATGGCCATCAAGGGAAGCAGCCTAGAACAGACTGCAGAATCCCCCAGAGTGAGGTCTAGGGGCTGCAGAGAGCACTGAAGCAATTTTCCTGGGTCTCAGCTGAGCTCTGTCTTCGATCTCTCCATCTCAGGTGGATCCCAGGGCAGTGGGCAAGTGTAAAAGGGTCCCTTCTCTGAGCTCCTCGTTGCCAGGTGGCTGACAGGTTAGAAAGTGGAGGCTGGCACTGCAATGCAGAATGACCGTTCCAAAGGGGGGGCAGGAAAGGAGCTACAATGGGGCAAGGGAGCAGAGCCAATAGCTCTCACTAACAGGAGAGACAAGCAGTCTTCAGACTGGCCCCTGCAGAGGGCTAGTGGCATCTGGAAAGAGACACAAAGTGCAGGCAGGGAGTTAATTTCCAGTGAGTTGGAGGAGACGGGAGTTGCAAACTGCAGCTGCCTAGAGGAATGGCCCTTGGAGATGTCTTTCAGTGGCGTTTTCCATTCCTGGCTGTGGGAGATGAGAAACGAGAGCCTCTGAGTCAGGCCTGCTTTGATAGCTGGCGAGAGTGGAGCCAGGAGGTTGATGTGAAGTCCCAGGGACCAGATGCTTTGGGCAGCTGTGCTGACAAGGTGGGGGGCGGGGATGACAGCCCGCCGGGAAGCTTTTCAAAGGTCAGTGCACAGACTATCACTGGCATCTAATCCGCTTGGTTCACAAGACAGGCTGGTATGGAAGGGCTAGGAAGAGGGCGAGGCAGCGCAGTATGAAAAGGAAGAAAGGAATTTGAAAAAGAGATTTGCCTCTGCAGCTCAGAAAATGAGCAGTAATGGGCACAAAGGTGGGGGCTATTAGAAATGTCTCTCTGGATGAGGGTGTCTCAAGGGATGCTGAGGCCTCTGTCGTGTTGCATGGGGTGAACGTCTCTCGGAACCCAGTGGACAGGGACAGGGACAGATCCACCACTGACATCCTATTCTGGCAGTAGCGATGGAAACACGTAACCATCTGAGGGTAGTTAGTGACCTGTGGGAAACGTTTGCTCTTGTGGGCAGTGTCCATCTGAAAAACCGGCACCAACTGGCTTCATCTTGGGGGGAGGTCAAGTAGAGAAGAGGCCATGCGTCTGACACCCCCAGTGCCACAGACATGATGCTGTGAGTGAAAACCTAAACACGGCTGGGGTAAACAGAGTCAGGCCTGGCCCCACTAGGAGCCTACATGGGGATAGCTGTCTCTGAGGGGTGTGAAAAATCCATGCTCCTGAGACATCTAGCTAGACCCACCTAAGCCCCACCATAGCCAGGGCTGGGTCAATGGAAGAAATCTTCATTAAGCTAACTGCTACCTCTCGGGGAGGCAGCTCATCATCACGGAGTGTGGACATGCCCCGAGAAAATGCAGTTGTTTTTTGAGAAAGGCAAGAGGATGGAAGGGAAACTGAGCACTTCAAGCCGAAAGAGGCAGGTGACATGGCTTGCAACTTACACGCAAGATGACAGACCCAATGCTGGGAGAGGAGAGAAGGGTAAATTGTTGAGGGAAAACAAAGGCCCCAAACAGTGAGAAGGGAGAGCAAGGAGTGTCAACAGCATTTCGTCTTCCTGCAGGACAGCAACCGAAATAAACTAACGGGGCAAAGATCACTAACAAGTCTCTTGCTCCAATATGTTGCTCAGCGGCCTAGAATAATAAGTGGCCGCAGTGTTGTTTGAGCTGTCGGCCCCTGGACACTAGGGAGACAAGATGAGGGAAGGCTCTCACCTACCAAAGTTGATCCAATACCAGATATCACCTCATCCCTGCAATAAGAAGAGGATTAATGGACCCCCAGGTGCTGAGAAGGGACGGAGCTCCCTGAAGAGATGAAGTTAACTGACAGTCTTTGTGCTGGAGGCTGGCCAGTGTGAGGAATAACGCACAAAAGGCTTCAGAGAACAGACCCATACCAGTAGCCCTTCTGAGTGGGCTCTGGGAACGCTAAGAAGGCTTGGCAGGTATGAACGTGCTGTGGTCTTGGATGCGCCAGCAAAGGAAGATGTAGAAAAGTCACCGATCTGATACGACACCTAAACTCAGATGCTGGAACCAGGGTGCGGGGAAGGGCCTGCTTGACGTGATGTCCATTCTATCTAGTGTTACAGTTTGGTTCAATGGCTCTCAGCGCCCCACTGGACACAGTCCCAGCCCCCCTGCCTAACCTACATTTAAAGGTTTTAAAGGATGTGAATTGAGCCAGCTGAAGTGTGGAGCTGTATAAAGTGGCAGAGTCTCAAGGAAGTGATCACACTGGCAAGGAAAATAACTGGGAAACCTTGAGCAGGATTTGATGAGCTTTCAGATCAACAGATAGCGGAGCAGCATCTCAGTCATCCTGGGGCCAGCCTCTTTCTGCCAGACCCTTAAAAGAAGGAACGGAAAAGGGATGTGTATTCGAGAAGCCTATATGATGATTACTTGGGGAGTCCACCAAGTGAAAAGACCCTCGCGAATGGCACAAATTTCCCCTTTGACCATCTCAGGAGAAAGGACAAGGACTGAATGGGCTTGGGACTGGTCAGTCCTCGGGTGAAGCACACTGGCAGACAGGGTCATTTGGAACAATGTGAAGTGCTGTGTTGTACACTCAGCCTGGCATCTTTCTCCACCAGTAATTCATTTATTGCACATTTGAGATAAAAGTCTATGGCTTAATAAGAATGGCCAAGCCCTGGTTACCACGAACACGGAAATGGTCACAATACAAAAGGCTGCCGAATCAGGTGCCAGCCGTTTATGAACCGACTCGTAGAGTCTGTTCCCAGTCACAGAGATGTGGAAGAGGAGCTTGGTCCGATGCCCTCTGGAGTCAATGGGTGTCTTTCCATCGACGCCAGTAGGCGCTGGCCTAGACCCTAAGTTGGGCTCAGAACCTTTGGAAGGCTGAACGACTACCTAAAAAAAGGGCCACTGCACTTTTGCAGGACACGTGCTGACCCATTGTATCCCTGGCCCACCTACCAGGAATGTAAGCCTCTGCCAAGGAAATGGAGCAAAATGAAAGCTGCACAGTAAATAGCAAAAAGATTTTGATGTGTAGAACCAGGAGAACAATTGGGCAATGAAAATAAACCTCTGGCTTCCATAGTTAGCTTAGCTTAAATCAGATGCTCCTATATCTTCTGAAACATCAGGCAACCCCATATTTCCACTGTCTATCTAGTGCCACTCTTCATGCTCCAGTGTAATCCATTTCCATGACAGTGTCATCTTTCTTTATGGTTCTCATATGTCATCTATTGTCCTACTCCTTTCTGTCTTCTGCCAGGTGATCTCCAGCCAAGAGCTTGTCTGGGCCTATATTTTCTTGACATTTGTACATGTTCAAACCACTTTAGCCTTCTTTCTCGAATCATTAGCTGCTGGCTAGTTCTTCGCAACACTGGTTCCTTTATCCCATTTGTGCACACCAAGTATGCTCCACAAACAGCTCTGCTGGAAAGCAGTAAGGTTCCTGTTCTGGCCACAGCACCCACCACCCCAAAGTCCTTTACAAATGCACAAACCCAAGGAAGGCAAGAAAGGACGAGGCGTCAGTTAGTAGCAAGAGGAAGAAGGGAATGAAACACAGCAGGCTGACAGCCCCGAGAGGCAGATGCAGCAAGGGAAGCTGGAATGATGACGTGGTAACTAGTGAAACCCTGAAGTGTTCGTGTTTGTCTCAAAACCAGGGTGTTTTTAGACCTCTCTCGACGCCTTCCTTTTGTAGAGGCTATAATGAAGCTGCAGTCCTCTTTGGGAGTGACTTGTTTATGACTGGGAGATAGGCTAGCCAGTGATTTAGAGAGTGTTTATTGCCTTGTCTAATGTCTTTCCTCCTGTGCCCATGTCCCCGCTCTGCAGAGGAGATCAATACTCAGGCTGCATTTGGCGCCTTCGATATTTTTGAGAGATGTGCAAATCAATATGAATTTCTTAACAAGTTTTAATTTCAGGAGCTGAAAGCACCCAACCGGAACATCCACAGCCCTTTCCCTCCTTTGGGAAGCAGGACTGCACACACTTACATGTACACATATGGGACTGCAATCACAAAGGGCCTGTTACATTATTTTAAACCTTCCCCCACCCCCACCCCCACCCACCGAGCTCTGATAAACAAGCTGACAGCATGTAATGATCCCATGGCTCTTCATCCATCTTCCAGCACAGTTCTTGAAATGAGCCGCATCGTGTACAGCAGACCGGCAAGGGACTCGAAGCCCATAATAACTTGTCATAGCTACGTGGATGATAGAAATGGCAGCTCACATCACAGTGAAAGGGAACGTTCCTTAGAGCATGTGCAATAGGATACGCCCTCTTTCCCTTCTCTCAGTCCCATCGTATACCCATCAAGCAAAAGACACTACATGATTGCTCTATTCACATGCTGATTGGTGGGTCGTACAGGACTCGGGAATCTGTCGTTCTGTACTGAGCTGTTCTGTAGATTTAAGTGTAGATGATACAAAAAATGTCAACTTTTCTTGTACCATTATGTTCATCTGAGCAAAAGCCTTAAAATAATTAAATATAGTCACTGCCCTTGGGATGATCGGGGGGGGCGCTGAAAAGAAAGCCATCCATCCTGTTCTGTCACTAATACAAGACAGTCTGCTGGGCCAGAGCCTATTATGTCAATGTCAAATATAATTATGATTGTTGCCATTGGTTACTTGCATCTCATCATGTATAAAATGGAAACGTGAATAGGCAGGGTGAAATATACATACACACATGCATCCATTCATACCCAGACACATCATATAGAGACTGTACACACATCAGGATAAACCAATGTCAAGGACCACTTATTACCTCCTGTTCTTGTGCCTGGCTGTTGGTTAGAATAATTTTTTTAATTTCCTGTAAGTCGCTGCCAATTCTGTAAGCCCACTGTGGACAGGAAATGACCCTGAATTGGAAGTGCTAATGGCTCTCACTTGAGAGCGTCTTGCGTAGCTTCTATTTCATTGTGTAGCAGATAAAATCATTCAAAAGTTTGAATGAATAAAAAGCAGGGGAGGAGCCATGAAGAAAATGTCAGATCCATCAATACAGTTATGCCACAAAGGGGCAGTTTTCCTTTGGACTTAAGTTTTATTTTCCAAACTCAAATCTGGAAATGCATCAATAGAGACGTTAAATCCACAAACTATAGAAATGCAAACCGCATTTTTCTCTAACAGAAATTTCTCCCCACGCTCTCAGTATCCCTTCAAGGCAGTCACTTGTTTTGACGTATTTTTTTCCCATGTGAACACCTTTTGGGTTGTTGTTTGGGGTTTTTATGTGAGAAATCATTCATGAAAGACAAGAAGAATGCTAGCAATTTACGAGCATGTGTATTATTTACCTGATGGATAGTAATGGTTTCCCTGGGGCATTACTGTGTGTCATCCAAATCCATATTGTGAGATGTGTTAAAGGGCAGCTTTTCACTCAGTAGATTCCATTGTGGGCACTTAAATCCATGGAGTACCAAGGCCCCTGAATCCACATGTTAAAGTTCATTCCCAAATCTCACTGGTGAAGATGTTTACTGCTTGCAAATCAAAATGTCTGTCTTAAACAAACCACTGTGGCTCCCTTTAATAACCACATTCCAATCCTTTGGGAACTGAGAGCCCTTTAAAAACACCCTCACCTATGTGCATTACGATGTTGTTGGTATGAAAGATGGTTTCAACGTTGGGAAAGTCCTAGGGTAACTCTGCAACTAAGCTGCACCCACAAAATGGGTGTTGGCATTTTTTGCACAAGTAGAATGCTTGACTGTGTGTGCAAATGGGCGTTTTAATGTGCCAGAACGTGTGGTGGGGCATATTTGACGGGTTGGGAGAAGTGGGTACGGGTCTTCTTCACACAACGCACAGTCAACTTGTGGAACTCCTTACCTGAGGAGGTTGTGAAGGCTGGGACTATAACAATATTTAAAAGGGAACTGGATAAGTTCATGGTGGCTAAGTCCATAAATGGCTATTAGCCAGAAAGGGGTTAAGAATGGTGTCCCTAGCCTCTGTTTATCAGAGGATGGAGACGGATGGCAGGAGAGTGATCACTTGATCATTGCCTGTTAGGTTCACTCCCTCTGGGGCACCTGGGCACTGGCCACTGTCGGTAGACAGATACTGGGCTAGATGGACCTCTGGTCTGACCCAGTACGGCCTTTCTTATGTTCTTATGTTCTTATGTCTATTAATGTTTCCCTAATGGGGAGAGGCAGAAACAACCAGGGAAGAATGATGGGCAATTAAATATTAATGTTTGCTACTGCTACTCTGTTTCCCCACTCAGGCCAGGCCTAAAACGGCCAAGCCATCTCGTAAAACACATGACCCAAATCTAACCTTCAAGAGTATATGGCGGTGGTACAGGTAGGCGTGTGCATTTTAGTACTTTACAGCTGTCTGGTGTGAGATATCAAGGCCAGCTGGCAGTTATAGAGTAGAAGAGGGGAGGTATAGAAGCCCCAGGATGTTGAAGGCTGTGTATCCTAGCGACTAACCAGGGTTACTGCAGGGTAATTAACAGAGGGGAAATTACCTTTTGTAGTCAAATTCCAAAGGGGTAGCCGTGTTAGTCTATTGTAGAAAGACAACAGAGTCTTGTGGCACTTTTAAAGACTAACAGATTTATTAATCGCATGAGCTTTCGTGGGAGAAAATCCCACTTCGTCAAAGTGGGATTTTCTCCCACGAAAGCTCATGCAATTAATAAATCTGTTAGTCTTTAAAAGTGCCACAAGACTCTGTTGTCTTTTGTAGGGAGTTGGTGTTCCCAATCCCTACTCAGGCCCAGCGGGAAGGTGTCCAGTTTCATGGTGAAGTCTGGTTTTAACGGGTTTTTTGGCTGATGTATGTAACTAGCCTGTTTGTTACAGAATGTCCTGGTAGATTGCAATGGCCCCCGACTGGTTTTTGAATGTTACCGTTCTCGATGTCTGACTCGTCCATTTATTCCTTGGCGCAGAGCCAGGCCAGTCTGGCCAATGGTGCAGCAGAGGGGCACTGTTGGTAGATGTGCAGGTGAATGAGTCCCCGATGGAGTGGCTGACGATGGAATTGAGCTTGTGTCCCACTCTTCTCGGTGTGTCTGTGTCCGCCTGATGGACCACCGGTTCCATTTCATGCATCTGATGAAGTGGGGCTGTGCGATAAATGAATTGGTTAGTCTTTAAAGGTGCCCCAGGACGACTCCTTCGTTTGCTGAAAGACTCACGTGGCTCCTCCTGGAACGTGTCATCTCTGCTTATCGTCTCTACCTGTTACTGCTCATTTGTCGCTCTCGGTGAGTAACTTTCTCTCATCCTCTATTGTTTCCTTAGTGACTCTCACTCCTTCGAGCCTCATCAGTATGCAAAGAGTTGTCACGACACTGGCGTTATAGATACAGATCCTGACAACAGTTGTCAGTACGGAGCGGAACCCACACGATTTGGCCTTTAGTTAGCCTGGAATTTCCTGCCACTTGGAAGGTAGTTTTCCATCTCATAGGAGTGTGCGTGCGTGCGTGCATGCGCCTATATTCAGATATTTGTGCTGCACAAATTAGCCAGCACACATAATATCTTTAAAAGGAACCTAGCAGGCTGAACGTCTTTCGATACTGCATGTTAGCAATGTTTTCGGGGGCGCTGGCTGCATGGACGCAATGCACAATGGCAATTCCAATGCAATGAATCCGCCTGTGGCCCGGTGAGGAAGGGTGCGTTTCCGCCCATGTCAGGGCTGGTAGGCGTGTGCACAGAACACAGTCCTGTGAGCTGCTTGGGTGCATCCCAAGTGACACAGAAGCTGCTCACACAGAACGAAGCTCAACAATGGGTTTGAAGTAGTGTAGGGCGCTGAATGATGGGGGCATCTTCCACAGACTAGAAAATGGGCTAAAACACGTACAAAAGGAACGGGCCCAATTCTGCTCTTGGTTACACCAGTGCCCGCAATAGGATCGGCCCAGGGGATGCTTTTCAAATGCTTTTTCCAACAGGGCTGCTATTTCCGCTCCGCACTAGCCCAGCACAGCCCTGCGGCTGGAAGTGAATAGACAAAGCAATAGGCAAGCGAATGATGTGGCGGCATTCAGAGAGCCAGACGGGAAGCGCCATTTCAGCCATACCTTCGTTGGGGTGTGAGCACAGCAGGTTCTAATGGGCGGGTTTAAAGACCCATGGGAAAGGCCTTAAACAAAGAAATAAGGACATGGACTCAGCAGCAAATGCAGGGCCAGCGAGCAGAGAGCACAACCCGACGCTCTCCCACGTTTGGTGGCCTTTGTGAAGTGGTGACTTCCTTCGGTTCTGTCTAGGGCTCAGATAGGCCCGTCTCCATCAGTGAGGCTCCGGGCTCAATGCAGGGTAGCCGTGTTGCTGTGTCCTGTGTCATGAAGAGAGGACTCTGGTCTCCACGGTCATTCGCCTGCCCTGAATTCACTCCATCTAGAAGAAGAAGGAAGAGAAGAGGGGAAGCAAGATGAGATCTAAGATTGCTGGTCTCCTGCACCCCCTGTGCACCACTCTGCTGGCACAGAAGGAATGTAGAATTGGCTTCTCTGTCCCTGGGTGCCTGGAATTTCCCCAACTTACAGGGAATTGCCAGGGTCCCCTGGCAGTTTCTCGAGTTACTTGGAGAGGGGGTATGTGGCCACTGACTCTGGGAATTCCCCGCTGTTGGAATGGCCCTTGGGGCTGTAGGCATCCGAGTTTAATTTAGAGCAGCTCTCTGAATGTCTTGACTAGTGCCAGGGACCAGACTGGGCCCCCAGAGAGCCCCGGAATCTGGGAACTGCTACCTTTGTGCACCTCCTTCTGCTCCAGTCGTGCACCAAATGCTGCTCAGCCTAACCCAAGAACTGGGGCCGTTTTCTCCTCACTGCATGGCATTGGTACACAGATATCCAAGCATCCCATTGGCAGAGACCTTGGAGCTCAGAGGCAGGCGGTAGTGGCAGTTCTTGTTGCTGGTATTTGGACGTTAACCCAGTGCCAGGGCCAGAGTTCCTTCCCTGGCTGACACTTGGGAATCGCCCTTGAAAAGCAGAGAGGTGAATGATTCCTCTGCCTCCCCAAGAGCCTGAGCTCTCTCCCGCTGGAGACACTGGGCCTCATTCGGTTGCCTTCAGTGGAAGGCGAGTCAGGTGCCAAGACAGCAAAGCTTATCTGGGAAGACTAGCTCATCAGCCCTCAGACCAGTCTCGGCACATCACCTACGCACTGGATCTGCCCTCCGCTTAGAAAATGATGAGCCGTGCGATTCCAATCACCCTGCTTCTTCTATTACAGTCTAAAGGGCCAGGCCAGACCTAGGGAGGGATGGAAGGGAGTAGAAAGACCCACCTGCTTGCGCCAGAGCTGAATAAATCTTTAGGAATGAATGCTGTTTATTATCATAAAAGGCTGAGCTGAAAAATGAAGTATGAATGACACTTTCCTATAACGTCCTCACTCAGCACAGTGAATGTATCTGGTTTTTCTGCCTCGTACAGCAGGACACAAAAGTGGCTGAATGTCAGGCCTAGATCAGGTGAAGTCTGTGCTACGTTGATTTTGCTTCATGGTGTCAATTCGTAGTCATCAGCTGTGCGGTGTTTCGAGTGCACCATACATCCCACTACATTTGTGCGCATCTTGTTTTCCCTGCAAATACTGCCCAGGATGACCATCTCCAGATGATCCCAAATAACTGGGGATGGCCACTGGATTCTGCCTCCTCCGCTGCAGCTGAGATGGGCAGAGATTATCCATGCCCGGCAGCAGATGGTGTATTCACACACAGCATTTTCCTGGCTTTTTTTAAAAAAAAACCCACAATACTTTTCAACCATGCAAACTGCCTAGTTTTGACTACCAGTGGCAAGACGCAGCAAGAAGTTCGATGGTTTTGCTGTTGTGTTTGGTTTTTTCTAACCTGCGGCGGTAAATTTTGTGAGTCCTCCTGAAAAGGAAAGAAGCCGTCCCATCTGGACTCTCTAACGTCGCCAGGCACCAAGTGAGCGAGCTAAGGAAGAACAGTTGAGATGACAAAAGGTGACAACTCTTGTACATTTCATAATTGCACTGACCTTCCCTTGCACCATGAATTCAAGCATCCAGACTGTCGGTAGGAAATTAACTAATGAATTTCTGGATCTCAGTCACATGACAGCATCTCATAAAGGGAAGGGGGGGGCCTGCCGCCTTCTCTGAAACTAGAAGCAATTTGGCCTCAGAAGCTGAGTTGAAAGGGGAATTTCAGTTCTCAGTTGGTAACCAGTGCTGTCAACGGCTGCCCTGGGGGATGAAGCCTCTAATGAGCGTCGTCACCACGGCAGACGGTCAGAACGGACTCTGTTGTCTTTCTACAATAGACTAACACGGCTACCCCTTTGGAGAATGGCAACGGTTAGGACAAGACAAGTGGAAGGGTTAGAAACGTTGCTGTGCTCATCAGGGCTATGATCTGCAACCCTGACACAGGTGAGTGCCGTGCGAGGGAGGAAGGGGTTCCCCGGGCCGGTTAACGGCGCAGCGCACACGTGTGCTCCGAGTGCTGCAGTGGGTTTGACAAGATGCTATCTCGAGTAACTCGTCAGATGCTTACGCTAGCACGTTGGCTGTTTTTGGAGAAAGACGTCTGAGCTAGCGGCAATATTTCTGTTAGCTGAGAATAAGTTCACGGTGGCGGGGAAGGTGTTTGGTTTGGGAGTTCTTATGTAGTATGTGCACCCCGGCCCCCCTCCATGCAAAATGCAGTCGGTTTCCTGCACCAAGAGTAGCCAAGACCTAGAAGAGCGTCCTATTCAGCCCTGACCATAATCTCCCATGTTCTTAGCTGAGACATCCATGTGCATTTACCCTTGGATGAAACTCACCCTGCTCACTTCAAGAGCTGTGCGTGAACCTTCCCGTTTGTGATTCAGGCAGTTTCTCCAGAGGTGGCGCTTTGAATTTCAGTTTCAGAATTCACTCTGCTCCTGGCCAAGTGAGTGTCTGAGATGTGTGCTTTGGTTTGTAAGTTGGGCACATTTGCTGTGAAAGCACAGACGGCCACATTCCCAGCCAACCTCCCTATGTTCGTGGGTAAATCCATTGTTCAAGTGCATTCTTATAGCTTGGAGGTGCTTTTAATGGCATCTCAAATAAAGGACAGCCAGAACACTGGCCAGGTACTGAGTGAGACCAGCTGACTGACTCTTGGTCTACAGAAGCTGCCCACGGTACCCAGAGCTCCTTCCAGAGGGGTTGGCTTGACCTTGTGACTCACCGTTCTCAGCATGTGTAGGTATACCCAACACACTGCAGTTTCCATTTCATGCAGCTGAGGAAGTGGGTTATGCCCACAAAAACGTGTGTGTTCAATAAATGTGTTAGTCTTTAAAAGTGCCACAGGACTCCTCGTTTGTTTTCCAGCGTCTGGTGGAGAATTAGTGCTGGAAGGTGGTAAGTTCTTGTAGCTCAACTCTTCCCCATTGTTTAGGGAGAGAGGGACGACTGTCATCTCTTAAGACAACCAACAAAAACTCAGAGCCTCTGGAATTGCAGCCCTGACTGGAAAAGCAGAGTCTTCACGAATACCAGGTTTGCCTTTTTTTTTTTTTTTTTTTTACTTTACTGCAAACAATTACAAGTCGAGCAATTGATTCTCCGTGTCCTGTTAGCTAAACATCCACATTCCCCTCTTCTCCCATATTTCACCAAGCCAAGCCAAAGGTTATCATCTCCCTGCAGGGTTGCTCCAGAGAGACTCTGTGCCCTCATTTTCTCCATCGGCCCTTGATCACACTCTTACTGCTCTTTTGAAGATCATAGTCTCAATTTCTGAAGAGCTGAGCAAGAATCTGGCCTGAGAGACTTCGTCAATGGCAGGGAGCTTACCTCGAAAGCAGCTAGTCCTTTAACATAGTCTCACATATGTATTATATTTGAGTGCCTGACTCTACTGTGTGTGCATGCATTGCACATGTGTGTGTGCGTGTATTGCACCTGCATATGGTTGTGACCCCGTGGGTGGGTGGTGCCTGCATGCTTTTTTATGCTAGCTAAGCCATGACACAGTTTTGTTTCAGTTTCCATAATTCACCACCAAGCCTGTAGCCTCTTACTCTGACCCAATCCAGGTAGACTGATCAGGATCTTACCAGCCATTCCGGTAAGCATGACTTGCCACTGGCTTATTTCTGCCAGTAGCTCCAATCTGTTTGTGGGATACAGTAATTCGATTCCTGTCCATCTGAGATAAATCAGTGCAGCACAGTGTCTGTTCGCATGCTGAGAATGATGTGCCCTGAGATATTTAAAACCCTGGGAGAATGGAGGCGTCAGTACCAGAAGAGATCGAGGCCGCTCCTGTGTTTGGACAGTTTTGGTGAGAAAGAAGGTGCAATTTACAAGAAAAGCCTCAGAATGAAGAATACATCTCTTTCCCTGGATCATGGAAGAGGGTGGTGCATCTTAGCACACTGACAAGTCACCATGGCAAGGGGTTGTGTGTAAAGAACTGGGCTTTAAAACACCACCATAAAATAAACAGGCCAGAAGTTAGAGATGGATCAGAATGTGGCAAACATCAAGATTCACGCTGGAGCTAACCCTGCCCTGTTCTCCTCTCCGAACATGCTCATCGAGGAGGAGAGGACAGAGCCTGGGATGCTACAAAGCAGACCATGCAGGACCTTTAACCCAGTCTCCCAAACTGTATGCACGTCTTGTGAGCCCCGTTAATTGCGGGAGTAACTTGTATCACGTGGCTGTCCAGCTCCCACCTTTGATTCGTGGGTAAAGTTTCAGGGTTTCAAAATTTGTGGCCAGATCCTCCGTGGGTGTTGGTCAGAAAAGTCCGATTGGCATCAACGAATCAGGGCCACCTGACACCAGCCGGGCATCACATCCTTGGTCTTTATATGGAAACAGAAAGGGCCTGTTCTTGAGAGATGGGGAGCCATTGCAGTTCCCTTTGAGACCAATGAGATCAGACGCCAAAGGCCTGAACCTTCCCTGGGAGGTACCCATGCAAACCTCTTGACTTCACAGAGCATTTGTTGCATGCCTAGTTTGACAGAATGCAGAACGTAGCTGAAAGCATGTGGCGGGGGAAGATTTCTAGGAGTGGGTTAGCTTGAAGTCAGCCCTTCTTTCAAACATCCCCTCCATAATTGCACATGACGGGACCACAGTGTTTCCGCTCCCAAACCTACTGACACACAGTTCAGTTTTGTTTTTGGTTTTTTTTTACAGAACTAAAGTTTCCATGTTCTTTAATAACACTCAGGTCCATTGGAAAACTGCAAGGAGTAGCATTAAGAAGCAACTTGGTACGTTTATTTTGATGAAATACAATAATTATCGTGCTTAGCAGCTGCTGCTATTTAAAATAAGAAAAAACGGGGCTTGCATTGAAAATGTTTTGTAAACCATGTGCACCAACAATCTGTTCCAGTGAAACCAGCCATTACGAAAACCGTATAATAGCAGGCGCTCATTACAGAAAGTTAAATTGCAAATCATATTTTATTTCAAATGAGCTAGATGAATGCACAATTTATCTCAAAGAAAAAGTTTCTTAGTTTTGATCCGGCTGCCAAGAGCTGGAGTTCTCAGGCTGCAGCTGCTAGTAGAGACTGATTGTCCATTTCAAACTACAGGAAGTTTCAGTTTCAAAGGAGGAGTTGGGGAAAAAAGAAAAAAAGACAGAACTATGAATGTGCAAAATAAAACCCAAACCCACACACTACCACCCTCTTTCAAATGCAATCTGCTGCAAATGTTCAGCATGTTTCCCAGAGCCTGAAGAGCTTTTCATTTTGGGTTTAACAGTAAATAAGCTGGAGGGAGCCCGAGCAGTAAATTGCAATGAGGTGTGGCAGTCCGTCTCCCCCAAGTGGAATAGACAACGGCCAAGCCAAACCTCACCCTGACATGCACAAGAATCAGCAGCACTCGTCCCTTTCTCTGGATGCTCTCGCTGGTTCTCCACAAAGAGCTAGCATGAGATGCATGTCTGGTTTTCTGGAGGGCATCAGTGCTTGTTCCACCTCATCCTGACGCACTTCGGCATAACACAAGTAATACAGGGCAGGCTCCAAATCCTGCTGATTCCAAGTGAACCCCAAGATGTGGTGCTAGTTCCCTGGGGCTCCTGGGGCTCCCCCCCTTCTGTGTTCGGGCAAGTAGGTATTATCATAGGATGTTTCCGTCCCAGAAACAATAGCCAGAGCATCTCAGCACCATGCTCTGCCCTACAACTAGACTTCTTCCCTAGCCAGGATATTTATAAACATGAAAGAAGTTATTAACTTTTAATCACTGCCTTTGTCCTAGCAGCTCTTGGCAACCTCTGTTGTTAACAAGCACAAAATAAATGTCATTTCGGCTGTATTTTTAGTTTCGCCCACTTGCTTCAGATAAGAATAATACTGAGAGCTTCTACAGCATTTTAAAAACGTTAACAAACCTCACTGCACCCCCCACCCCTGGAAGTAGGGTCAGCCCTGTGCTGCACGTGGGGAAACTGAGGCAGAGAAGTTCAGTGACTTGCCCATGGCTGCTTAGGGAGTCAATGGCAGAGCCATGATCAAAACTCATGTGTCTGTGATTCTGAGACTGATGCTCAGGGGCCACCTCACCTGAGCAAATATCTTGGTCTTTCCAGCCTGAGCCCCAAATGCAGTGGAAGCTGTGGCCATCACATGGTAGGATCAGCTCTCAGCCAGCCCATGAAGTGTCAGCCGGAGCCTTCCCACAGAGCCACGTTTGCAGGTCTTTGTCCATGACGAGGTGCCCAAAAGCAGGGCTGAGGTCAGATCAGGGAGCCACGCGTCTCTCCCGCCATGCTGCTTGCCAGCTCAGGCCATGGCCGCGCTCTGCCTGTGTAGAATGAAGCACGTCCCTTTGCAATGAGTGTCGGCTCACTGTACGCCCCTTCCCACCCTGGATGGCGTGAGCCCTTTGGCTGGGCAGCTACACACCGCTGCAGCCAGAACTGTTCCATGACAATGGTGCTTTTCATTGACAGAATGAGGTGCAGAGACAACAAAAAGCCTCCGAGGAACCCCAGGCTGGCCGAAAAGAACGTTATTTCCACTCAGCATCGTTAGGAATGGCGATCACAGCACCTTACTGTCCACCTGAAAACCAAGTGGAGACAGAAATAAACGCTGGCAATGGGCTTAAAGCTCACCCCCTACATTCTGCAGCTGTGTGGGGATTCGGTGGCCATGCAGCACCTCACTGAGGAACACAGGGGAAGGGCAGAGCTGGAAGATGTCATCGGACGGGAGACAGAGGTCTCCAGACCTTAGCAAGAGAGAAATTCCTCTCTGAGAGCTAGAAAGACAAAGCACATCCCAGCTCACCCAGGGTGCTCTCCTCTGAGGTGCTCAGCTGCAGCAGGTGGCCTTTTCCAGGTGCTGGTGTGCACCCCTTGGTACAGCTCTTCTGGACGCAGGAAGTGCTGCGATGATTTTTATGCTTGTCAGGCCACAGCCAGCGCCGCGGGCAGAGTGCCAGCCGGAGCGCCTGGGCCTTCCGTATGGCAACCGTGGGGGCAGGGGAAACGCAGCATAGGTCTGCCTGGTCCCAAAGCACCCTGGGCGGACGCCATCGACCTGCAACCTGGCCCGCATGCTCGCTCTTCTAGGTCTTATTTCTTCCCCTTCTCCTGAGACAGGCTGCAGGAGACCACAGATTGTATTGGGCCACCTGCATGGAGCGAGCAAGACACGTTCTTGGGCCACACCTAGCTCTTCTTCAGGCCACCCTTTATCGCCGACTCTCACGCCCACGGCTCCCTGGGCCCTGAGCCCGGCTCAGCTTCCATTTCTCGGGAGGTCTGTCTGTGCCAGGGTCCGTGCATGCCCACATCTCTTTGGCTGAGAGCCCTTTACATGCTCAGGGTGTGGTGTGCGCCCAGTGATCCCGAGTTGTGCCCCCCACCCCTCCCCGAGGGGTGGGGGGATTCGCACTGCTCATGCCTCTTGCCTCGGCCTAAGGGCATGTCCTGCTCAACGGCCAGCTGGCCCTCTCTGCACCTGGGCGGTGGGCAACAGGCGACTGCAGGGCAAGGCATCCTATGGACACCCACCCACCAATACCACCACACTGTCCCATAGCTCCCTCCTCCTCAGAAGCCGGTCCAGTACAAGCCAGGCTCTCCAGGGATGATGGCCCCACCCAGCTGCCAAAGCCTGTTCAGCTCTTGGGTCATCTCTTTCCCGTTGGGTCCTAGATTTGGCTCCCTCTCCATGTCTGCTGTGCTAACCCTCTTTAATGCCCCCTCCACCCAAACCAGCCATGCTGCCCAGCAGCCCCAAGATGGCCCGGCCCATTCTGCCTGAACACTGGGACACCCCTGGGGAGCAGTGGGAGGTTTCTGAGGGTCACTGGCAGAGCACGTGACCCTCCCATCACATCTTCCTCCCCTCCCCAGACAAAGACCTCCTCAGAGGGCTTTTCAACCTGAGCCAGCAGCCAGAGCCTGGGGTGGCAGAAAGCCCAGACCACAGGAGAATGCTCACCAATGCAGATACGAGTGCATGCAACGAGAAACTCCCCTTCAACATATGTTTCTGTTGGGCGCCAAAGACTGTTTGAAATCCTTTCCTGGCCAACATCCAGCTACGGGTGTGTGGAGCGGGGGCGCTCTTTTCTCTCACCCACAGAAACTGGGCTGTAAAAGAGATTACCTCACCTACCACAGCTCGCTGAGATCCTGGGACGGACATGGCATGCAGCGAAGGACAGGCAAACTGGGGCAGTCACCCTAAAGCAAGCGGGTCCGACTGAGTTCTACCCTCTGTGGCCACCCAAGCCAGCGATGCTGGCACAGAGCTGCACCTCTGAACCCTGATGTGTGAGGCGGAGTGCATGCCTGGTAGAGATCTGCTGGAAGCTCAGCCCTTCGCATTGCAAAGGAGTTCAGTCTCTGTGTCGCATGGCCTCCAGTACACCGTTACTGCTGTTCCCTTAGCCAGTGACCCCACTGAACGCAGACGCGGTGCGAGAAAGGGACGGCGGTGGGTGGCCGTGGGGCTATAGGTGCTCTGTAGTTCCTGCAGTGAGGTGCCAGGTTGATTTACCCAGGGACCCCCCTAGATAGCCTCCTTCTCAGGACGGGCCGCCATTTGGACTCAAATTTATCTCCATCCCACACAAACCTAGCAGGGCTTTCCTTTCCTTGCTGAAAACTGTTACGAACCCCCCAAAATCCTGGCTTTGTTAGACTGGGGGTGTTCGTGACTCATCATGTCTAGACGCCAAAGTGCTCCAAACAAGAAGCAGTGACAGGTGGGGAAACTGAGGCACACAGCCACTAAACGACTTGCCCAAGATCACCCTGCAAATCAGTACATGGGCCATGAGTAGAGTCCAGGGCTCTTGTCTCCCAGTTCTGTGCCCCATGAACTAGACCACACTGATCTCCAGTGCCCTGCGGCCCACGTGCTCATGGATCCCGGTTTAAATGCCCCCATGCTGAGTTGCACTGGTGTAAATGACTGCACAACGTGCAGTTCAGTGGTAAGCTGGGCCCAGAGAAATGGAGCTGGGTCTTGTTCCGTCGACAGGAACCTTCGGAAGTGAGGTCATTTTCCCTTTATGGACTCATAACTCATATGGAGAGGTTTTGCTCTTGAGGTGACGGTTTTTCTCATTAGTATGTGATGGATGTATGGCAAACAGTGTTGAATTCTGAAGAGAGGGCATCCCACACTCACGGGGTGCTGGCCTGCAGGGGCTGGGCTGCCTTAGGAGGGCAGATTTTGGCCCAAGGGAGGAGCCAGCCAAAGGCAGCGTCTGAGATCAGAGCCTGGCGTACAGGGATCAGTAGAAGCGGCAGCTGTTGTCAGGGTGACAGGTTTTGCTCAGACCATTGGGAGACTCCTCCCGCTTTCCCTGACCGGGACGTTGGAGCAACTTCAAACAAGCAGAGAGCGTGCAGCGAACTGGGCCAGGGCTTGGATAAGTTAGCTCAGACCTCAGATCCAGGAGGCAAATTAGCCACCACATTCTCCCAAAGAGCCATGCTAATGTGACTTCATTGTTCCTTTCCCACATGGCTAGATAGATGCTCTCCCCGCAAATCAGTCAGTAACTTAATGCAAGTTGATAAGTTAATTGGTTAATAATGCAGTGAACGCATCCTGACTGGTTAATAACTTAATTCACACAGTGAATAATAATTAAATCCCACAGTGTGTTACCATCAGGTGCTACAACGAGCCACAGGGGAGCTGGGAAGGAGCCAGGTGTGGCTTAAGCCACACTGTGACTAGTCAAGAAAGAGCAAACAGGTTTGGGACTCCTGGGAGCCTGGGACCCCACCTTGGGCTGCTCTGAGGGTGGCTGGGGTCCGGCCTGGCCCCGTCTCTCAGGCACTGGGGCTGGCCACAGCTCAGGTGCAGAGAGAGGAAAGGGAAGTTTCTGAGTTAAGAATGAAGGAGGGCTGTCTGTTTGCTGTCTGAGCAATGGGGGCTGGCAAAGGCTGGGCCTGTCAGAGAGACAGCCCCAGAGCAGGTGATGAAGCAGCCAGAACAGGGCAGGGCAGGGCAGAGCAGCAAGGGGAAGATGCTGTAGACGCTAGGGGTGGAAGAGCCTCTGTGGCATGTGGGTCCCTGCGTGGCCGGGCAGGATGGCTTCCTCTGGCGTGGGCAGGAGAGGGCGGGGATAGGATGCTTGCACTGACTGAGCGCCACCCGAGCTGGAGTTCACACTGGAAACCGGCTGCCCGCTGGGGGCTGTTGAGCCAGCGCCATGCTCCAGACCAGGAGCAGCCTGCAGAGATCTCCCAGCACATCAGCCTGCGACTCTAAAGGTAAAGAGACCGGCCGGTGCGACAGCAGGGGTGAGGGCCAGGGTTAGGGTGACCAGATGTCCTGATATTTGGGGCTTTTTCTTATATAGGTGCCTATGGCCCCCTGCCCCCATCCTGATTTTTCACACTTACCAGCTGGTCACCCTAGCTTGGGCATCCCCCAGAAACACAGAGCTTGGACAGCATCTGCGGTCAGTGATTAATGGTCCTGAGCCCTCCCTGCCTGTAGAGGAGACGGGATCCGTGGGGCCCCCTTCCAGTGGCAGCAGCTTGCAAAGCAAAGGCTGAAAAGATCTCTGCTGCTCCCATTCCCCCCCAGTAAAATCAGCCAGCGCTGCGCTGCTGCCCCTCTTCTTTGGGTGGGGTGCTCCCGAGCTTGGGGGGCTGTTAAAGTGATCCTGCCTTGGCAGCTGGTTGCTGATAAGGGCACAAACATGCCTGGCCTGTCTAAAAGTGTCTGCTTAATTTTGGTGTTGCTCGTTAGTGCTGGCTGTATTGGTGTTCGTGGCACTTCCCAGACCAGCACAAAGGCACGGTTCTGGCCCTCTTGCTATCGTTTCAATGGGTAACCTGCCGGGAAATGACCGAAAGATGGGTGGAGAGAGAGCAGTGTTTGCAAAGGGATCGGCGCACCAATCCAGCCTTCTCTGGCATGTGTGCCTTCACCTTCTTCTTGGCTGCTGCTGGCGTCCCAGAGCTGAAGGCTCGAAGGGTCAGCAGCTCATTCAGCCTGATCTCCTGGGGACACCAGCACTTGAATGGGGCCAGTGACTCGGTGCAATCCCGTGACTACACAGAGCCAGGAAAGGTACCACCTTCACGGAGCCGATTACCTACCTTTGCACAGCACTCGGCGGCTGAGTCGCCGTTCTTTCAGATCCATGTAACCCCACTGCCTGCTCCTGATTTTCCCCCATGTAAATCAGGGGAGAGTCAGGCCGTCAAACACAGGGCAGGGTGTCTGTTACCTCCTTGCGTCCAGGGGGATACACGCCCAAGTGCGTGGCTGGCTAGGTGCAGGACAGCAGGGTAGAAAGATGATGCACCACGGCAGTTCTGCAACTCCAGCCTTTAGGGGTGAGCCCATAGTCTGCTAAATGGAAGCACGGGTGTTGAGGTTCAGCCGTCTCGCTGCAACTCGTGCAGGGCAGCTCTGAGTTCCCTCCGAGCCCTGATGGGAATGTAGGAAAACAATGTAATTACTAGAAATATGTTTGGACAGAAAATGCCTCTTTAACTCATTCAGACCTACGCTAAACTGAAAAGCAAGAAATCAGCAGCAGGTAAATTGCAGCCACTTGAACCTATAAAATGGGAGCAAGCAAGCACACAATGAACACTCCCATTATAAACCCAGATGAATGAATGGCGCAATAACCCCTGGCTCCCCAGGGAATGGATGAGAGCTTTGCAGACAGTCTTTAAATGCACCATATATCTCCACTGTGAATTGCAAACCGGCAAAAATAATTGAAAATGCTAAAGGATGTTCTATAATCTTAAACTAAATATTTAAAACCACTGGCTCATTTTTCTTGGTAAAGCCCTGGGCTTTAATGGAGATTGTTTAATCTTACTGCTGAGTCTTAATTAGACCGTTTCATACCCATTGTCAGTGATATGCAGCCTGCTAATTATTTTTGGTCACTATCTGAGGCTGCTCATATTCCCCTGAAAATGGAAGTGGAAAGTCCCCGCCCCGCAGCTCACTCTCACATTACTGTAGGTGGTAATGACCCTGGGAAGCCTCTTCCCTACATATCCAGACACCGCCGGAGCGCTGAGCCGTCAGACCCACGGGTGCTGTGGACTCATGTCCCTTGGAAATGAGGCCTTGTACACACTGCAAAGTTATTGCGCGATAACAGGCACAGCGTCCACACACAAATCCATGTTGTTGCGCGGTAACAGCCGTCTTACCGCGCAACATGTAAACCACCAAAACGAGGGTGGTAGCAGCTACCGCGGAACAGCTGTTCCGCGATAGTTCGTGTGTGTACGGTTGCCGCGCAATATGAAACCTCCAGAAATGTCCCAGAATTCCAATTCCATCCCTTCTGCACTTCCTTCTGCGCTCTGTGGCTGTGACGTGACTGTACCCGCCTCCCATCATTCCCGGGAATTTTTGAATTCTTCACTCTTCCTGTTTGCTCGGCGTGGAGTGCAGCTGCAGCTGTGTTCTCCAAGAGCAATGGCGGCTCAGCGCAGCAAACGTGCTCCAGTCTGGACCACAGCCGAGGTGCTTGATCTCATAGGCATCTGGGGAGAGTCTGCTGTGCAGGCACAGTTATGTGGCAGCTGGCGGAATTTCGATATTTTTGGCCAGATTTCTCTTCAGTGCAGGTCGAAGGTGAAGGAGTTTTTGGCCAGATTTCTCTTCAGTGCAGGTCGAAGGTGAAGGAGTTGCGGATTACGTACCACAGCACCAGAGAGGCAAACCGGCGCTCCGGCTTAGCGCCAGCTACATGCCGATTTTACAAGGAGCTGGAAGCAATCCTGAGCGGGGATCCCACAACCACCCCAAAAGCTCCTGTGGACACGTCAGCACCCCCCGATGAAAAGGATACCGGAGCAGACGGTGACAAGCAATTTGTCGACGAGGATGTGGAGGTGGAAGATGACCTGGAGGGGGAAAGCGGTGCAGCCGACCTAGGGATCCAGGAGCTGTTCTCCACGCCGCCTGGCCCATGCTGCCCAGATTCCTTCTCCATGCTGTCTTCAGAGACAGTAGAGGGGAGCTCTGGTAAGTTTCATCAGAAGTGGCTTCTATGCTAGCTGGATAAGCTTTGCGGGCAAATGAAGAGTGGGCAGGAAATAGGCGTTTTGAGTTTCATCCTTTCTTTTCTTTTTTGGAGGGGGGGTCTACCCCGCATTACATGAGCAGTGCATCAATGCATGTTGTAATTGCCAACAAATCCTCTCCATTGAGATCACTGAAGGGCTCCTCGATGTACTTCCACAGCCTCCTAGTTAAATTCGATGGGAGAGCAACTGTTTCCCCTCCCCCATAGAGGGATACTCTCCCTCGCCAGTTGCAAAGCACAGCAGCAGGAACCATGGCTGCACACAAGCCTGCTGCGTATGGTCCTGGCTTAAAACCAGTGACATGCAGGATATGCATTCTGGCTTGCAGGGGCACTCTAAGCAGCGAGATATCGGCTTCCATGGCTGTGCCGTATGTGAACTAATCGCCCAAAGCACTGCAAATAGTTCACAGAGCTGTGTGTCTTGTCTCGGCAACCCGAACCTCCCTTTGCAAAAGCCCTTTCTGTCCCCGGCAATGCCCTGTCCCGTGGGCACAGCGGAATGTGGCAGGAGAGCATATTACCGGCTCCTTAACCAAAGTGAGAGCAATAGCACTACTTATGATGTTTCATTTTTCCTTAGAAACGACCTTCGCCGGTCGGTGGTCTATGCCAGCTGACCGGCTGAGACAGATAAGGAGGAGGCCGCGCAGGAGCAAGGAGGATATCTTCCAGGAGCTGATGCAGTCCAACGAGGCATCAGCAAGGGAGACTAGACTATGGAGGCAGGAGTGCCGGGAGGAGCACAAAGAAAACAATGTGAAGAGGCAGAAGCAGAAGGATGCCCTCATAAGCATCCTACAGGAGCAGACCCAACTGCTGAAGACCATGGTTGGTCTGCAGACCCAGGTGCTCCAGGCTCGCCCCCCCCCCCCCCCGCAGCCACAGCAACACTTCCTGTCCCCCATGCCCCATTCTCCCTCAAAGCAGTTCTTTGAAGCCCAGGGACCCTCCTGGTACAATGTTACATCCACTCCTGCACCAAGCTATGGCATTGAGCCACGCACCTACACGCATCTATAGCCCCTGCTGCAGGCACTGCTTACGGTAAATATTTAATGTTTATAATAATAAAATTGAATCACTTGAACTTTGCACAGTGTCTTTATTGATACACAATAAGATTAGTTGTTGCATGTTTAGTATTCACTCATTCGAGCATAGTACAGTACACGCCCACCGGCACCGTCCCTCCACCCCCCAATCAGCACCCAATAGTGCTTGGGAACACGACTGCACAGTGATGTAATGCGTCCTATGAGTCCCCATCACTAAAATGCTCCCTAAGTGCCTCCCTTATGGGGACGGCTCTGAGCTGTGCCCCCCTGATACTCCTAGTGGCTGGCTGCTGGAAGGCAAACTCTAGCCGCTCAGCCTCCACGTCCCATGAAGGGGGAAATTTCTCTCCCCTATTTTCACAGAGGTTATGCAGGACACAGCATGCCGCAATGACGGCAGGAATATTGTCCTCATTCAAGTCTTTCCTCCCATACAAACATCGCCAGTGGCCTTTTCAGTGCCCAAAGGCGCACTCTACGGTCATTCGGCACCAGCTTAACCGGTACTTGAAGCGCTCCTTGCTGGGATCCAAATTTCCAGTATAGGGCTTCATGAGCCAAGGCATCAGTGGGTAGGCTGGGTCTCCTATGATGACTATGGGCACCTCCACATCCCCAACAGTAATTTTATCATAGGGGAAGAAGGTCCCTGCCTGCAACTTCCGGTACAGGCCCATGTTCCGGAAAATGCAAGCATCATGCACCTTACCCGACATTTATGTCCTTGAAACGCCCCCTGTGATCCACCAGTGCCTGAAGCACCATGGAGAAGTAGCCCTTCCTATTAATATACTCAGTCGCAAGATGCTCCGGAGCGAGAATACGGATGTGTGTGCCGTCTATTGCCCCTCCACAGTTCGGGAATCCCATGGCCGCGAATCCATCGATGATCTCCCGCACGTTGCCCAACGTCACTGTCCTCCGGAGCAGAACACGATTAATGGCTCTGCACACTTGTGAAAGTGCTAACCCGACGGTCGACCTGCCGACTCCAAACTGATTCGCGACCGAGCGGTAGCAGTCTGGAGTCGCCGTTTTCCACAGCGCGATTGCAACACATTTCTCCACGGTGAGGGCGGCTCTCATTTCGGTGTCCTTGCATCACAGGGCAGGGGCTAGTTCCTCACACAGTTCCATGAATGTGGCTTTGTGCATTCGAAAGTTCTGTAGCCACTGGTCATCATCCCACACCTGCAAAACGATGCGGTCCCACCACTCGGTGCTTGTCTCTCGTGACCAGAACTGGCGGTGCACCGTGTGCAGATGCTCTGTGAAGGAGCTCAGCAATGCGGTGCTGTTGTTCTGCATGGCAGTCACCAGCCCAGGGTCATCCGAATCCTGGTCTGATTCAGAGCTGAACGCAGACTGTGCCACCAGCCGAGATGTATTCATTATGCTGAAGGCGACAGTCGAGATCAGCCCTGGATCCATGTTGCTGCAAAAAGGAGTTCCGGGAAGCAATGCGCTGCTGTTGAAAATGGGCGCGAGTTGTTAGTAGCAACTCTCGGGACGCAAGGGGAACAGAATGCACCATGGGAAACCAAGACTTTACCCATGGTGCTCAGCGCTACTCTCCTTCTACCCAAGATTCTTAGCGCCAAATCAGGACGGATCGAACTGTGGGTTAGATTCCCACAATTCAATTGGGTTTCTTGTGAAATCGCGAATTGCAGGGGGGGGGCTCTGTTCCGTCACAAGTGGCAGAGTGTGTACACGGTCCTGCGCTACAAAAACCACGTGACTTTTAAAGCGCAACGGGCTTGTTGCACGATTATTCCTGTAGTGTGTACGTGGCCTGAGTCTCTCCAGCTGATGCTGCTGTGAAGCACCTGAAGTGTTCTGCAGCAGGGCGGGGGCACCCGGGAGTGAGCCTGGAGACTGGCTGAGAGCAGGAGGGGGCTCCTAGGACTGGCGTAGCCAATGCTTAGAGTTCAGTGGCTCCACTGACAGCCACCAGTCCCTCTTCTCAGGCACAAATGCGTGCAGACGGGGCAGTACAGGGCGGCTCCATGGTGCACGGGTGTTCACAGCCTCACTCAGCTCACAGAGAGCTGACTCTGGTGGAGTGTACCCGGCTCTTGCTCATCTGCTTGGGAAAGTTGGGCACCTCTAAGCAAGGGGCCTTGCCAGTCAGCCCGCCAGGAGGTCTGTGCAGAGCTGGGGTGGGCAGGGAGCCTGCCAAGGGTATCTTGGCATCCCTGCCAAGGGCATCTGTGGGGTGGGCAGGGAGCCTGCCAAGGGTATCTGTTGGTCTTTTTTGCGCCCAGATTTGCAAGCAGAAAAAGAGCCATAAACTGGGCTCCAGGCCTGCTCCAGGGGAAGGGGACGGCCCTGGTGCCTGCTCTGGCTCCCCACCTCATGCTGAGCTTTGCCTTGGCTCAGCAGTTGGGTTTGTTTTAAAATAAAAGCTAATGTTTGGCAACCCTTCAGCCTGGGTGGCTTCCGCGCACCCCTCCAGAGCAAGTGCAGCTGGCTGTGCCATTCTCTGCTCGCCTGATCGTGGTGCAGAGCAGGAATTAAGGCCATGAGCCTGGCATCTCAGAGACCTGACCTACAACAGGCAGCAAACGAAAAGCGGCCCCTGGCTCTGCATCTCCAGCCTGCTGTGCGGGGCGGGGCTCTGTGGTGGAGACTGTAACCTCTCCTGGGGTTGCGGGATGCCGCGGGGTGGCTGTATCATTGCCGTAGGGACACCACTGAGAGGCTGGTCAGCGAGCAGGCCGCCCGAGTGCCGTGCTTTGCGGCAGCAAAGAAAAATGACTCATTTCCTCCCGAAGGAGCCCTCCATGCAATGCCCTCCAAGCCCACCTGGAGTCTGGTTAAACCCTGCGCTGGGCTGGACGCTAGCTGCTCTGTAGGGAAAATCCCCAGACACAATATAGAGCTTCATGTCCAGAATGAAGAGAGGGCTGGTTTGCTGTCCTTTGTGGGGGCGTGGGAGAATGATTGATTTCTTCTGCATTCGGGAAACAGAGAAGCCTCTCTGAGCCCAGCCCTCTGTATTCTCCATCTGCGCAGCCTGTCTGCTTACAGTGGATCTATCCGCTCTGCTTTGGCCATGTGGATTATGACCATGATTGATTAATTGTATTGTGCTGTGATCTTTCTTCCTCCACCTCTGCCTCCCTGGCTGATGTCCTGAGCGCTCAGCTGTTTCTCCAGCACAAAGGTGTTGGCTGGGTCCAGGATGAAGGGCCTACAGCAATTTAAGTCATGCAGAGTGAAGAGATATATCTGTGATTGAACGGTAACCTCTAGATCAACTCTGCAGAGTTCACAGGACAGTGTCCAGCCACTTGGCTTGGAGGCTGGAGTTTGACAAACCTTTACAGGGAATCTCCCTGGCTGGCTGGCATGCTCCTCCTCTCCCTGGTCTCCTTACCTTTGTTGCCCTCCAGGGACCTCCTGGCAGAAAGGATGTAGAAACTGGCAGAAGGGATGTTCTCTGTCTTCCTGGCCAGGCTAAATTCTGCAGTCACTGGCTGAGTTAACTTCTGCAGTCAAACTTTTGTATTGGGGCTGAGATCTATAACGTAGTCTCATCTCCAGCCAAGAACTTGGTTCAAGAGGTGTGAATGTTCCTCACAACTCTACTGCTCGGATTCCAGTCCATTCACACTCCCTCCGGCACCTGTCCAGACTAGGCTCCCTTTCTCCCATCACACGGTCTCGGTGTAAAGATGCACGCAGTAGTTCCTTTGGAAAGGCCTAATGCTGCTACGCTGCCTAGAAAAGGTAGTCCCCAGCGCTTTTAGGGCCTGACTGCACTTTTGTGTTGTTATCATTCATTTTTAAGGCCCTTCAGTTGACCTTCTCCTAGACCGGGATGATGGGTGACTGAGCTCTGTCGCCATTGACATATAAATACAGTGACCATGACCGAAGGGTTAATAAGCCATGGTGAAGCAGCCTGAGAAGGTGGCAGTTCAGCATTGCAGTTATAGACAGGTTCATTAAATATTAAAACTAACAGCTGCTCCCAGGATGAGGGGCTGGTTAAAGAGAGCAGAAGTAATTTGCAGTTCAAATGTGTTTTTTTCTTATGAAAAGCCCCACAAACTTGAAATTAAATGTTTGTACAAAGGTGAAGATTTCCTGGTCTGCGCCTTAGACGTTATATTTCCTACTCCCAGCCTTGTTAGAAAACCAGTCACTCAGGTTAAATCACCACTGCATTGCCCTACCACGTACGTAGCTGCCATGGCATTGTCTCCGTGGAATGGGTCATCCTCCCTGGCAGGCTGCAGTAGAAACCTGAGCATTTTGTCATGTGGGAATAGACGAGAACTTGCGCCACGACAGTGTCCCTCACGATGAGTCCATGTTGGTCCATTCAGCCCTTTAGGCAACCCCCGAGAGCCCAGTTCACTCTACCAGTCTGAAGACCTGCTGGGTGTCTTCCTCTTCATCCTGGCTCAGCTTGCATCACCATCTGGTGTAGCAATAGAGACCACCTTAGACGTGGGTGAGGGAATGGCTTACCTAGGAAACTGGTGGAATCTCTGTCCTGAGAGCTTTTTAAGACCCAGCTTGACAAAGTCGTGGCTGGGATGGTTTAGTTGAGGTCTGTCCTGCTTTGAAGATGGGGTTGGACTAGATGAGCTCCTGAAGACCCCTCCAGCCCAAATCATCTATGATAACTATGGTTGTAAATTGACTATGGGTCTTGACCTGAGTGATAGGCCCAAAGCGCTTGATCAAAAGACCGAGATCAGGAGAAGGACGGATTGTTGTGTTACATTTGCAGTGACCCTTTGAAGTGGTCTCTTTGTTTAAGATTTTGGGCTGAGGTAATAGAAATAAAGCGAATAAGGTTCACTGGGCACCAGGTGCAGTAAATAATTGGCAATAAACGCTTAGTCAAGTAGTTGAGAAGAAATATAGTAGAAGAAGATGAGGACCTTGAGAAGGGCACCCCCAACCATTAATCTTTGTCTTGACTGGGCAAGACAACAGGGTTGAGCCCTAAATGCCTCAGCTGGTGTTAGGTAAGGTGCTGTAGCCAGCAATAACTTCACTTGTTTTTTATGGTGTTTAGAAAAGACAGATTTTTCTTGGGATTCTTAGTCAGAACTTTTCCTTACCCCTCTGGAGCCATGTCATGGCAGGAAAACATCAGGGCCTGGTCCAGTGTGAGTACTTGGCCAATGCTTGTCCCTGGATTGTTGCTGGGATAGAGAATGTAGGCATGTATATGCCTATGTTTGTCATGTGGTCATAACCAGCCCTACGTGGCCTTTGGATTAATAAAGGCGCGCTGGGGTGGGAATTGAGGTGTGGTAAACAGTAATACAGTTATTAGGAAAACTGCTCTAACAGATGGTCTCTTGCAAGACCGAATTCATCCGTTACCTTCCTGACTGACTGATGAGGCCAAAGTTAACGCCTCCTCTTTTCTTCCAAATGCTTCCCTCCGCCTCTGGTGTGCGGGAATCCCTTCCTGAGCTGACACCCCCTTCTCATTCACCTCCCTCCCCCAGACAACATCTGCAGCAGTGCCTACAAGAAATGAGTCAAAGGCTCCTGCTGTATTTTGGAGATTTGCTTTAAAAAATAACCCTTGATGAGTAACAGCCTTGTCCCAGAGTTGCAACCCTTGCTAATCCTCCTAAGCAGGTGTGTTATGGGGGAAGTTAACCCCCCTCTGAAAGGTCCCCCCAGACAGAATACCAGACGTGCTCTGGGACACACCACCATGGCTGCTGAATCTTTGCTTGGAGCAAAGCCTGCCCCCCCACTACATGTGGGCAACAGCGGGGCCCTGCCTGCAGCAGAGACAGAGGGGTGGGCCAACGTTGGATGCTGTCATCTAGCCTGACATTAGATAATAAACCAGGAACCTCCACAGCTGGAGCAGGAGTCCCGACATCTGTCAAGGTGTGAGCGACCCATATGCCCCGAAGGTCGGGCACAGAGGGTGACCACTAACGCGCTGAATCCCATCCACCTCAGTGGACTAGCTGTGGAGAGAAGGGCAAGTCGGGGCGCCCAATGGAATTGCAAGTCTTTGCTTCCCTGGCCATGTCCCCCATTCAGGGAGGCCCAGTAGCTTTCCTGGTTTCTCCTGCCCCAACTGGTCTGCATGGAACTCCCCAGCAAACCAGGCTGGGTGCTGAGATTAGAAATTGGCCTCTCCTGGCCAGAGTCTTCGCTCTGCGGAGGCACCTTGTGCTCTCTAGTGCAGTTCATGCTCCGGTCAGTAAGCCTGCCTGAATTTCCCGTGTCTCATAGGACACAGTTCTCCTGCTGTTCGGTGCTCCTGCAGAGGGAAGTTCCAAGAACCAGGATTAAGGGGTCACGTGCCCTTTGTGGAAATAAGGCCAGAGGATGCAGGCAAGCGAGATCAAGGATGCTGTGCCTCATGTCATCTCTCAGGCTTTTCATCAATAGCCTAGGAGCTGATCAGTGAATGTTGCTTTAGCTTACCTGAGATAGGACTTACTTGCCTGAAGAAAGATAGGCCTGGGCCAGGTCTCCTTTCTCCTGTCTGTCCAGGTCGCTTCATGCAATCCCAGCGCTAAAGAGCCATCAAGAGAAGACGAACACCTCCAAGGAAGTGATCACGGATTCAGGAAAGAATGAAAACTCCACCTTGCCCTATGAACTTCAGTTTAAACTGAGATGTGCAACCTGGATTGCCAACTCCCCACATTTCAAAATCATGAGTCTCGTTTAAAAATCAGCAGACGTTTAAAAATTAAATAAAGCATTTCCCTCCTGGTTTCTGAGCTTTTAGGATGACCTTATCCCATTTTCAAGCTTTTCTCTGCAACTATAAGAGCTAGAAACTGTACTTTTAAAGACTGAGCGTGGAGAGTCTCATGGACTCACCTGACTCCAGGCACTGGGACTTGAAGGAAAACACCAAGTATTGTGAGACGCAAGAAAATCGTGTCTGCAAACCCCAAGCCATTTGCACTCTGATGGGAATAGGCCCACTGTCGGGATGCAGCCTGTACCATACAGCTGAGTTTTAGGTCACGGCCTATTTCATGGAAATAAGGAAAAAAGAGGCTGAGAGGAGCTGCAGCAAGTGGGGGAGTTAATAAATCACTGTCTGGGCCAATCCCTTGTGCCTTTACCTTGAGGGTCAAGTACCTTTTAACCTATCAGACTGAGTGCCCCACAGGAGCCCGAAATCTTAGGATTGCAAAGAAAAGCTGCAAATCTTAAATCTGAGCCTGCTGGGGACTGTTCTTTAGCAATGGTTGAAAGTTTCTGATGAAGAGGCTGAGGAATATTCTTCAGTGTCATCTTTTTAGACACCAACAGAAATCGGGCGTCCCCGCTCAGTTACAAGTGGCGACTAGGCTTTACACAGCTACAACTTCTGTTCTTGGCGGTGGAAAAGGGGCTTTTATGCATTTGTTTCTTTATAGCCTGAAAAAGAATATGACGGCGAGAGAGCCACGAGACAAAATGTTCTCTTGGGAGCAAAGCTGTTTTGTGCCTCCTAGGCTCTTGGGACCTTTTCTCAGCGGCTGTTTGCAGATGAGACCGAGGGCAGAGCATCTATTGACAAACTCACCTGGTAGAGATGCCCCCACCAGCAGGCAGCGGAGTCTAGTGTTGAACTTACTGGACAGCAGGGCCACCTCTCCGCTTCCTGACTCAGACTGTTCTTGGCAACCAAATATGTGTCTAGGAATTTATATGGCTTCACGGTTCTGTATCTGAGTGCCTAGTCTCAGATAAGAATTTCCTCATTAAGTGTCCTGGTCTATATTTTCTGACGGCATACAGGTGTCCTCTCTGGCACCAAACCTGAGCTGCCCACGCACAGCTCGTCTGTGCAGGAAGAGTCTGAGCAAAATTAGATAATGTCAGTCAGCTTCCGAAAGCTCTTAGCACAGCTGTGCTCTGGCCAGGCTGGCAGCAAAACATGGAAGCTGACCCCACTTTGAAAGCCAGCTCCCTGACGCAGCCTTTTCTGTCACATTGGCCGGCCTGGAGGCACATGCTCCAGATGCTCTGGGAATGAGAGACAGAGCTGGACTCCCCCGAATTGTGAGGCTTGAAAGAAATGGCCAGTGGTCAAGGAGGCAAGAATAGGTGAGACTCTCTTGTGCAATCAGGGTGCCAACCTTGCATTTTCACCGAGATCACTAAAAATACCATGAACACTGTCATAAGTGCGTGCTCGTCGGCACCACGCTGTACGCGGGAATTTGGAATGATGCCATTGTTTCAGCGGCAGTTCATTGATCAGTTGGGTTCTTTGGGTTCTGTGCAGCGACAGAAACGAGTCATGATGGGTGTCGTTTTCTGATACATTCAGTCAATGTCAAAACACAACATGTTTTATTTCTACCCAATTTTACGGACACTTAGTCCTGAAAGTCCTTTTTTCCCTGCTGGTAAATTTATGTCAGATTGGCAGACCTGGCCCTGCTGTGGTTCCCTGTGGCACACAAGCAGTATCTGGAGTGCAAATCAGCCCTGTGCACAGGGCCAGCCCAAGGCCCCGGGTTTACATCACATTTCAGGAGTGCAAAGCCTTTGCAAGGGGGGTTTACCCCTAGCCTTTCCTGCTCTTAAAGGGACACAGTCCTAAAAACCAGGAGGGTTCTTTATTTTATTAAGCTGCCAATGGTAACTTTACCAAGATGTCCCTCCAAGCCTCGGCTAGGTGATCTAATACATTAATAATTCAGCAAAATTCAGCAGCATTAAAGTAATTATTTCAACGGGCACTCACCATGCCAACCCCCTACAAAAGCTCCCTTCCTCTTCTGTCATTCTGAAAACACACCTGCAACTCTCCCCCAAAACCCTGCCTGACATGCACTGGCCAAGAACGCTGCTGGTGGATGTTATATACTTCCTCCTGCCTAACCCCAGCCATGGTGCACAGTGCCAGGTCAGGATGCTGCGGGGTTTACTCAGATGCTCATCAGAGATACCGTGGGGACTGAATTCTCCTGCCTCTTACTTTTCATTGCAGATCCCCTTACAAATGCAATTCTGAGTGTTGGTTTTCTCTGATTTCTCAGGAAATCTGACTTCTGGTCTAGTGGAATAGCTGCTTTCCCCAGCCTACAAAGGCAATTTATACACTTTCTCTCTCTCTGCTGTCCTTAATCTTCTCTAACAGCAACACTGCAGTGGCTGATAGCTAGAAAATGAGCTCAGGGAACACTCCTCTGTCTCTCTCACACACACTCTTTTCATTAAGCTAGTGAGGAAATTTAATTGTGTGAGATTTCTCTCCTCACCAAGCGAGTGGCTAATTGTACAGACTGACGCTTTCCATGCACAAGGGCACCGGAAAACCCTGCCACTCACCAGCCTGAATTAACAGGCAGAGGCACCAATTAGCAAGTGAATTTACTGGGGAAATCAGAGGTGGGATTAATAGCCAAGTCCTTTGCCATCTTACACACGTGGTGCTGCCAAATGAGCTAATGGAGTATGTCGGACAGTGGATTTTTTGGTCACGTTGGCTTGAGGACCTGGAGTAGTGGATTTAAGCAGCGGGGTGAAATACTTGGGCTCCTGGTAGCACAGGTTCCAACCCAGTCAGGTTGACTCAGCCCTTCTAAGGCAGATAAAGTGAATTCAGTGCTGTCTGTGGGGAGGGGAACTTTTGATGAGTCCTGCAAAAACAATGTCCTCTCTACGCCACAAGAACGCTAACTTGTCTGTGGCACTCGCAGGGTTTTGCCCAGAGTCCTTCACCAGACTGTCTTTTGCCTTCCCTGCGCAGCACCCGGCCGCCAGTCTCCCTTCCAGGAGTGGAGGGAGGTATAACCTTCTCTGTGCACCACTCGAACAGGGCATAGGTGCAAGAGCGCCTTCTTTTGTGACTAGTGTGCCAGGAGAATGCTTGGAACAATTCTAGTGAGAGAGTGCATCACACCCAACTTTATTCTCCCAATGGAGAGGAACCACCTCACCAGTCAGACCTAAGCTCCTGAAACCTTACCGTCCAGGCTTCCTCACACGTCGACTCTCAGACTACAGGGAGTGCTTAGGTTGAACATCTCCTAAAATGGCAGCATTGGCCAGGGATGTTTGCGTACCAGTTCTGCATCCCCATTGGATCTGCTCTCGAGAAGGATGAGATGGGGAGCGTGCAATGCTTTTGAGAGCACAGATGAGCTTACAAGACTGGATTGGGACTTGGGAGATGAGGTTACAATACTGGACTGGGACTTGGGAGA
>ML685786.1:1744231-1782003 GCA_007922175.1 Pelusios castaneus | reverse complement strand
TGGGACTTGGGAGATGAGGTTACAAGACTGGACTGGGACTTGGGAGAAGGCACGGCCACAGACTTCCTGTGTGGGCTTGGGCAAATCCCTCAATGTCCCAGTGTCTCAGTTCCCTGGCTATAAAATAGGGTTAATAATTCTTCCTTTCTTCAATTGCTTCTCTCTCTTTAGTTAGTAAACTCTTTGGAGGCAGGGCCTATCCAGTGTCTAGCACAATGTGGGGGTTGGGACCAGCAACTTTTTAAGGCCATGAAAGAGCCCCACTATAGCTGGGTTGTGAGTAGAGCTGTGCAGAACAAAATCTCACTACCCTTGGCAGTGAAGGTGGAGAATCATGTTTCTAGATATCTGTGGAAAAAGCAAATCATGCTTTATTCCTGTAAAGGCAGAAGGCTGATTCCACTGACAGGAAGCATTTGTGTTGTTATCCAGTGAAGTATGAAAATTCGGGAAGACTCCCACCTCTTCTGGGCTCAGTGGGGAAATGGCCACATTCCCCCAGAATTGCTGTGCGTCCAACTTGCATACCTGTGTTTCTTCGGCAGCTCTCATCACCGCTTAATCTGAAGCAGTGCCATGCAGGCCTCTGAAGTGTGGCAACAGCTTTCCCCATCATGTGAAAGGAATGCACAGAGGGATTTTGCTGAGATGCTTAGATTCAAACCAATTCAAAGCTGCATTGCAGGCTGGAGGCCCTGTTTGGACAGTGGTTACAACCTCTGCAGCAGGAACATTTTGTTTTAATGTGTAGAGGCAAATTGGCAGAGCCCACAACACTACAAATAACTCTTCCAGCCGCAGGAGAAGCGATGGAATCGCACTGATGCCTCCAAGTCTTTCCATTTCAGGCTCTAGGACGCTGTGTGAATCGCCCCTGGAACAGAGGCCTTTGCCTTTCTCAGGCTGGATCACAGCATTCCCCAACCACACCTGCTATTCTGCCCTCATCAATGGCCAGGGCCTGATGTTTCCGAACTCTGTGACCACTGAGCCATTCCCCAATCAGACACGTAGCCATGACCACAACGCAGCCCATGGGCCAGGTGTTTTACAATGAGACCTAGGGTACTTTCACCTCTCTTCAGAGACGTAATGCTCAGGCCCGGCCCCTTGGCTGAGCCTCCTAGAAGGTGTGAGCTACACCTGTGTGACTGGGAAGAGGGCAGGGAGCAGCGGTTTGCTTGCAAATGAAGGATGTGTGTTAGCTGTTCGGGAACTTGCCTCCAGTCTCTCTAGTTAAGCTGTGGTAAAGTTGGGGAGCTCCTCTGCTGTTCAACCCTGTGACCCCGCACCTCGCCTCACTTCCTGACCCAGCAGCACCCAGAGAGTAAATTACAAACCAGCCGTGAGGAAGTCGCTCAGGGTGCCTGTGCCAACTTTGCCGACTCCCTGGCTGATGGTGTCCCAGAAGCGCTTGCTCAGCCGGGGTGAAGCAAACCACTTAGGGAGCAGGTGTCAGCTCAAGAACTTTGGCAGAGGACTAAGTGGCTCCTCCTGAGCAGCCATTACTCATTATTGCCTGCAAATGGCCTTCCTCCAGCTGCTGCCTTCCTGCCTGCACATTTCCAGGACTTCTTATTCTAATCACTGCATGAGGTTCTTAGCCTGCAAGCCAGTCCCAGCCCAGGATGCTGCCCCTGCGTGGTTCCCCGGAACCTTTCACGGAGATTAATTTCCATGGGAACACCAGATGTGGAAGTGGATGGGCCAGATCCTCCTCTGGCTCAAAATGACACTTGGCTGCCGGAGAGCGGAGAAATAAAAGCAAAGAGCTGGCAGCGCTGTGGCTTCATGTGGGATTTTGCTGCAGCGATGCCCAGGGTGAGGTGGAGGGACTCTGTCTCGCTACGTGCTCGTGCTGTGCCCAGGACCACGGTTCTGAGCCCCGGCCTGGTGACACTGGCCAGCCGGGAATGTGCGAGTCTCTCGCTGGGACACGAGGGCTTGGTTCTTTGGTTCGGGGCAAACGACAGAGGTGTTTTCCTCGCCGTGTCAGCCTCGTGACGCCATGGCGAGAGCTTGGCCAGCAGCAATGTCCTCGTAGCTAGTGCGAATCAAATCCTGTGGGGGCGGAGTGATGCTGTGGACTTGACAGCCCTGGAGAAAGCTTACTGGTGGGCCGGCAGCCGGAGGGGAGGGAAGATGGGGGAGCTGTTGCAGCTGGGATGAAGAGCCCTGGTTTGCCCTGGCCTGCTGATGGCTCCCATAGTAATATGCAGTCTTGGAAAGTGTTTTCAGGTGAGCTGGAGGCCAGCGGTGAAGCTCACGCTGAGACTTGGGTATTTCTGGGTGCTATGGAAGCCAGGCTGTGGGGCTGGGTAAGGCCTGGAAAGAGATCTGAGGGAGCTGGTGAACACAGCATGAGTGCAGAGAGGACGAATGGGCTCAGCACCAGTACAAACGTGTTCCAGGCCATGATTGCTGCTTGGCTTGCTGCCTTTAGATATTATGGGAGCAAGGGAATTGTGAGATCTCTAGCTTTGGCTGTGGAATGCAAGCTGAGGTTCTGCCACGTTTAATGTGGCACCTTGTGAGACCAGAGAGCAAGTGTGAAAAATCAGGATGGGAGTGGGAGGGTAACGTGCCTGTATAAGAAAAAGCCCCTGATATGGGGACTGGCGGTCACCCTAGTACAGAGGCTCCCAATCATTTCGACATCACACCTCCTTTCTGATTTTTGAGAAACCCTCACACCTCCCCAACTCTCTGTTCCCACCCTCCAACCCTCTTGTAACAAAAATTCAATTTGTAATTGTACAAATAAAAAGAACCCCAAATAGGTTTTCCTGACACACACATTTTTTGCTATGAAAATTTCAGAGCCTCGCGCCCCCCTTAGATTTTCTTCACACCCCCCTAGGGGAGTGCACCCCCTAGTTTGGGAACCATTGCCCTACTGGCACCTGTAAATCAAGCTGTGGGGAACCTTCCCCCTACTCCTTGACTCCTCCCCAGCACTAAAGCTTCTAGGCTTGGAGCACAACTGGTTGCGGAGGCAGAGCAGGGCACTGATTGTCTACAACACCTGTTGCTTTGTTGGCTCTGAAATGCTGACCAGGAGAAAATTGTTTTGTTGGTAAACTTGGCACTGGTGAGATGGAAAGCACAGCGTGCACCGGGGTCAGGGTTGCATTAGAGGGATATGTTCACTTGAAATCCTAAATGCAGAGGTTGTCGCGCCATCAGTCACTCTCCGCGCTCTCCTGACTCTCCACCGCGTTGTGTGACTTTCTTTACAGCCACCACCAGCAATCAGGAGCACTTGACTTCACTGCCCTTCAGCTGTGATCTAGACTCCACGGACCTGGAGTGTGATTGAAGAGCCTGAGGGTCGCTGGAGGTCATAGAAGATGAGGGATAGAAGGGACCTCAGGAGGTATCTAGTCCAACCCCCTCTTCAAAGCAGGACCAACCCCAGCTCAATCATCTCAGGCAGGGCTTTGCCCAGCTGGGCCTTCATAACCTTGGAGGATGGCGATTCCATCCCCTCCCTAAGTAATCTCTTCCAGTGCTTCACCACCCTCCTAAGGAAAAGGGTGTTCCTAATATCCAACCTTGACCTCCCCCACTGCAACTTAACACCATTACTCCTTCTTCTGTCATCTGCCGCCACTGAGAACAGCCTCTCCCCTTCAGGTAGATAAAGGCAGCTATTAAATCTGGCCCCTGCCCCCCCTTCTTCTCTCCTGCAGACTAAAGAAGCCCAGTTTCCTCAGCCTCTCATAAGTCACATGCTCCTGCCCCTTACCATTTTCATTGCCCTCCACTGGACTCTCTCCAATTTGTCCACCTCCTTTCTGTAGTGGGGAGCCCAAAACTGGACACAGTACTCCAAATGGGGCCTCACCAGTGCCGAATAGAGGGGAATAATCATATCCCTCCATCTGCCGGCAATTTTCTTACTAATGCAGCCTGCTATGATGTTAGCCTTCCTGGCAATAAGGGCACACTATGAGAGATCACTGAGTTGATGGCCAACTAAAGCCTCTGTATGATCGTCTCCGGAAATTGCCTTCCTTCATCCCAGAAATCTAATGAAACAGCCCTTTTCATAAGTAATGCAAGTTGGTGGCAGCCGCATTTTGCCTACCTGGAGCCATTCAGCGTGCTGGGCTGGCCACTAGCTGTGTCCTAAAGCAAATGAATCATTGATGAAAGAGAAATGTCTCCCAGGTGGCAGCTTCCTAATGTCCCTGTTGCGCTCAGAGTGAACTTGGTTGTGTGTGACACCCCCAGCAGCAGAGACCTCCCCAGCAACTGTGCAGTGCGCGGCTCACGCAGAACCATCCCAGGGACAGGAGCAGTCTTCAAAAGCTTTGCTCAGCTTCCAGCTGCCAGTCGCTATGTTCTTGGGGGAGTAGTAACTCTTCATTTATTAAACCTCTTACAAAGGTGGCTGGGATTAAGTGTTTTGTTTACAAGGGTGTAAGATGAGTTACATGAGAAAACATGAGTCCAGCCCTGCCGGTGGGGTGTGCCTGAGTCCCCAGGAAAAACCACTTCACATAACGCGCATGCTGCCTCTTCTGAGTAGTTGTTACTGCCACAGACAATGTGCTAAACTCTCTCTTCATCCCAGTGAGCCAGCCGCTCAGCGACCCCAGTACAGAACAGACTGGGATACACAGCCTGGGCTTGCTCTGCGACAAGTGCCCAGCTCACCAGCTGCGACGATCAGATTGTTGCAACCTTCATTCTGGTAGCTGGGAGTTTTCTTCTCTCCCCTTTTGTGGGAGTGGGACCTGATATTGTCAAACAAAGAAATAACCCTACTCCAAGCTGAGCTTCCCCTGAAAAGGGAGAAGAGCCAGAGATTCTGAAATCCCCAGGCACCTTTCTGTTGTTGATTCACTTTCTGTGGTGATGGGAAATGCTGTCAGATGCCTCGGTAGACGAGTGTTGGATTTGGGGCCTGCCACTTGGCAGGCGTCCCTTGAAACAGATCCATTTTAGGAGGACATTCAGCTCCTTCATCCTCCTCCTAGATTTTAACTGGACACCAACCCAAAGAAAGAGTTTGACCATGTTCTCAGCATGAGAATAGCTGGCATCCACCGAGCATCTTCAAGCGTCCGTCACCACTACCTTCCACCCTACTGGCCCCAAGAAGACTCTGAGTTATGCTTCCCTCCTGCAACTGTGTTTTTTCTAGGGAACCCTTTTGTCTTTTTCGTGTGAGCTCTCGGCACTCTGTGCAGTGATGAAAACCCAGCTGGGGCAACAGCTGTGGCCGTGTGTGTAGCAGGTGTGCTCTTTCCAGGGGCTCGTGGCAGTAACTGTCTTAGTATGAAGCTGGCACCCCTGAGCCAAGGCCCAGCAGGACTCTTCCTTGGGCAGGGGCTGACAAGGGAGTTTCCCCCACCCCCACCTCTGGCACTGTACGCCACAGCCTGCTCTGCTCCCAGCAAAACCAGTGGGAAATCAGCTGGGGCCTCCAGGGGCAGGGATGCAGCTTTCCATTAAATCCAGAGAGGTAGTTGTGCATGGATTTGCTTTGGCGCCTGGTTAATGTGTCCTTGAGAGCTAGAGAGCACGCCCCATGCATCCCCTGGGACACAGCCTGCTCAAGCATCATTTCGCCATCCTTCCAGGTCAGTGATTGCACACAGGAAGGGACGATCCAGGCATACAGGGCACTGCAGTCTCTGGCCTGTAAATCAATGCATTATAAGGTTGGAGGTTCCCAACTCCAGAGCTGTCTGCCAGTGAGGGCTTTCTCTGCCAGCGCCTGGCCCTAGAGCTCGCCAGCAAATAAGCTTGCCCCGGGAAATGTTTGACGATGATCATTTTCAAAGGAGTGGGGGGGAGGTGTCATCCAAAAATCGAAACACCTTCAGTTCTGGCATTTTCAACAGAAGAAAACAAGATTTTTAAAAAAAATTCAAATCATCAAAAAGCCATTTTCTGATGCGGGGGAAGAAAACTTGATGGAAAGTTTTCCACCAGCTCCAAGTTAGCGAGGAAGAATCACTTTGCTCCCCAGTTCCATTCCGCACAATAGGGGGGTCTGGTTTAAACCCCACCCAGCCCATCCTTGTACCCGCTGCAATGGGGATCCCAGACCTGAAATCGACTGGACACAGAGCGTCAGGCAGCCCAGCTTCAGCATCCCTGAGAGCAGAGGGTGTCTTGGCTGAGTAAAGACTGCAGGATTGGACCCTACCCTCATTAACTGTGCTAGCTATGTCTCAGTTTACAGGGTGACCACACCACCCCGCATAGCTGCAGGGGAGCTAGGAACAAGCCTGCTGCAGTGGGTGGAGGCCCAGTATGACACCAAAGCATGGACTACACGCCCCCGCCCCCACTGCTATGGAGGCCCAGTTTCATGGGGGCTCATCCCTGGCTGTGGAGCAGATGTAACAAGGGTTATGGAGCTACTGGCTTCATGATTATTTGGATGCGCTGGGCATCCCCTGCCCCGAGGGACAGAGGTGAGCGCAGCCCTGAGCTGGATTCTTCTTGCCTTCTGTCCCTTTTAGACAACTTGGAGCACACACAACAGCACGACACACCCTCCTGCTCATTCTCCTCCAGCAACTTTTCAGCTGGTCCCTGATCTCTGGGCGCCCTGTAGACACACAGCAGGGTGCAGGGGAGGGGCTGCCTGGAGCTCTCGGAGCACAGTGGACGCTCGGGTAAGACGGCCGCCCAGTTCCAGAAGAAAGGATGCTGCATTTCCTAGCCTCAGGAGAGCTGGTGAGAAAAGACCACGTGAGAGCAGCCTCGTGGAGGAACCAAGTCCAGGGCTTCTCTAGGCCTCCCGCTAGGACTGGTCCTTGGCCATCATGCCTGTTAGAATACGGACTTTGGACACTCATTGGCCAGTTTCTCAGTGTGACCCTGTAGCCCACGCAGAGAAATATTCTTTACCAGGTGGGGAACCCCGCCCCCTTCACAGCAGAGAGGAGATGATTGCATTGCTGATCAATTCACAGGGCCTCTGCTGGCCCTGGCGTGCAAACTCTGGATGTTACAAACCTCTTGGGGTTTCTTTAGGGCTGAATCTGGTTAGCCTGAGGGAAGGTTTGGGTTTGACGGGCTCCTGCCCGTTCCCATGCATTAGCAGGCGTCAGTGCTTTGCCGGAAATAACGATGAGACGCGTGCCAGTACTGGAGCATGCCACGTGACTTTCCCCTGTAATTCTCACAGAAAAGACGAGTCTGAATTAGAAACTGACCAGCAAGCAGCAGCCTCCAGATTTTTGCAGATCTTCAGAAAGAGTCAAAAGTTTTGGACAGTTTCCGGACACGTGCGTGTGAACACGCGCACACGTTTTAACAGACCACACGTGGTTCAGATCAGCCTGGAACCACGACTGGCTTTGTGGTCGGAGTGGAGCATTCTGCCTGGCTGCAGGGGGTGATTAGCTCTTGTGCGCTGTGGCGGATGTATGCGCTAGGATGGAAAACAAGCATGAAATTGGATTGCAGGGTTCGGCGACACTGACGGACCCAAGCAGCCGCTGTGTGCTACGCAGCCAGTCTCTCCCGATGCACTGTTAACTAAAGGATTATTCATGAGCCCAGTGAAGATTATCAGTGAGAATCCTCAACAATTTGGTTCAGCTTCTCTTTGATGTGGCAAGACTCTGGCAGTACATTTGCATTAGGGAGCGTAATGCTGCTTTTGATGGAGGAGACGGATTACAGGGGAAATCTGTCGAAATGTATTGGTAAATGTCATTTAGCCTATGTCCAAATGTACTTTGTCACCAGTTTGTAGCACAGACTCTCTGACTCGCACAGGTTTTTCAGTGGCAGAACAAAAAACCCTGAGGAGAAATGATTTCTTGAAGGAAAAGTGGTATTAAATGATTTCCTGCTTGTGTGAATGCTGAGGTCTCTCCTCGAGCCTCCCATGCAGTGACTGGTCCAGAGCTGCTTGCTTGCCAAGGGCTGTTCTGCATACACAGGGGCTGCCTCCCTTTGCACAGCGACTTTGCAGCTTGCAGCAGGCATATGCTCTGGTTCCATTCCAAGTGACCACAGGCGTGTGGGGCAGATTCTGTCCAGCCTGTCACCCGTTGCCCAGATGCTCGAGTGAATTGAAGGCATTAGTGATGTTCTCCCATCTGCCGGCCAGGATCTCTGTCTGTTACCGCATCTGCAACTTGCGCTAGGACCTGCTACTTTTCCAGGTGAGTTAAAAGAACCTGAGCTGGCAGAAGCTGAGCTTGAGCCTGTCTCCTCTGGAAGCGTCTCTTGGCATCGCTGATAATCTTCTGCTCCCAGGAGTCCTTCCAGGACATCAGTTCTGGTCAATTTCCCATCTGATGTTTTAGCTCGTCGTGTCTCTGAATAGCTCTCAAACAGGAATTCTTGTAACCTCACCAGCCATTTCCAGCTTCTTTGGCTTTAATCCGCTGGATTTTTCTAATGGGATGGAAGGTTTCCTTTGCTCTGTTTAATTTGTTGGATGTGAGAGGTGGTGACGCAATTCCAAAGAGAGTGCTGAGGAATTCAGCATCCAGCAGAAACTTCTGCTGGTGAGCTCGCAGCTCTCCTGTGTTCCTGACAGAGGCTGGGAATTCAGACACTGTGTTAGAGGGGGAGGTTTTTGTTTAATTTGTAGGTGAGTTTTGAGCAGGCCAGGGGTGCTAAATTCCCAGCCCCAAAGGGTAACTCGACACAACTGGAACAAAGAGAGGGGCACCGCAGGCCTGTTCTGTCCTTTTCCATTGTAGATCAGTGCTGACCCCAAGGGGCTCCCCACAGCAGAAAGAGGAGGGCTCGGACTCGATGCTCAAACCAGCTTTTGGCTTCCATGCTTGAACAGCCAGGCGTGTGTTGGAGGCAGTAGACATATGGACTGTGGCCCACTGGGAAATGGACTCTGACCCAGCCAGCTCATTTCAGATCTAGATGAGGGGCTACATGTATGTCCTATGTAACTGAACTGGAGATAAACAAGGAGGAGACTCAGCCCAGCTCATTCCCATTCAGGAATGGAATCAGGATCTGAGAGGTGCAAAATTCATCCTGTTTTGCATCCCAGCTCCAGGAATGTCAGATTTCAACATGCTCGTTGGATCTAGAACCTGGGCTCATGGCTTATTGAGTGTCTCTCAGCCATACTTGTTGGTGTGTGCAGCAATCACTGCAAGTTAGACTCCCCTCGTCCCATTTCCCATCTCTTCCAAACAAGCAAACGCACCCTCATCATGACTCTATGATGTGGCAGACTTAGCGGCGTGTCATATTAGCATGGTGGAAATTGCTATTGTGTGATATTCTGACTTTGGATTGCAGTTTAATTACCCAATGGCTCTTGAACTCCGGCCCCAAAGGTGGCTCCGTGGCTGATTATAGAAAGTGACGTATTAATAGCAGGTGAGCCAAGTTTTCCCAGGCAGAGAGATGCTCGGGGGGGGGGGTGCTGGACTGGAGCGCCTCTGGGGGGGTAAGGAACATTCCACCAGAGTCGCCCACCCCAGCTGTACTGCTGCATCCGTGTGCATGTGCCTGAAAGAACTAAATGACGGAGTCTCTGGCAGGCACAAATTAGAAGCTGTCTCTTCAAAGCTGAATGGTTTCCTGGGTATTTTGTGGCTTAAAAGCTTTTACCAGTCATCTGTACTGTGCCCTAGGATCTGCCTAGCATAGTTTGACTTCCCATAACTTCTGACTAAACGAGTGGCTGGGCAGCCCACTTAATTGTACAACACGGCCTATCACCACACTCATCTCGCAGGTATGGTCTGTGGAGACCACACGTGTCAACACGCAGTGCCCCAGTGTGATCCATCTGGGCAGCGTGAATAGGAGTGCAATGCATGCTGGGAACTCTAGGTTCTATGTTGCAAGACATGCTGGAAACGAGTTCCGCAGGATATATCTCTACTTCAGCGGGAGGAAGCTGCAATCTGGGACAGTTAATGAAAGTTCCTGCACCTCTTGGGCTCCAGGCAGGGCCCCAGGATTGACCTGTGCTATTCAAGGTTTGGGGAACCCTAACGGTGTGGTAACCTGTTACCTTCAAGTGACGTAAGCCACAGGTCAAGTTACTGAAACACCTGAGAAATATGTTAATCTCAAGACAACTGCATGTCTATCAGCTCCCGTGTTCCCCTTGCAAATGGTACCATTGGCCCAGAGAACAGGGCATAACTCAAGAGGCTGCGCAGTTCTAGCTGAGACACTCCAGCCTCATAATCTCAAGGGAGGGAACCGTCATCAGCCGTGGTCACGCTCCTGCCTCTTTAACGCTGGGCGGGAGCCCTGCTCGGCCTTGCCCACCTTTAATGGCACAGGCTGTGTGCAAGACAGAAGAAGAGTGAGATGCGCTTGTATCGTGCTGAATTTGTAAAGGCCCCATCTGGGGTCAGTTCTTCCCTTCACCCCCGAATACAAGTCTCTCCAATCACATTTTGCAGAGGGAGAAATGGGGTGCGGGTTGTAAGAGAAAGTAAAAGGTTAAATTAAAAAGACAAGTAGAAATGATCAGGAATAAGGCCCCTGTTCCCTCATAACCCCAGCAGCTGGGGGGTTCCCTGTTGGTCCGAGCTCTCCCGAGTCAGCCCCACGGTCTGGCTTAAGCAGATATAGAGTCTGATTATACCCCAGGCCTGGCCCTGCACCCCCAGCTCTGGAAGTGCTCAGCCGAGGAGCATTGTTATCAGAGGGCCAAACATCATGGAGAAAGGTCTGGAAGGGGACGACAAAAGAGTCCTGGAACCAGAGGAGCCCCATCAAATCTGTCCCACTCTCAGCCCCTGCCACAGAGCTGCCTCCCTCCCTCCCAGCACACACGCAGGAAGATATTAAAGGCATTCTTCTCCGCCCCATGGTCACTGATTGCATTAGAGGACACAGTCTTATCTTGCTCTCCCAGGTCTGGAATGAGATTAGAAAGAGAGATGCTTCCTCAGAAAATGATAAAATACTTCCCATATAATTGCAGGTACCGACTGCGGGGGGGGGGGGGGGGGGAGAAGAGAGAGAGAGAGACAGTAGGTAGCTCCCTAAAGAGCAAACCTTTGCAGGCAGATTAAAGCCCTGCTGGGGGAAATACCTTTCCCTGTCTCTGAAGGGCCCTTTGCAATGGGGTCTCTCTCCCTTCATTTCCAAATGCACTTGCTTTCCCCGGGAGTGGGCTATATCAACAAGCCAGCAGCACGCTTTCCAGCAGCTGCAAAGGATCCAGCTGTGGGAGCCCCTCTGAGTGTGCCCTCTAGGAGAACACTAAGATGCAGAGGTTCTGACCCGCAGCTTCTCGCATGGGCTGCTCTGACAAACCCGGCGCACAGCCCGGCAGACACCAGAGAGGCCACGCTGTAAAAAGGCCTCCATCAACGTGGCAGGCAGAGAGGGACTCCTCCTGGGCAGGTTCCCCTAGAACTCACCTGCCAGAAAACAAGACAAGAACGCTCTGAAATGAGACGGCATGACTCGCTCGGCTGGGGGTGAGGCCACTGCCAGGCCATGGCTGAGGGATGGGCCATCAGACACACCCGAGGTAGAGCCCCAGAAAATAACAGCCAAAAAAAGAAAATTGCAAGTGTATCAGAAGCAGGAAGCCTGCTAAACAAGCCATGCGGCAGCTTGGGTGAGGGAGATGCTGAAGGGACGCTCAAAGAAAATATGGCTGTTGCTGAGAAACTAAATTAATTCTTTGCATCGGTCTTCATGGCTGAGGATGTGAGGGAGAGTCTCAAACCTTTCCCCTTCAGCCAGGCTCTTCCTGCAAATGCTGCCAAAGCCAGATGGGGGGAAAGGGGCACAGATTGGTCAGCAGCACACGGGCCCCCGTGCAGCAAAGGGAGGCAGCAGTGCCAGAGGGCTTGTGAATGGCAGGGGATGTGGGGTCCTTGCCCTCCCCACCGCAGCCACAGTCAGACTCGGGGCCCCGTGGTGGTGAGTGCTGCCTGCACCCAAATTGCTCCCAGCCTGGAGGCAGGTCCCACTGTACCGGTGTGTTCCCCCTTCAGCACTCGCATGTGCTCTGCCCCAGAATGGGGTCTCGGCCAGGCCATCAGCTGCTCTACTGATGTGGCTGCGTGAGATCCAGCCCTGCCACGGTGGCGCCCCAACCACTATCGTGGGTGGATGGGGGGACCACGGTAGGGCCCCGTGGCTGCTGGGTTGGGCAAACGCACAATAGTCCTGCAGGGTCACAGTGATCCCGGCTGCACCCTCTCTCTCTCAGGACATTGGTTTCTGTTGCTTCAGTTTCCCTCTCTCTATTTTTCCCCAGCCAGGCTTTGTCTTCCTTGTGCCCGAGCATGTGGATTTTTTGTAGGGGCTGCGTTGCAAGAGATCAGAGGGTGCTCTCCAGGCTGCGGGCCTGCTAGCTTAAGGGTGTGATGGGTTTCCACAGACTGCGGCATGGAGGAACTCTCCCAGGCTCAGCTTTTCTCAGACCCTTCCCTTTTCCCTCAGCTGGGCGTTTCCATTACTAAACAAACAAGGCTGCCTCCTGCCTGCACCCGCAGCTGAGTACTGGTAACTCTTGCTAGGCTCATTTAAAGCTGTCAGGCTGAAACTTTATCCTGTGGCTAAGGAAAGACAGTGTGAGCAGCCACATGGCTGAGTAGCCATGAGAGACACTTCCCAGCTGTGGCAGGGGATGGAACGTTATTCCCTTCAGGGCCCCCACAAACCCACACTCTGTTCTTGCATGGAAGGCCTAAGCAATTCTGCACCTTCTACCACCCATTTTGGAGACTGTTGTCTCAGGATTAGGAGCGGGGTAGAGTTTGTCCCCATTGGAATGCTGGTCCTGATCCTGGCTGGATGAGCGATAGCTGACAGCTGGACAGTGGCCTCTGAAATGAGGTGCTGGGGACTCAGTCCAGTTCCTAGCGATAAGGTATCCACATCCTAGAAGCTGCTATCCTACTTAGCACTGAATGCCACTGTTATTAGTCATTGCAGAGAGGAAAGGACTGAGTGAGCCAAGGAGTCTGAAATCCCCTCTTACAAGGAATTCCTTTAGAGTTCATCGGAGCAGAGGCCCATTGACAGGCAGTTTATGATGTATTTAACTTAATACCACATGACATTTTGGTTTAAAAAATCACCACAATACAAAATCAGCGTTGCCCATATTAAATGGATAAAAACTGGCTGGCTGATAGATCTCACAAAGGAATTATAAATGAGAAATCATCACTAGCCAGGTGTGCTTTTAGTGAAGGCTGGTAAGGATCTGTTTTTGGCCCATGTACTTTTCAATATCTTTATCAGTGATCTGGAAGAAAATGTAAAATCATTGCTGGTAAAGTTTGCAGGTGATGCAAACTTGAAAGAGTGATAAATTGGAAGAGTGGTAAATAATGATTGGACAGGGCAGTCATACAAGCAATTTGGATTATTTGGTAAGGTGGACCCATCTGAGCAGCATGCATTTCAATATGGCCAAATGCAAGATCAAAGAGCTAAGACAGAAGTTAGGCCATGTTTACAGGAAAGGGAACTGTGTTGTGGAAAAAAGTGGATCTGTAAATGACTTACAGGCCATGGTAAATAACCAGCTGAACACAGACTCCCAGCATGATGCTATGGATAATGTGATTCTCAAATGTCTAAGCAGGGGAATATTGAATAGGTATAGAAAGGTGATATTATTTCTGTATTGGGTGTTGGTGAGACTATTAGTGGAAGAGGTGTCCATTTCTGGTGTTTGCACTTCAAATAAGATGTTAGAAATTGGAAAGGGTTCAGAAAAAAAATCCAAGAATTATTCAAGTGCTGGAAAACCTGCCTTGGACTGACAGATTAAAAAAGTGAAGTCTATTTAGCTCATCAGAAAAGAGGTTAGATGTGACTCAATCACAGCCTTCAAGTGCCTACATGGGAGAATGTAAGAATGGCCATAACAGGTGAGACCGATGTCCATGGAGCCCAGTTTCCTGTCTTCTGATAGTGGCCAGTGACAGATACTTCAGAGGAATGAACAGAGTAGGGCAATTTTGAGTGATCCGTCCTCTGTCTTCCAGTCCCAGCTTCTGTAAGTTGGAGGTTTAGAGACACCCAGAGCATGGGGTTGCATCCCTGCCCATTTTGGCTAATAGCCATTGATGGCCTCTCATTCATGAACTTATCTAATTCCTTTTTGAACCCAGTTATACATTTGACCTTCACAACATCCCCTGTGCATTTTATGAAGAAGTACTTACTTGTATTTGTTTTAAACCTGCTGCCTATTCTTTTCTTTGCATGGGCCCCGGTTCTTGTGGTATGTGAAGGTGTATCAGCCCTGCACTGGTCTAGCAAGGGTTAAGGACTCATTACAGGCTGAAGAAGCCACGCCCTCCACCTTTGCTGGGCACGCTCAGCCAGGAAGGGAGCTATAAAAGGCAGCAAATTGGCTCAGTTGTAGCAGAATGCTGACCAGGGAGGAAGCGTGTTGCTGGATCTCTCCAGGCAACCACTGCAGATGCCAAAGGCTGAGCCAAACTCTGCCGAGTCCCTGCCAGGGCCCACCTTGCCAGGCAAGCCCCAAAGAGGGACTGAGCGGTCAGGGGCTGCCTGAATTAAGGCTCCTGTAGACCCTGGAGGACCATGAGTACCGCTGACAGCAATGGGGTCGGAAGTAGCTCAGGCAGCCTGAGGGATACAAAAGGGTCACAGTCAGTGCGTTTTGGTGGAGCCTCGCTGACTCGGGCAAACAAGCCCAGCACCGGGAAGGCCTTGAGCTGGAGCTCAGAGGAGCAGGGCAGGCCTGTGCCCCTCCCCTGGATCCTGCAGCCCTGTAGGTAGCACCCCACTAGCTCAACAGACCATTAGGCCACGCTACCCTGAGAAGGAGGCTGCTTCATTGACCCTGGCTGTTGGACCACGCAGCCCCGATAAAGGGGTCAGCTTCACTGATGCAGCCATTAGGCCAAGCTGCATTACTGACTGGCTAAACGAGGCCATTTACGCACCCTGACTGCTAGACCACGTGACCCACACTACAGGAATGCCCTGCTAACTCAGACCATTGGGTCTCGCTACCCGCATGAAAGAACGGCCCTCTGCTGTCCCAGAGGTGAACCCAGGGCCTTTTCCCCACATAAGTGAGCTGACGCCCATGACAGTGCATGTCGGCCCGAGGACACGGTACGTAATATTTTCTATTCAATTTACATTTCACATGCCATTAATGATTTCTATAAACCTCTATCATATCCCCCCAGTCATCTCTTATCTAAACTGAACAGCTCCAGGGTTTTAAATCTCTCCTCCTATGGAAGTTGGTCCATACCTCTAATTGGTTTTGTGGCCCTTCTCTGTACGTTTGCGTTTGCCAATTGGAATAGATCTTTTCAGAGATGAGGTGACCAGAACTGCAAACAGTATTCAAGGTGTGGGCGTATCGTGGGTTTATACAGTGGCATTATGGTATTTTCTGTCTTATTATTTCTGCCTTTTCTAAAGGTTCCTAATATTCTGTTTGCTTTTTTTGACTGCTGCAGCATATTGAGTGGATGGTTTCAGAGAACTGTCCATGATGACTCCGAGATCTTTCTTGAGTGGTTACAGCTCATTTTGTAGGTATAGCTGGTAGGTATTTTGTAGGCATTATTTGTTCCAGTGTGAATTACTTTCCACTTATCGACATTGAATTTCATCTGCCATTTTGTTGCCTAGTCACTCAGTTTAGTGCGTTACCTTTGTGACTCCGTCAGCTCTGGACTTAACTAGCTTGAGTAATTTTGTCCTGCCTGCAAAGTTTGCTACCTCAATGCTCACCCCCTTTTCCAGATCATTTTATGTGTTGAACAGCACTGATCCCAGTACAGACTCTTGGGGAATCCTGCTATCTACTTTCCCCATTGTGAAAACTAGCCATTATTCCTACCCTTTTGTTTCCTACCTTTTAACCAGTTCCAGAGAGGGAGCCATGTTAGCCTAGTTCAGCAAAACAAACAAGGAGTCCCATGGCACTTTTAAAGACTAACAAATGTAAGGATGTCTCTGCATGTATACATCCCCTTTCATACTGTAACCTCCATTTCATGCATCTGATGAAGTGGGATTTTACCCAGAAAAGCTCATGTGATAAACAAATTTGTTAGTCTTTAAAAGTGCAACAGGACTTCTTGTTTGTTTTACCTTTTAAGCAATTACTGATCCAGAAGACAGTACTCCCATGACAGCTTACTGTCAGAAATTTTGGCAATGGACCTTGTCAAAGGCTTTCTGAAAGTCCAGATACTTTATATCCCCTGGATCACCCTTGTCCACATGCTCATTGACCCCCCTCAAAGAATTCTAATAGATTGGTGAGGCGTGATTTCCCTTTACAAAAGCTGTATTGACTCCTCCCCAGCATATCCTGTTTATCTGTGTGGCTGATAAGTCTGTTCTTTACTATAGTATTCAACCAAGTTGCCTGGTACAGAAGTTAGATTTACTAGTCTGTAATTGCTAGGGTCACCTCTGGAGCGTTTTATAAAAATTGGCATCACTTTAGCTATGCCCTGTCAGCTAAGGCAGGAGGTAATTTAAGTGACAGACTACATGCCACAGTCAGTAGTTCTCTGCATCCTGTCCTGAGGTGACCGATACCCAGCCAAAATGAGAAGAGGTGAAATTCTCCATTATTATTACGCTTTCTGCCTTTGTAGCCCCTCTAATCTCCTGGAGCATTTCACATTTCCTGAACATGTCTCTTTGTCCATTTCTAACAATGTCTTTAATCTAGCCCACAAAGACATAACGAGGTCCAGTGCCTGGAAGTTTAGATGAGAGAAATTCAAGCTGTAAATAGTTTAAATGGAAAAGCTCTTACAGGAAGGGCAACTAACCATTTACCAAGGGACAAGGTGAATTCGCTATCATCTGAAGTTTCTAAGCAGAGACCTGCTGTCTTCGTAAACATTTATTCTCTAGTTCAAGCAGAAGTTATTGAGTTTTAATGCAAGAATTCACTAGGTGAAATTCTCTGGCCTGTATTAGGTAGTAGGTCAGCCGCAGTGATTGACTGGAATGGTCCCTGACCCTAGTGGCCTTAAAATCTATTAATCTTGTCTTGCTTCTCTGAGTTCCAACCTGCCCGTGGCTAGAGAGATCAGTCTCTTGGTCAGCACTGTCTCTTCCCAGGGGGTTACCACATGGATAAGAGTAAAACTGCCCTTGTGAAATCTGGTGGGACACTTGTGTACAAGGGAAGATTTGTAAAATTCTTCATGGTGACTTTGAACATCTTCCAGCGCTCTCGGCCTCACATGAGCATTAAGCAGTGCTCACCTTCTCTGGTTCTACTCCGAATAAGTACTGATGAACCCTCTGCTCTTCTCAGGCACTACAGTGAGGCGGGCGCACCAGCCCCTGCACTTGAATGGCCCTGTTGACATCATAGGAACTGCTCGCGCGCATAGGGTGAGGCATGTGCTTAAGTAACTCTCTGACTTGGAGCCTTGAAGAGTCAATGAACTCACTGGAGAGTCTAAAGTTCACCCCCTCGGCCAGCAATTGGAAAAGCTCAGCCTTTGAAAGGTTAACAGTGTGGGGCTTAGGAACCGAACTAAGCCTTTGCCACGTCTCATCAGCCGTGGCATGAGTACTATGGAGCCCATGGCCTGAGCCCAGCTGGAGAGCCCCGATTCAGTCAGAGACCCTTCTGGACTGGGACGGGGTAAATGCAAGTGTGGGACGCGAGCGGCCCCACTGGCTGGAGACCTGGAATACTACTGACAAAGCACAGTCTTGAAAAGTTATTTCCTTTTCGAAAGGTAAGAAGCAAAAATACCTGCACGAGAAAGGAATTGAAGGAGAATGTTATTTCCAAGGGATTAATGAATGAACGAACGCTGCTGACTCAGAACTAAGATGACTCAAAGGAAGGCAGCATTTCAAGGATCAAGTCAGCTCACACATCCCCCCTCAGCAGCCCCGGTTCCTATTCTCCGCACTGTGCAGGCTGCTGATGGTGGCGCACAAGGTCCCGTAACTTGGCATCTGTCTCTTGTGATAGCCAGCCATGCATGGCCGGTGCTGGGAAAGGCAAACTTACGAGGATGTAAAGAAGGGGCCTCTGATCCCCCAAGTAACTTGGATTTAAAATGAAGCTGTAAATTGAAAGGAAAGCAGGAGTGGCTCTGGTGTGCATGGGGAGATGTTTCTGGAATGGCTAGCAAGCTCCTGGTGAGTCTTTAAGGCAGGGAATTAGAGGCAAATCCCGGCAGCGACCTGAGAACAGGAAAGGGTCACAGAAGCCTGGGCTGGGATCTCAACACATCCCTTTCGAGAGTTCCTGGTATTAAGTCCCAAAAGGAGACGCTCTCCTTTGTGGACTGTCCCCCACCCGGACCTCTTCCTTATGCCAAGGCGGGCCCAGCCCTTTGCCCCAGCTTGTGCAGAACTGCCTGTGAGAAGTGGAATTCATTGTGTTTCCAGCCCTCCGTGAAATTGGCCCCCAGCTGGCCTCGAGTCTCTCCATCCTTCTGCCTGTTCCCCTGCTCATCCTGCAGTAGCCTTTTCTCCCTGGTCCTTTCACATCTTCTCACCAGCATCAATGCATGAGGAGCCTTTGCCTCTGCAGCTCCCAGCTCGGGAATTGCTTCATCTTGCCAGCTGTCCATCTCCTCTCTAGTCACAGCTTAGGGCCACGTTCTCCCCCTCTGGCCTGACTCAGTTCTCTGCAGCATTTCAGGAAGCAGGAGCATCTGCCCCGTCAAAGAGAACTGCACCCAGTGCATGCTGCAGGAAAACAGACTGGCATGGAGAACACAGAGCTAACCGGCTGACTCAGATTCCAGAAGAGCCTTGGGCTGTTTGAGCGCCGGTTTGTTACCATCTGCTCCCAACCCCACCCAGCTCCTGTGGTGCTGCGACTGCTATTCAGAGTGTTAGTCGTGTACGCCGCGCTCGCTGAGCGGTGCCCACGGCCCGGCCCAAAGTGGTCCAGGCTGAAATCGCCCCCCCACACACACACAAACATGAGACAAGCTGCAGCAATGCACAGCGGGGCACAGGTTGGCCCTGTGGACGTTGCTGGGGAAGTTTTATGAAAGGCTCTTGCTTTTGTGGAGAGCGGAGGCAGCTCCCAGGTGCCAGCACCCCACAGCCCATTTCTGGAGCAAGTCCCCTCCTGGCATGCATGAGACACCGCAGGAGTGGCACACAGGACTCGGTTTCTTTAGCACAGCAGCACTGACCCTTGTGGCCAGATCCCAGCAGAGAACAGGGACCCATCCAGCCGCAGGGGCCCCTTGAGCAGAATGACGGGAAGGGCCTTCTTATCACTGCAAAGCATGGCGATGCCCACGTACGTGCAGGGTTTAAAACTTCCTGTTAACTCCTCGCGTGGGATCTTGATAGTGACACGGGCAAGGTGCCAGGAGGTACAGCATGGGATTTCTCAGCTGCTGTTCTCCCCATGGTGGAGTTTTGATGCTGAAGCAGATGAATTCTGGGCGCTCCCCATTCTTACTTTCCCTGCGATGGCTCTGTGGTCCTGGAAGAAAGGGACGCCCCAGATCACAGTGGCTGTACAGTTCTCCATTTGCATTCGGAGAGAATGAAAGGCCAGGAGCTGCTCACGTCGTCTGTCAGAGCTGGCCCCGACATAAACTGACACTGGTTCTGCTAATGAGCAGTTTCCTGAGGCAAATGTAACCACATTTCCTGCCCTTCCCATAGTAAGTCACGAACCTGCAATAAATGGCACCGATTTCTTCCTGAGTCTATTTTAATAACCAGTAATTGCCACAGCAGCAATCAGAGACTCCCGGTGCCTGTACACGAGGGGCCTCAGCCCAGCACTTCTTGTGGCCAAAAACCAATTTGCTCAAGGCAATCGGCCTTCCACAAACAAGTTCTGTGAATCATGTGCACGCAAACACATTTCCCCCTTTCATCCCTTCCTTCTGTAACAGAAGGCACCTCCTTGCCGAATTTCAGTCTCAAGCCAAGCACAAATTTTGTGTGCCTCGTCGTAAAATAAAAAATCCACAAACTGAGAAATGAGTTTAGGGTGAGGCCAAGAACTGAGGCCCTCCCCACCTTGGTGAACTCGGGCCCCTGGCACATATTGCACAAGTAGAACTGATAGCCTAGATGTCCTGGGCCAAGTTCCCCGACTGCAGCTTGGGGAATTACGTTCTACCCACCTGCCTTCTCCTGGGTTAGGCTCCTGGGCGCTCCTTCATTTCCTAACCAGCTGTCGTCCTGCTGGGTGCCATTGAGCAGCTGCTGGACTGCATCTTGGTAGGGGCCAGACCTCCGGGGTGGTAGTCATCGGTGGGTGACGTTTGGACGAGGCTTTGGAATCCTCCCCCAGCATTCGTGACGCGGCTGAAACTACTCACCAGTGCAGATAATGCCTTGGCCGGGTGCAGCAGTAAAGTCAGAATGGGGCCAGCAGGCTGGCGGAATGGATGGCTCTGCGCTCGGCTCGTCTAGCCCAGCCTCTTGTTGGCCCCCTTTGGGGTAGCTGAGCCCATCACAAGTGCTGCGAGCCCCAGTGTGCAGACGGGGAGACGAGGCGCCAACAGACAGACACAGGAAGCTTGCAGCACATCTGGGAACAAGACTAAGACCGGAGCCCCTGGGCCATCGTCGCTCTCTGGGGATGCTGGGGCAGGACCAGCGGTGTGCCAATCTGCAGGCGGTTCTGGGGGCCCTAGATGTCGCCTAGCTGTTTCTGGATGGCTCTCGGCCCACGGCTGCTGCTCTCTCGATTCTCCTGATGCATTCACAGTGCAATCGTACAGCAAGGATGCTGCGGGCATTGCACTCTGGTACCCTCCCGTGGCCAGCTGCAGAAGAGCACTGCACTGTCGCCTCCTGGCCTCGCAGGTCCCACTAATGTGCGTGTTGTCCCTAGTGAGCCGGGAAGGCGTGGGGTCTGTTGGGAACAGGAGGGTGCCAGCATGTGGATGCCCTTGGCTTCGTCCATAGCCTTGCTCTGACTAGGAAGAGTTCACAGCCCAGACTTCACTTGCTGGAGTGGGCACCAGATCCCTGGGCAGAGTGTGCCAAGCTGGTGAAAGGAGTTTTGTGTTGGTATAACAGCCTGCACATCTGTGTGTGGTGGGGGTGATTTTTTCCACACTCGTAACTCACATTGTTATCTTGGCAGAACTTTGAAATGCAGCCCAGGCCTTGGAGAAGGAGGACACCCCCCCCCAATGCACCACACACATGTTCTGGAGCATGCACCGTGTCCTGCGTGAGGATATCTGCCCATGGAGAGAGGAAGAAAAAGGAGACGCTTGCAAATCAGATCATGCCTTGGCTGGCCACTCAGCTGCTCCTTATTTTGGTGTTCAAATGACCTCTAGTGGCAAAACAGAAACTGAGGAAACACCTCTTTCATCCAAGGCAGGGCCGAACAGACAAGGGCTGCCACAAGATACAGAGCCCGGCTCTAGAGATTTCCTACCTGCCCTGAGAGCAGAGCTTGTGTCAATAGTTCCCTTTCCCCAAGGTGGAGTCAAATCTCCGTGAACGCCTAGTCTCCGGCAGAAGCTTTTTTTTTTTTTGGTGTGAATCTCAAGCTGTTTCGAAAACAGCCCCGCCGTTCGTGAGCCCAGCAACTCTGAAAAACACAGGGTACAGCTCGAGGTTCTCCGCAATTCAAAGATAAAAATGTAAAATAAATCTTATAACGGAAGCTAAAGAGAGTCTCTCTCTGTGCTAACGTTGTCTGTGAGCCCCATTTCCCTTTGGCTGGGCCACACCCTCATGGGTGTCACAACACCATCCACCTCCAAGGAGCTGCCCGGAGGCCGTGGGAGCCTGTCCCATCCCCTGCTTAGCCCCATTAGTTTCTGCAGAATTCAAGCTTTTATTTTTTTTAAATGTCTACCCTTCTGGTTGCAAAGGAAACATCACAAATGTGAGCCGATGCCCGCAGCTGGAGACAATCAGAAGCAGCTCTGAGAACTGGGCCCCGTCCCTGTTTGTCTCAGGTGTGCGGCACCTCTCTAACCTACCGCCTGGAGTGCAAATGGCAACACTGGATCATTTTCCTGCTGATTGCTTTAGCGGAGACATCCAGCCATTCTGGCATTGTGAGCAGAGCCAGGCTAATATTGCACCATTTCCCTCCCTGTGCTCCCCTGTGACCACAGCACCATCAGCAGGGAAGGAAAGGAGAAGATGGGAAGGGGATGCATTCCATAAATCAGCTAGTACTTTCCAGGCTCAGGTTTGGGTGCCTGCCAGAGACATTCTCTCCACTCCCAATCTGGGCTGCAGAGGCGTTCTAATGCCTGGAGTAGGTGGTGAAGGAAAGGGCAGAATAGGGACCCTTATGGGAGGTGGGTGGGCACCATGTTGTGTCCCATCTACCCTGACTGTTTCTGTTCATTTGAAGCACCCAGGGCCCAAGGCACCTCCCAGTGCAGGTGAAATGACAAGTTCCTCCGTCACAATGGTGGTTCTCACCCTGAATAGCTCATTATTTCATTTCAGCACGTGGGGGGGGCCAACGGGAACAACCAAAGAGCCAGAGTGGGTAAGGATGTGTGGAGTGCCCATCCGGGACAAATCCACGGTGCCAACAGATAACCAGCCAATGTCTAAATAGCCAGGTGGGGGGACAGCATTGCTTCCTTGTTGATTTGATTATATTTTATATCATATCTATATATATATTATAAAACTGTGCCCATTCCCCTTCCTACGCGGCTCCTTACCAAGTGTGAGCTCTTCTGATCAGAGACCATGTCTACCACTGGTTATTGTAGTGCCTTGCACTCCAGGATCCTGGTCCAGGGTGGGGTACCGTCAATTAATGAGGGCTAAGGACAGGGGTTTCCACAACAAAATGATGCAATTGCTCAGGGAAGGCAGGTGAACCTCCCAGCAGATGCGGATTTTCAGAAATGAGTCTCGGCTCTGAAACAGATGATTCTGGTCCTGTTTTATTAGACAGTAGCTGCGGTCCTATGAAGACAATGTATGGGGCAGTTTGGGACATGATTTGAAGCATGCTCTCAAATTCAGAGATCCTATCTCGTGTCCATTTGTCAGCCCCATTAGATATTTCCTCACCCTCACCCATGCCTTATCGGAGCACTTCACACACAGGAATGAATTTAGCTCCCACCCCCAGGGGGAAAGGTTCTCCCCAAGGCATTCAGGATGCCAGTGGCAAAGCTAGGAATTAAATACAGGCCCCTCCTGAAAGAAGCATTGCCCGGGAGACCCTCCTCATCACTGACCCCAGCTGGAGCAGGCCCAGCATGAGGGTCTGCTCCCCATCCATGCCATGCCTCTTGGGGAGCAAGCCAGCGCTATGAACTGGAAGCAGTGAGTCCCTGCACCCTGCTGCTAGTGGCTGAGACATTTCAGGCTCTTCCTGGCAGGAGTGGGAGGAGGATGGTTAATTTTGTGTCTGTCTTTCCTGGAGCTGAGTAATTAGTTACTGGGGACTCATTAAGCTGCAAGGTCACGCAGGCAGGCGAGCTCAGCACGGGCTGTGGGCTGTGATTAGACTAAGAAGAGAAGCAGAAGACAGAAGAATGACGGCACTGGGGAAAGTTCCAGCTTCTTGAAGCCAGTACCTGTTGCTGAGGAAGAAGAGATGTCTAGCCTGAGTTCTGTACCCTGTCTTTGTGCACCGCCGTTCTGGGGTTTCCCAGCCAGCTGGAAGGCAGACGTCTCAACCAGCTTTCTGGGGGGTGACAACCACAATTCTCGTCACTGCAGTAACCATGACCATGTGGGGATTCAAGCAGGGCAGGCAGTGCCTCTTGAAAGCACTGGAAAGACTCCCATGGGTGCAGCAGACATTGGACAGGGCCCATGGCGAGCCATGCCCTGGAGGATGCTGGAGAGAAGGTAGCTGTAAAGAGACATTCCCAGAATGCTTCCAGGGCAGCTGGAGGGAGAGTGAGAAGTTTTGAGGAGAGGGTAGGCATAGTAGCACGGTCCTTTCTGAGAGGGATGGAGACAGGGAGCCAGCAGAGAGGACCCCGGAGGGGAGGGCAGAGCACGTAAGACCAGCCAGGGTGGGAAAGGAAGACGTAATGGCCACCAGCAGTGCAGGGGGACCCTACAGCAGAGACTGGAATAAGGCTGAGATAAAGGGACAGCTCGGGGATGGCGTGAAGAGTGCGCTACCTCACTCCTCCATGAACAGTGACCGTCTCTGTCCCCGGCTAGGCTAAAGCCAGTACGTGGTGAGTTCTGGGGAAAGCTAAACCAGCTTGGCTCTGGGTGTCTCATGGTGCAAAGATTCAGCCAGGCTGCTGCCGGACTAGAGGACTGGGGACCCCCCTTTGCCAGCCGCTAGCGCTGAGAGAGGCCAGTGGGGCTATTCGGTCCCCACCTTGAGAGCTGGGGCTGCTCAGGCTTCCCGGACCCAGCCTAAGAGGAGAGCCAAAGCCAGAGCACACACCGTGTGTGGGGAATTGCAGGGCAAACGTTGGTCTTCTGTTTTTTTCCCCAAAAGATCTTCTCAGAATAATGAGGGCTCCAGCAGTTGTCTTCTGAAGAGCTGCGAGGAAGTAGGCATATGCTTGGAGCCCTCATGCTACGTCCAGGTTTGATATGAAGGACCATCACAGCCCATTTTTCAGAGGCCTGATCCCCCCCAAAAAAACTTACAGAAGGGAGCTCTCATTGGGCATGGGAAGCGGTTCCCAACCCGTCTGAGAGAACCAGGCTGCACGTGGTACGTTTTTAGGGATCAGCAGTAATACAATAGGGGCTTGTCTACACAGGGAGATATACCAGGATAATTACCTTGCTGTACTTATCCAGTGTAGCCCCCGTATGCCGACACTCTTTGGAACTCAGAGGGCCTTTTTCTGACATCGTCGTTCCAGAATAAGAGCTAGTCAGGAGCCGCTACCGCGGAAGAGCTTATTCTGCAATAGCTATTGCAGTTGTTTTCCCTCTGCCCTGGAGTAAACGGGGTGGGCAAGAGCGAATTGCCTCAAGAGGACCTTTTGTCTCGAGGAAGTTCCCTGCCAGGCTGGACTCGCAGGACATCTTCCTCGGGATTACAGGTTGTATGGGCTTGACCCAAAGCCCATTGACTTCAGAGGGAGCCTTTCCATTGGCTCCACCAGGCTTTGGATAAGCCTTACATTTGCAAAAGGAAAAAAAATGATCTGATATTCCAAGGTACTGAGCACCTGGAGCTGCCTTTGAGGTCAGTGCAATTCGTGGGTGCTGAGCATCTCTGGGAAGAAGACCAAGAACCTGCAGGCTCTAAATGAAGGGTATGGGTTCGTGGAATGTTGCCGGGTGCCGCTGATCTGGCGGGAGGTCCTCAGCTGCATGCTAGTTGGGTGAGAGTCTTATTTGCTAATCTCTTCTCCTGATGCAAAGGCGGGTTTTGTTTTCTGGGAGAACTGTGCTGTATGGGTAACAATGTCACCCTGAAAAGAGGAGCCCCTGGGCATGTCAGGCAAGATAAGGAAAAAAATGTAGCAATGTCCCAGATTGGGACTGCTCCAGAAAAACACCAGATTCGGTACCTGCTTGCTGAGCATGCCCAGAAATCATTTTTTCAATCCTCTGTGACATTTTAAAGCTGCTTCTTCATACCTCCAAAAGGTGCTAGTCCTTGGTGAGCGCGTTGTTCATGACACATTGCAAACATCAGGTGTTTTTGTTCTAAACACATCTAGCTATGATGTGTGGAGGGTTCAGAGGTGTTTTTTAAGTATAAGTATTTTGTCTTTCCTACCCTCCTTGGAAACAGAAGTAATACTCAAGTTTTAGATGGCAAAAATAAAGATATTTTTAACTCAAACTCCTAGAAGAAAATTATTGGCACTTCTCCCTGAATTCTTGTCATTTGGGTTTTAAGCATCTGCTTGGTTGCTGGCTTAGAAAGGGCTGCTAAAATACACTTGTTAAAAATGATTATGATGCCAAAGTCTCCCAGTTAACAAAATTAAACCAAAAGGAGTCTCATCTAGCGAGGATTAAGAGGATGATGGATGTTCGTTTTTTCTAATCCTTTGTTCCCTGCCTCTGGACATCGACATGTTTGATGGTGAATTGAATTATTGTGGGTCTGTTACTGTCTGTGCCAAAACGGTATCTTTTGATCTTGTGTTTGAATTGCTAAACCAATTTTTGCCCCTTTGTTTTATCGCACCTCTGGTATTTTAGTGGGCTTCTTGCAGAGCTGGGGGCGGGGGGAGGAATTGGGATTTTTGCAATGAGGAGCGTGGAAAGGCTCCCTTTATCCCCTTGGTTATTGTTATGATTGTAATTTTATCTAAAGTTGAATAAAAATAATCCCCAAGATGACACAATTTAAAACCTAGTTGATGGAACAATGTCCCGCCACCACTTCCCCATCCCATCTCCCTGCACAAATGGTTCAGGAGTGGGAGAAGCCAGTGTATGTCTAGCCAGGCTAGTGTGGCTCAGAACAGTGATCCAGGAGAGCCCCTTCCAGGGGCCTGTCTCTGCGAGATGACCAAGTGAATGGGGATCAGCTTGCTGGCTCCCCACCAAATCATTCTGTGGGGCAGCGCCAGGGTTTGCCAAAGCTCCCACCCTTGGGATGAGCTCTGGTTTCTTGCACAGGTCCAGTCCTGCGCATGCGCTGGCTTATGGACCCCTAGGAGCCCACCCAGTAGCTTGCTCCAGTGGACCTGGATTATTGACGATTAAGAAGCTATGCAGCGCAATGATGGAATAATGTGGTTCTGCTGGCTCGGTCTTCCCCCTCCTCCTTCTGAGCAGATCCGGGCCCAGCAGAGACCTTTCTGCATGAGCCCAGCAAGGGAGACAGAGGACTGGTCTTGTAGAGCACAGAGCACTTAATAAATCTCTCTTATGCTTTGTGCTTCCTCACTGGCACAGAATTATTTTTCCATGGACATGGGCTGTTTTAAACCTCTAGATGGCAATGTGTGTCTAGCTGGAGATACATTCCCTTGGCATCTCCTTCCCTGGAATGAAAACCTTGTAATAAATAACAGCAAGGGGTGTGAACAAGAAATGGGCTCTTGTTTGCTCTCTTCTGCATTCTGGGGGTGGGGTTGTCAGAGAGCCACCCAAGAGAGAAGTTGCTGGAGGAGGCGGAGGGATGCAGAGCCCCTGATGAACATATAATCTGGGGCAAATTGCCAATGTGGATGGGAAGGCGAGGCTAACCGGAGGTAGCCGAGCGGCGCAGGGAGTGAAACGGGGTCAGGGTACTTGCATGTTACTCGGGAGAGGAGGGCTGGTGTTGGGACTGCAGATAAGCCAGGGGAGGTGAAGTTTGATGGTCATTCTTTGACACACACACACTATATGGTGACCGTGGCTAAAGCCACTTAAAGCACTGGACTCCAGTCCTGTGTAGGGGTGACCAGATAGTCCAGTATTTGGGACGCTGTCATATATAGGTAACTATATCTCTCATTTCCCCCACCCTTATGCTCCCCAAAAGGTGTCCCGATTTTTCACACTTGCTATCTGGCCACCCTAGAACTCCTGCCTCACAAAGCACCCAGACACATACACAATCAGGTGTGGGCGGCTGAACCCACCAAGACCAGATGGGTGATGGGGGTCAGAAGAGAGACCTACAATCGAACTGAGCTAATACCGCGGAGGCCACTTGGGACTGAAATAAACAACACCCCTCCACCACCACCTCTTTTTGTTAAGCATTTTCTCCCTGTGGAAAATATTACCGTACCAGTACCAGCCACAGCTCTTGTTCAGGGTTTTTCACTTCATTCTGGATAAGACTTCCCCTGAGTGAATTGAGATATCTATGCAGAACAGCTGCAGAGAAGAAGGGGGGTGGTTTCATGTGATGGGCTTAGAGGGACATCCTTGTTCCTGGGTGAAGAAGTCATTCCCAGCCACAAGAAAAGGTGAGGCTGGGCAGTTGATAAGGAAACTGAGGAGGACGGGATGACTTAAGCAAGGTGCTCCCACCTGCTAAGAACTGTCTTCTTCAATCCAGTTCCTGGTTGGTTAATGATTGTAGAACACTATGAGGATGGGAAGTGCTACTGCAATGCCCTGAAACCTGTTCTCAGCTTGGCGGACTGGGATGGAAAAGGGATCCCAGCCCACAGGCCAATGGAGAAGTGGCCGAGTTCTAATACGGGCTCTGAAACTGGCTGGCAGATCGACCTCAGACAGTTAGTTCACCCCTATGCCTCATTGCCCTCACCAGTAGTTGAGGTATAACACCTTCCAGACTGTCATTTGCAGTGTTCTTTGAGCCGTGTGGTCCCAGGATATTAGAGGGACAAGGTGCGTGAGCTGAGCTGAGACGAGAGACAAGTTTCCAGCTGCACACAGCTCTTCTTCAGGATACTGTGAGACTTGCTTGATGATTGCAAAGCAGCTTAAAGATGAGAAGCATGGCACGTAAAGATTCATTAATACTGACACGGGGTAAGAATTGTGCCTAGTGCCCCATAGCAATAGTGATGGGATGGCCTCTGAAAGAGAGAACAAGGAGTGCATGTGTCAGACACATTTGGACAGAAACAGGCTGTCCTTTGTGCTCAGATTTTTAAATAAAGCCTTCAGCCCAGGCTTTAGTGTGAATTCCATGCCAGATCTTCATGCCCACTGGCCATGATGCCAGGGAACCACCTAGCAAAGAAACTATAGGGAAGAGTACCACAGGCCCTCCTTGGGGGTTTGCTGTTCTTTGTCTCTGTGACTCAAATACAGCACCAACTCTGTGCTGCTTTTTGAAGCCCTCATTCGTTATGGGAAAGATGCATGGCACTGTCAAAAAGAGCACAGCTGGTGCCAGTGAAATCAGACTGCTGCTAAGCATCATAGGGTTTCTCTGACTCCCTTTTCCCTGCCTGTTAATTATTTCTTCTTCCTTATACTTCATAAACTGCAGCTCAGTTCTTCAAGGATATTTATAATATTTTTTAGTATTTAAAATAATAAATAACACCTTACTAGGATCCCTGGGCCCATTCTTCCCACTCAGTGCCACCCTAGAAGTAATATATCAACAGAGGAATGGTAGTATGATGATATACAGAGCCAACACATCATCTGAGCAGTGGCTCCCGGTGCAGCACACCACAAAGGGTTATTGCTCTAAGAGTAAATGACTGACTGACGGTACAGCCCTGCCATTATGAACAAATCAGAGGGATCCTAATCTTTAATGGATTATCCCAAAACTATAATGGATTCTTCCATGAAAAAGTAACTAGATGCTTTATGGGATGGGTTGAAAGAGTTAGCAAATTCCAACAGGCTTAAACCAAACTGGCTTTCCCCTCTGGGTCCCCAGTTGGGATCAAAGTAGGTATTGGCCAAAACTGATTAGACCATGGACCAGCCAGCGGACCGTCCAGTTCGCAGTGGCTAAGCATACCCAATAATTGGGCTGCCGGAAAGGCCGGGGACTGAATGACACGTGTTAGCAGGGCAGGATGTGAGAAGCTGGTGCGTCTTCATTCCATGCTGTGTCTGTATTTATCTGGGGATAAAGAGAGGATTGAGCCAGTCTCCCCAACTGGGCTGTCAATCAGCATCTTGCACAAGTATTCTCCACAGAACCCCCAAAACAAAGCTTTACAAATCCCCTTTTCATTTTGAATTCAGAGCAAAATAACGTATTTCTTCAAAATAAGGGCTTCTTGGTATTCTGTGTTCTCTTGCTAACAGTATCCCCTCCACGTGAAACAGCTGATGTGAGAAGGAAATCAGTATATGGCCTCAATTAAAACTGAAGTCTTAGCTAACATAGGTGTCTTATGTCTAACTCATTTGCACTCTTCATTGGCACCTGCAATAGAGGACAGGATTCGCTCTGGGTAGGCTGGGGCACCGTGAACCCTCGATGTAGACGTGGTGTGCTGCTTCTCAAGAAGCAAAATATTTGGCAAGAATAAGCTGTACTCTGTGGACAGCTGGAAATTCCTTTGGGATAGGTGGCTTAGCTTTGATGTCATTGGTAATTTGCATCAAAGTGTCAAAATACATTCTGAAATGTGTTGATTTATCAAGCAGAATAGCATTTCTCTGTGCTTAGTCCACTTCCCTTAAACTCAGTGGCCTCACTGGCTATCTCTATACTTGTAAACTTAGGTCGACTTTAGCTAAGTCGACTTAGCATGTCTACACCTAAATTTAAAGTCGACTTTGGGGGGAACTTACAAAGTCGACCTAGAGCATCCACACTGGACACCTAGGTCAACTTCTAGGGGCTAGGGGGACCTTGGGCAGGTCCACGGGGGCAGGGGGGCACCCCTTGCCCAGTGCCAGGGGGCTCAGCCTTTGCCCCATTGTACATGAGTACAATGGGGCAAAGGGGGACAGGGACCTTGGCAGGGCATAGGGGCAGGGTGGGCAGGGGAGCCCTGCCCTGTGGGGGGGCATGCCAGGCTCCCCCTGTGTGTCCCCCCGGCAGGGAGGGCAGTGGTGGAGTCCTGGAGTAGCCCTAAGTCGACTTGGGGCTACTCCAGGTCTACACTGGCCTAAGTCGACTTTAAAAAGTCGACTTTAGGCTTAAGTGGAAGTAAAATGAGGTTTTATAAAGTCGACTTAATTTTCATTAAGTCGACTTAAGCAACTTGTTTAAGTCGACTTAAGGAAACTGTTGTGTAGACACAGGGTAAATTAAGTCGACTTAAGCAAGCTTAAGTCGACTAAATTTACAAGTGTAGACGCCCCCATTGTGTCCTAGGTTAAAGGACCATTCTGCACTAATGTATGAATGTTAGGCCCAATCTACACTGCTGCTGAAATTCTGTGGAAGTCGATAGGAATTATACAAGCTACATAGTCACTGCAGCACTACACCACCTAAGAACGTGGTTCTATTAGATCATCTTCCAGATTGATTGGGTGTGTCTTTACTGCCTCTCAATCAAACAGGATAAATCGATCTGACAACAGCAAATTTTCAGCTGTCAGTGTAGACATGGCCTTACGGTCAGTTCTATGTGGATGTCCCAAATCAAAAGACATTGCCTCAGAGTCTCTCTGTTCTAGGCCGTGATGCAGGGCTAGAGTGCTGTGGGTGTGAGGGGTGTCATTGAACGCACGTCTTCAAGCCAAGAACAGTTGAGACTCAGAGGAGCCTCGTTTGGAGACCTTATTGGATCTGAAGCACTCAGCTATCAACTGCAGAGTTTGGGATACTGTCTCCAAGACTGGGACAGACCCCAAAGAACTCTTTGCTTCTAGTTAATGGATTCAGTCACACTAGAAAGAGACAACAAAGAAAAGTGCCCTCCATTCACTGAGTAGAGGTGCAGAAGCTAGAAAGTGATTGTGTCAGTAAAGCCTGAGGGAAATGAGGTCAGCGATTCACAGCACCGAGATCACTGAAGACATGAACCAGGGAGACTGAAAAACCCTCCTCACTTCAGAGAAGACCTGACAATGCAAAAATGGTATCTGCTCTGCAGCTAAATCACCAAAGGAAACTGGTGCTACATGGAGCTGCTGTAGGGCCTAAAGGGACTCCATGGGAACAGGCTAAATCAATATATTGATACAGAAATCAAAGCCCATGGGGGCTGCAGAAATATAGGATCAGCCCAAAATGGCTGAGATTCCAACAAGGAACTCCTAGTTGACCATGGTCAGAAAGGAACTGCAAAGAAATGTTCTAGAACTAGCAATTGGTGTCTGAATGGAGTGGAATGGCCCGTCTCAGTGACTCAAAAATCTTGGAATTCCCTGTCTCATCCTAGGGAGCTGAGATCCAAATGTAGGAATCAAGTCAATGTGGTATCTTTAGAGAGAGACTGTTACGATCAATGAGATGGCAATAAAATGATTTATAACCTGAGTGACTGGGCATTTAAATGCCTATCAGATCTTTCCCTACCCTGCAGTCAGCTAACCATGAATTTGGAGTGCATTGCTGTGGCTGAACGGATTAATACAATTCTCGGATTTATAAACAGGAGCGTAAAGAGTAGTAGTAAGGAGATTCTATATTGTCTCTGCATTTGGTACTGGTACAGCTGCAACTGGGATACTGCCTCCAGCTCTGGTGTCCACACTTCCAGAAGGCTGTTGAAAAATTGGAGAGGGTTCAGAAAAGAGCCATGAGAATAATTAAAGGATTGAAAATGTGCCTAACAGCAGTAGCACAGCCCAGACTACTGGACCCCTTTCAGGAGCCTTCTTTGTCTTCCATACCCCCAAGTTTCACTTCACTTAAAAACTACTTGCTTTCAAAATCAGACATAAAAATACAAAACAAACAAGGAGTCCTGGGGCACTTTTAAAGAATAACAAATTTATTTATCGCCTGAGTTTTTGTGGGAGAAAATCCCACTTCATCAGATGCTTGAAGACGGGGAACTTGAAATTATTTTGCTTCCATTCTGTAAGTTCCCCATCTTCAAACGTCTGACCAAGTGGGATTTTCTCCCAGGAAAGCTAATGCAATAAATAAATTTTAAAAGTGCCCCAGGACTCCTTGTTTGTTTTGCGGGACTAGACTGACACGGCCACCCCTCTGGAACTTGGCAAAATAAAAATACAAGTGTCGGCACACACTATTACCACAAAAGTGCTCACCTTCTCATTTTATCATATAATTATAAATCAGTCGGCATACAAACATTGTACTTACATTTCAGTGTATAGTACATAGAGCAGCATAAACAAGTCATTGTCTGTATGGCATTTTATTTGTACTGATTTCACTAGCACTTTTTATGTCGCCCTTTGTAAAACTAGGCAAATATCTTGATATACCAGCGGAAGATCTCTGCATATCCTCACAGGTACATGTACCCCTAGTTGGGAACCACTGCAGTGATTGACTCAGTCTCCTTACCTGATCAAAAAGAAGGGTGATTTGATTGCATATACGTTACTATACAGGGAACAGAAATGTAATAATGGAGAGCTCTTCAATCTAGCAGAGAAAAGTATAATGAGATCCAACAGCTAGAAGTCAAAGCTGGACAAATTCAAACTAGAAATAAAGTGCAGATCTTTAACAGTGAGGGTATTAACCACTGGAACAACATTGTGGTGGATTCTCTATTCTTGACCATTTTTAAATCAATAATGGATTTTTCTTCTAAAAGATGGGCTCTAAAAAAGATGGAGGTCTTGTTACAGGGAACGTGCTTGATTTTACATTTTATGCTCCAAATGTACTAATGATTATCTAGTGGTATTAGATATAGTAATAAAGTGGTGACTGCATATATCGGATTTGCTGCCATGCATAACTCAATTATCTTCAACAGATTTTGCATGTTCGCTCTAAATCCTGTGTGAGGTCCCTATCTTCCCCACAAGCGGAAGTGAAAACCTGCATCGGCTTCTGCAGGGCTCCCCACGCGTCTGGTCTGAACATCCTTGTTTCGGTTACCTGCCTTCAGACTGCCAGTCTTTACATTTTTGGCAGCTTGTTCATGTGCTGCCAGTGGCAATAGGTACTGTGAGATGGCGATGAATCACATTCTTGTTTATTAATGCCAGTTTCCACACAGGGTAACTAATTGTTAGCATGGGAGAGGCCATATAGTCACAATTAAAGCTTTACTTTATTATGAGTAATGCCATACTCAAAATAGCTGGGTTAACTCCGAGGATGACAGAACATGTTCTGGAACTCTGTGATGTCACAGGTCGAGAGATCTGGACATTCCAGAACTGGTGCAACATGTCTTTGCCCCAGGTTCTCAAGGCAATGCAGAGTACTTCCCCGCCCCACACACACACAACCTCCCTCCCCCATCCAAAGTCCAAGAAATAGGGAATTAAAGAACCATCCAACAAAACAAACTCTGGACAGAAAGACGCTAATGTACACCAATGCACAGAACAGTCCTGCCTATTCACTGGTCTCTTGCCAACAGGCAGCTGCTGCTGCCATTCCAAAATGATGCTGCTGATTGATGATGATTTACCTTTTTTTTTTTTTTTAAACTGTGAAACCTCTTATGTACTAGGTAGGCACTTTCCAAACACTCACGGCCACTTTGTGCCCCCAGGACCTCATCACCAAAAGGCTTGTCAACACACAGTTTGTGTTCCACTTTATAGTTAAAGCAGTACAACTGCCAATGTGGACACAATCATACTAAGAGAAAGGTACTTCTGTTGCTTATTCCTGTACATTTACAGAAATTAGCCATTTCTAAACCAATATAGCAGAGTGGTAAACAGTCCCCTAAGCAGTTCCTCCTGATCTATAAATTAACTAGTGAAACAATAAAACTTATCCTCTTCATCAACCTCTTCCGCTTTCCTCACTAATCTGCAAATACAATACATTTTTTTTTAAAGTTACATTTCAAGTTATGTACAAATTTGAAGATTTACCACTGAACAGATCATACAAAACCATTAAAAGTTATGGAAGTCACAAATTAAAGTTACATGGACCCTCTCACATCCGTAGGTGCACATGGAGTTACATTAAAGAGAAAAAGGCGTCAAACCACCTTAACTCTGCCCCTGTATTTTTCTTGCTATTTTAGAGTCCAGTCCAACTTCCTTTGAAAACAATGATAGTATTTACTCGACCTGTTTTAGATATTACAGTTCCTGTGGTTTGTTACATGGACAGAATTAATACGGTTTGTCTTCTGGTCACAGAGAAACTGTTTGTTTAATGGTGTGTGCATTGAGGTTGGTGTCAACCTTCGTTCATGATTTTGAGTTTATTTAACATTGTGTTTAACAGTCCTTTAACCACACAGCACAATATTAGCTATAATTTAGCACAAATTTTCTTAATCTTCTGTATTTTAAAATTTGTTTTATAATGTATATTCTATGCAATTAAAAGTTGTGTTAAAGTTAAGATTGGAAGAGACTGGCTCTATAATAAAAAAATTACTTATTCTTATATAATGTTTTTCAAATTTAATTTCAAAGTGATTTAGAAAGACCCAGCATGCCGTATGTATTTGGTGGGTCTTATATACATGATAACCCCCTTATGTGCTAAAGATCCTATTTGCTCTATAGTCCATGAAATAATCATAGATCCTTTGCCATTTGAAGTCATAGAGGTCAATAGTTTTGTCATCTAAAATTCTATTTGACTCTGTGTAAACTCAAATGCTTGTCTCTTTCACTTCAAAGCGTCTGACGAAGTGGGATTTTCTCCCACGAAAGCTCATGCGATTAATAAATCTGTTAGTCTTTAAAAGTGCCACAGGACTCTGTTGTCTTTCTACAATAGTTTCTACAATAGACTAACACGGCTACCCCTTTGGAATTTGACTAATGGAAGTTCATCCAATAAAGATATTACATCATCCACCTTGTCTTTGGAAATTCATTAATTCAAGGTTTCATTGGCCATGCTGAGACACAATTTACTTTTATTTTTTTTACAGGCCAAGAAATAATACAATTAATTTTCTCTGGTAATCCTGTAATCTGTGTTCAACCCATGACTGATACTGGCATGTTTCCAAGAGCTAATCCATATAACCTGGTTCTTCTCTGGTGTCAGTTATTTTATTACTACTTTAAGAGAATGACTTTCATTGTGCAATAGATTGCTTTTTGGATCTGGTGTTTAGTAGTCTGTAAATAGATTTTCTTCACAATACTAACAATCCCTTGTATATTTACCATTGCTTTGGTCTGCCCCTCTTCTGAGCTTGCTAAAGAACGTAACACTATCTTATTTATTTTCTTAACTAGGAAATAGCTGAAGCCCAGGGTCAGTGGCAATAGAAAGACAAAATCTGAATAGTTTGCCTCCAAATCTGCAGGATTTCCACAGGGATTCTAGCCAAAATTTGCAGCATGAGGTTTTAGAGTTACCTGCCTGTTGCACTAATGCAGACTTGTCTACACTAACCTTTCTTTCCTCCCATTACCACCAATTGCAGTCCCCTCCTGGAAATGTTAGTGCAGAGATGGTCACGGGGTTTACTGCCAAAAGGGACCACCAAAACATCTAGATGTGTTTTACCACTGTGGCCCGGTGACATTAGCCCTTTATGGGCCAGCATCCTCAGGAGTCCTGTCTATTTTAGAGGTTCCCTCTTTGCTATTAGCAATAGTCAAATTAGTGGCACCGTGGTTGGGTGTTTTTGCCTGAAAAAGCTGGTGTAGTGCCCCGTTAGAGCACTCAAGAAGGTAACACAGAATTGCCAGATTTTATTTGCAAGCAGAAGGGCTAGAAATTGGGGAAAGGGAGAATTAGATTAAATTGTATTTTGTGTGGAGTTTAAGGGGTGCTACATCTGCAGCTTGAGAAGGAATTCCACCCTCCCCCTGGGCTTGATGGTGCCACGGCCCTATTTCCAAGGGGGGCTGGAGCCAGACGCAGGAATTCCCAGGCATGCTGCCTGTAATGTGGCTGGAAGGACACGTGGCTTGGGTGGGCGAAGGGGTCATGCAGTACCAGGCAGGCCATGAGTCTGGCTGACTCTGTCTTCCCCCAATCACGTGATGCCGGCCCGGCGCACGCAGCAGCGCCTTTGTCACAATGCGCCGGGTCACGTGAGGCGAAGTGGGCGTGGCGCGCTGCGAGGCGCAGGCGCGGTACGGCGCTTTCGCCCCCTCCGCCCGTGCGTTCGCGGCCGGAAAACCCCGTAGCCGAGTGCTGACTGAGGCCAGGGGCCGCCATAGCGAGCGAGCCAGCCGAGACGCCGGCCGCGGTCGGGAGCGGTGTGTGAGGCAGCGGAGGCCGAGCGGGGCCGCCGTGTCCGTGCGCCCGGCCGGGCTGTGGGGAGAAGGAGCCGGAGCAGCAGCGGCCTCGCAGCCGAGGCCCAGCTCGGTCACCGCGGGCCTAAGCCGGAGCCGCCGCGGCCATGGCGCCCTGAGGCCTACGGCGGCCGAGCCATGGCCGAGCGCGCCGGCCTGTGAGCGCGCAGCGGGCCCCGAGTGAGCGCGCGCCGCGCCGCCCCACCCCGCCGGCTTCCGTCGGCCCGGCCCGAGCGGGCCCCGCGCCCCGCCCGCCCCCGGAGCGGGCCCCGCCCGACCATGTCCTGCGTCCACTACAAGTTCTCCTCCAAGCTGAACTATGACACGGTCACCTTCGACGGGCTCCACATCTCCCTGTGCGACCTCAAGCGCCAGATCATGGGCCGCGAGAAGCTCAAGGCGGCCGACTGCGACCTGCAGATCACCAACGCGCAGACCAAAGAAGGTACGGGGAGCACGTGGGCCCCGCCTCGGCTGCTCCTGGGGGACGAACGGGGCCCTCCCAAGGGCGGCCCCGTGCAAAGGGGATTGTGCTGGGTCCCTCCGAGATTCCGAGCGGGCACTAGCCGCGTCTGCTGTGGGCTGTGCAGGGCCCCAAGGGTTTCAGAGGACTCGTGTTTGGGTAACTGAAATCACTCGGTGTGGCTCGCAGCGCACTCAGGAGGGAACAGCTGTCACTTTTCTGGCTGATCGTTGCCACTTGAATGATAAACGAGGAGTCCTGGGGCACTTTTAAAGACTCACGTTTATTTATCGCATGAGCTTTCGTGGGAGAAAAATCCCGCTTCGTCAGACGCTTGCAGATGGTGGGTTGTCAGAGGTCGTAAAGTGCCAGACTGAATTAACCAGGGTTTGATCTGCTGTATAGCAAATGCTGCATTCCTTGGCACTAAAGTCTTGATTTCTCACAACTCTTCTGGCTTGGTTCACAGGCTGCCAGGGAAACACGGGGCAAAGTTTCATAGTAACAGCCCACCCCAAGTTTGCTGGGGTCAGAAAGAGGTGGTTGAAAGATTCAGAATTCTAATACAGCTAGCAAGGATTACTTCCTGAGCTTCATACTCTGGAAATAAAGCTTCCTTGAGTTAGTTTTTTGGCTACTGTGAGATTAGAAAATTTGGGTTAATTAGATGGCAAAGTTATAGCAACTCGGTTTATTGTTGGCCCCTTGGATAAAGAGCCTTATATTCCTGTTTTAATTGCCTTCTACAATGTATATTCGGGTTATAGTATTTAGGAAACTCTTACAACATGCTTTCCAAAGAGCAGCTTACCCATAAACAGGT
>ML685786.1:1649612-1744221 GCA_007922175.1 Pelusios castaneus | reverse complement strand
TGTAAGACTTTCAGTTGTTCATATGTTCTTTGAATTTAAGTTGTCAATCACTTTTTTTTTTTTTTTTTGTCTACCTCTGTTGCAACAAACTAATAATACCAGCTTCCTGGTTAAATCCCGTTTCAGCACTTGCATGCTCATGAGCTGTCTTTTTGTAAATGTCTTTAGGAAGAACATTATTTCCATTCAGTGAATAAGGGTGTTGGCTCTAGAAGGATTATTATTTCATATTTCCCTACAGAAGTCTTAAATTGGTGCATCAACTGTTTGTAACCTTTAATATCAGGCTAAACTTAGAATTTAACTTCCAACAATTTTTAAAAACTTGTTAGGGTAGATTAGGCCCATTCACACCAATTGATTAGAAGGCAAGAACGTGTGAACACCCTTCCAAGTCCCTGTTCAAACCCAGTCTAATTGTGTCAAGTTTGGAACCCAGTTCTAGCTCTGCAGTTTCATGCTGAAGTCTGGTTTTGAAGACTTTTTGTTGAAGTATGGCAACTTTCAAGTCTGCTACTGAGTGTCCAGGGAGCTTGAAGTGTTCTCCTGCTGGATTATGGATGTTGCCATTTTGGTGTCTGATTTGTGTCCATTTATTCTTTTGCGTAAAGACAGTCTGGTTTGGCCAATGCACATGGCAGAGGGGCATTTCTGGCAGTGGATGTGCAGATGAATGAGCTCCTGATGGTGTGGCTGGGACCAGTGATGGTATCATTGGAGTCAGCGTGCGAGTTGGCAACAGGGTTTGTTGCAGGGATAGGTTCCTAGGTTAGTGTTCTTATTGCATGGTGTTCGGTTACTGGTGAGTATTTGCTTCAGGTTGGGGGGCTGTCTGTAAATAGGAATTGGCATGCCTCCCAAGGCTTGAGAGAGTGTGGGATCATCTTCTTGGGTAGGTTGTAGGTCTTTGATGTGCTGGAGGGATTTTAGCGGGGGGCTGTAGGTGATGGCCAGTGGTGTTCTGTTGTTTTCTTTGTCAGGTCTGTCCTGTAGTAAGTGATTCCTGGGTACCCATCAGGATCTGTCAATCTGTTTTTTCACTTCCCCAGGTGGGTACTATAGTTTTAGGAATGTTTGGTATGCTTGCCGTCCTTCATCCTGGCCTGTGTGTATATACCCCTCTACTGTAGTTTCCACTTCATGCATCTGACAAAGTGGGTTGGAGTCCACAAAAGCTTTTGCCTGAAGTCATTTGTTAGTCTTTAAGGTCCTTTAGTCTATAAGTTCCTGTGATTGGGTAGGAAGGTCTTTGAATCTTCCTAATGCCGATGCACTCTGGCTTACTCCTCCCGACACTGTCTGTGCCCAGTGATGTGTTTGATGTACAGTGTACTTTGTACTATACAAGACAGGCCTGGCCTATACTTATAGAGAAATTTGGCAGTACTTGACAGGAGTTATGCAAGTTACATAGAGTAATTGCATAAGTTATATAGACTTCCTAAATCCTGCGTGCTGTCTCCACTACACTGTGCTGATGGAAAATGCTTACCTGTTGATGCAGTGCTGCACTTTTTTTGGAGTTGGTTTTATTGAATTGACTTCCAGATAAATTGAGTAAGTCTCTGCTTCTGCTCAATCAATTTGGATAAATCGATCTGATGGTAGCAAATTTGCCACCATCAGTGAAGACATACTCTTAATGGAGAAGGATTATTTTTGATCCCAGAGACCTTTCAATTGAGAGGATATGATGCATTGGGAAACGCAAAATAAATTAAGTTTCAAATTATTTTTCTTATTTACTTTTTAATATGAAGTTTTTAGGAGTTATGTGAATTAGATTACAATGATGATTTAGTGAACTTGGATACTGGTAAAATTGTGAAAAGTCATGGCGAGACGTTATTACAGCTTTACTTGGGTAGAATAAATTCAGTAGTATATGAGTTCAAGATGTAGCTTGCTTTTTTTCTTCCATCTCTATCATTGCTAATTATCAAAATTTTTGTATTTACAAACGTGGTCTGTTTTATAATCAGCTTTCTCTTCCAACCCAATTTAATTAGAAATGTTACAGTCCATAGCCCTGAAAGCAAGTTACATCAAACATTGGGTTGTGATATCACTGAATAAATCTGGCAAGACACGCAAGTTGAGTCTTTATGTACATATACTGGTGAAGTTATAGGAAAAACCAGTAGATCCTTTAGCTAAAATGGATATCTTCATTGCAGCTGTGTCATTGAGCAGTTGTGTAGTTAAATGTTTTGTGGATGTCAGTGTGGTAAATACTTGAACAGCTAGAATTGTTTGTACATCTGCTCGTCATGAAATCTGTTACTCTTCATTTCAGGAATATGCTTGAATTTTCAAAAACATCTGAAACATTCCATGCTGTCTTCTCTTTTTCACTGTTCTACCAGGCAAAATTGTAGCTGCTGCTAATAGGAAATCCAGCAGGATGGTTGAGAGCTTTTTTGTAGTCCCTGTTGTTGAATTTTGATACCTCCATTAATTGAAGAATAATTTTTAAAGTATCAGTGCCAAATTTTCTCTTCCACTACTGTGTCTAGTGACCTCAGAGTGATGCCTTAGTTCTAAAATCCATATGTGTATATTTTAATTGAGGAGTTCTTTTTATTACTAGTTGTCAAGAAACGTTCAGTTGCAACTTTTATACTAGATCTTCATGTTCAGCAGATGAATTCTACCTAAGGCATACTATGAATATTAAATAGTATAGTTAATAGTAATAAATATGGAGGTTACAAGTTGAAATGCACAAAAGCTGAGCAGCATTAACGCTTTCTTGGTAGCTGTCTGCTGTGATGAATAGACCATGTGAAATATGGAAGTTCAATACACAGCCAAAAACAATACTTACATGCTTTAATACAAATTTTAATTAATTAGCTCTCTGCATTTCATTTTTTATCTTAAACTGCTAAGGAAGCGAACAGTTATCTTTCAAAAATGAAACTGCCCAAGCTACTTCATATTTTCTCTCTCTCTAAGTGGTATTTGTAGATACTGAATCTTATGTATTATTGAGATGAGGAGGATGCGGGAACAACAGCCAAGGCTATGCATTGTTTTGCTGCAGACAGCTTTCTGCAAGGCTGGTTTAACAAGGCAAAAACACTTCTGTCTGTGACACTGTGTATACTGGAGAACTATTGAACTGGTTAAATCATACTCTTTGGTGCTGAATCATGTTAAGAAGTTCATGCGTGCTGTCTCAAACCACATTAATGCTTTCTAAACCAGTTGTTCCCAACCTGTGGCCTGTGGACAACTGGTGGTCCACAAGCGTACTGCAAGTGGTCTGTATGGGTGGAGTGGGATAATAATAATATGCATCATATTTGATGTTGCATTATTATTCGCAATGTAGTTTGCTTCACACACATCCTTGTGTAATATAACATTCTGAATTTAAATAGTGGCGTTTCGTGTGACATCAGTGTGAACTGATGTTCTTTGCACATTTGGCATTCGATGACGATGCAGTGGTCCGCATAAAGGAAAAGGTTGAGAGCTGCTGCTTTCTAAACTTTTCTAATTACAGTGCCTTATGGGTACTTTTCTCACAGTTACTGACACATCCCCAAAATCACTGCTTTTGTGAGTTACTTCAAAAGGCAACTGATGCAACATGGAATAGGAGGACGCGTTTAATTTTTTCAGCTAGTCTTTGTGTGGATTGGCACTAAAACACTTTGGGTTGAAACAACTGAGAATCAAATACTATTCACCCTTTCTGAAGCATAGTCTGTTCTGAATGACATGACGACCGTTTTAGATGCCCTGTAAAGATGAAAAGGAGCTTGCTCCTCTTTTCTCCCCACTGTGTGTGGGTGGGTGGGGGAGGGTGTTGGGGTTTTTTTGTTGCTGTTGTTGCTTTAAGCTGAAATTTTCCAAAGTGTCTTTTTGTTTGCTTGCTTCCTTTACATTAGAATTTAGTCTTGTCTAGGCTGGAAGCCTCTGACAGGAAAAACTAGTAAAATGATATTGTAAGAGATAAGAAAGTGAAATTTGAAAAAAGGTCTTTTAAATCAGACTATTCAAAATGTATTTAAGTTCAATGGCTAGTATTATGACTATTGTTAAACAATTAACACTGCTTCAAATAAGGTGCTCAAACTCACAGTAAACTTGGTCTGAGATTGAAAAAGACATCTAGCAAAACCAGTAACGTTCAGACTTTGGAAAGTCCTGATATTTCTGAGATGGTAAATGGGAAGAATACCACTCGTGCCTATTTCATACATTGTAAAAAGAAAACAAGTCTGTTCCAGATCATACTTTTATGATAAGTGGAGATTTGCAGACAATACAGAATTAATAAAAGAAAATTGCAGATATCCCTAACATCACAGAACTTATAACTATCTTTGATTTCCGGTTTTTCTCACTTAACCAGATATTTGGCAGTTTTAGTTGCAGAATTTTTTCAGGTATTCTGTTGTGTTGAGTGGTGGTTCCTGCTCTACTCCCTTCCCAGACATGGCAAAGGAGAATGAGAAGTTCTTTATCCTCTCCTTTGGCCTTGCACTGAAAAAACATGACCCATGACTCTACGTTGGTTATAGTGGGTGTTGGTTAGTTGTGGGGTAAACTGTGCTCTTGCAAGCTCTGCTGTTTTTTAGCACAGTCATTTAATTCTGTTTAAAGTGATGACCAGGCTTGAGGCCTGTCTGAATTGGTTTCTTCCGTAGTGATGCCACTTATACGGTACAAAACGTGTTGTGCTAACCACCATTTGATCACCCAGCTCCTCTTTAACACCTCTTGCATCCATTATTCAAATGCCTACTGTCGTGCCATGGATATTGCACCCACTGCAGAGATTAGCCTTTGTGCTCTCTGTTGCAGTGTTCCTGTGGATAGGAATTGCTAGGGTAACATCCCTCAATGATCCTCACGCTATAGTCTCTCAGTGCAGCATTCACTAATCTAGGTGGCCAGTTGCCCTACTTTCTGAAGTCTCTTGTGCAGGGTCAAAGGGCGATAAGTCACTTAGTTGTGAAAATAGCTTTCCATACCAAATGGAGCTCGTGTGTTCTATTTCCATCAGAATCAATTTCTTCTACCACTTTGCTGAAATTATTTTTATTCTATCAGCAGCATCTTTTAAAGAAGGCCATCATGTGACCCTAGTATTAGCTGGCCTGAGATTGATGTGCAAATACCAATGGCTATATGAGGAGACAGGGTCAGCTGAACTTAGTCACTCATAATATGTTAGTGTGTGACGGGGAATCTGAGTGATTGGTGCAGATGGGCATCACTAGAGGGACAGACAGGATCAAGAATAGAGAGAGATTGTGCATCCTGTATGATGAGGCCTCAGCCAACGGCAGTAGATCTGGTACAGAGCAAAATATAGGCTGCTTTTTACAATAAACTAGTCAAATTCTTTGAGACTCAACTGTCCAGAGCTAAATGGCACACAAATCCAAAGCATTGTACTGATGCAGGAGGGCTCCAGGAACAACTTAGACCACTGAAACATGGAGCTGGTTCTGAAGATGCCAGGCAGGTTGCTGGACTTGTAGGATCTGTTTTGTTAATATGGAGAATCTGGATATGGTAACCAATTCAGTATGGCAGGACAAGGAATCTGAAAACACAGAGCTCTCAATACCAGGTATGTACCATTTTGCTGTAAAATATATTGGGGGAGTCAGGACATGGGAGGTTGTGTCTTATGTATCAGGCAAGAGTGTTCTGGGTTCTTATAACTATCCTTATTTTTGGAACGGTAGAAAAGAGTCTTATGTGAAGATAGAAGTGTCTTCTCCTGCTCCACAGGTCCTTCCTCCCTCACCTTGACAATATAAGATGTAGCTAATGAGCTTTTTCCATACTTAATGGATTTGGTTTGCCTCATAATTCCACAATATTGGCATGCTCTTACAGAACTTCCCCACCCTCTGGTTGTATGGGGTACTCTTCCGGTCAGAGTGGAAGTCTGCCTCAGCATGGTGAATTTAAAGAGCAAGAGATCACAATGTAAAACAAATCTAAAAATGAGAACTTGGCTGTCAGAAATGATCTGTTAGCTCTTATTGTATATTAACCTCTTTGTCAGACTGGTGCACCAGATTAGCTGCCACCATTATAGCAGAAGTTTAACAGCAGATTGTGACGAGGTTCTTTACTAGAAATGGTGTGTGTATGTGTATCTATAAAAGATCTGGAAAAGGAAAAAAGAAGTAAGGTGCCAAAATTGGCAGATAGCACAATTTAAGTTAGTAAAGACTGCAGAAGACTGACAAACTTGAGTATTCTCATCAAGCTGTGGTGATGGGCAATGTGAGGTCAGATGTAATTTCATGTGAACAAATGAAAAGTAATGGAGGCAATGATTTGACAGTTCATTCTTTACTGTGTTCTTAATTATTCTCAGGAGAAGACCTGGGCATTATTGGCTGCAGCTCAGTTTGCAGCAACAATCAAAAAAGTATCTAAGCAAATAACTCCATTGCTAATTTATCAGCTTCTCCCCTTCATTTCATTTACTTTTGTGGTGCCAGGAAAATGTTTTTAACAGTTCTGTTTTCCTGTAATGAGTAAACATTGATAATCAAGCTAGTGACCAGCACCTATCCCCCCTTGATTCCTTACTTGGTATTAATCTAGCATCCCAATGAGCCCTCTTCCTCATGAGTATTGTACATTGAGTCCAGGAAGCAAATTACTTGCAAGAAAGTTTTGAATTTGAAATTAATTTAGTTCAACTGTGTGGCTTTATATTCCTAGGGTTAGGGATAAATGAGTATTGCTCTGGTTAACTCTTTTTACCTACTTTTCATTCTAGTGGTCACACCAGTAGAATGGATGTCCCAGAAGAGGCATGGTGTCATGCAGAACGGATTCACAGTGGTGGAATACCTGAGTGTGTACTGGTTAGAGGAACGCAAAATGAGGGCTAAGCACAGTGAGGCAGAACTATTTCAGGAACAAGAGGGGAAATAGAATGGGGGAGAACGTTCTAAAGGGGAGCACTCAACAAATACAAAGTTCAGGAAAGTGAGTGGTGCTGATCTAACAATCGATCCCAGCAGTGCCTGTCCAACCCAACATTAAATCAGGATAATAGCAAGCTGACCCCTACTCTTCAGCTCCCTTGTTTTCTGCTCCTCTTACAGCTCCTTTAGAAGCTAGTGGAAAGAAGAATTGGAATCCCACAGAGATAATAAATGACTGATGGTTGCCCTTCACATTGTACAAATGTTACCGTGTTTTGCTGTTGCAGTTGATTTGCAAACATGTTTGTATAATAAAACATTTTCTTAAAATTAAAGGTTCTGTGCATCAAGTATAATCTTTAATAGGAAAGCATGAATTTGCTCCTCCATGAAATGCCCTGACCAAAACTAATACAGATCACCAATAAAGCATGAGGAAAAACAAGTCCATTTAATCCAAGCACTGCAAAGGCACTTCACAGGAACAGCTGTCAGCTCTGGAGTGCTTGCTCGTGTCCATTCTAGGTCAGGTGTATGTGCACCATTTGCACTGGTGCCGGAGGTTTTTCCCTCATTAGTATTCATAGGGCTGATTCTTGCACTCTCTGCAGTGATGCATGTAAGTGCTGATATAAAAGGCACTGCCAGCTGCCCCACCCTCCCTCTCAGTTCCTCCTTATCTTCCATGGCAGTGGTGGAATGTCTTTGTCTCAGCAAGCAACACTACCAGTGGCTTCATCTGTAAATTTAGTGTATATAGTTAGAAATGGTAGTCACTCCTGTAGGGACATTGCCCCAGGGACAGGACATGCCCTGGTTCCTGGGCTTCAAACCATGTGCTTCATGTAAGAAGCCCATGCTTGTGAATGATCGTCACCAGAACTGCTTTAAGGGCCTGAGTGAGATCCATGCCTAGAAGTGCATGATCTGCAGAAACATCAGACCCCCTACACGAAGGAAGACTGAGCTATCAGGTTTAAGAGTATGACTGATGAGTAGGCTCTCAGACTGGACTCTGAGTTGGGCTCCTCAGATTCTGCATCCAGCATTTTGGCACTGATTTGGAGTGCCCTGTCAGCACTTGAGTTCATCCCAGCATTGATCACCATTCCAGGTGCCAAAGAAACATCATGAGAAGTTGCATGCCAGAAGAGGGTGCTTCCTGGCCCATAAGAAGGACAGAAAGGCAGTGGAGGACAAGCTGAGACCCATCCCAGGCCATTTGCCTTCTTTGAAACAGAGATCGATTATGGCCTCACTCATTACAGCTCTCATTCCTCCCTGGACCTCCCCCTCTGACTGCTGGTAATGGTAGGGGTGCCTGGGCCTTCCAACTGGCCAAGGATTCGTTCTCATTCCCTGGGCCACTCATTCCTCTGGACAGAAGACCTCCATGCCGGGATCCCATGCTGATACAGCCAGCTAAGAGTGCGTCTGCAGGCATGCTTAAGATGGGGACCCCTCAGAGTTCCCCAGTGCTGCTCTCCAGCTCCTTGTTCGTCACTGATGCCCTGACAATAGTCACTAGAACTTGGTTACTGGTCCCCAGAGAATTGCTACTGGTAGGCGGACTCCCAATACAAACTGCTGGTACCAGAGTCCAAATACAGGTTGCCAGGATCCCAGAGCAGATCCCTGGACCCATGTTGTCAGTCGCCAAGTACCATCATCAGTCCTCAGATACTCACTGTGGATCAACGGAGTCCCAGCACCGCTCTCCAGAGCCAAGACACACACCTCCCAATACACTAGAATGGAGGAGACAAGCTTGGCACCACCATTGTTGCTGGGAGAGGATGAGATTACTTTACCCAGTGGTCAACGCTATGGAGAGGGAAAGAGTTCTACCCCATTACTTTCTAACTCCAAAGGCAGTCTTCAGCCCTTATTGGACTTACATCACCTCAACAAGTATCTCAGAAAGCTGACTACTTCCAGAGGGGTAGCTATGGCTTGTAACCCATGAAAACTTACGTCTCAATAAACTTGTTAGTCTTTATAAGTGCCACAAGACTCGTTTCTGTCTTTCAGAAAGCTGAAGTTCTTCGAGCGCTTGCTCATGTCCATTCCCATATAGGTGTGCACATGCCTCTGTACATGGTCACTGGAACTTTTTGCCCTTAGTAGACCACGTAGGGCTGGCATCGGCACCCTGTAGAGCCCCTCACTCCTGCAGCAGTACATGAGGCGCTGCCAGCCCTACAATCCCTCAGTTCCTTCTGTTACGGGAACTGTGTTCTCTTGTGATCTGCAAGTGCTTTTTGTTACTTTGCATCTTTAAACTGTTATGTTAATTAGGTAGTTGTCATTTACTCAGAGTAAAACAAACAAGGAGTCCTGTGGCACTTGATTTCATCCATCCAATGAAGTGGGATTATACTCATGAAAGTTCAGGCAATAAATAAAAGTGCCACAGGCTTCCTTGTTTGTTTTGCTGAAATAGACTAACAGTTACGCCTCTGGAACTTTAGAATAGTTGGTTAAGAATTGTTGGGTCGCTGTAGAGACGCATATTCAGAGAGTGGCTGTGCCCTGTTTTCTGGGCTTCAATGACTTGTGAAGCTTGGTCACATTTTTAAGATGTGCCTTTCAACCTGAGCAATGCAGTCTAAATTAATCTTGGAAACTCAGTTACCACTCATTGTTGCACTACAGCTGAACAGTGCTAGATCCCAAACGTACATTTGTAATGGGAAAGTAATATGATGATGAGTATTGTTTTTTAAATACTATATATATTATATGAGCTTGAGGTTAGATCAGAATATGACTCAGTAATATGCCGTTTCATGAAAGCAAATGCCGCACTATATGCAGAACTTATTTTAACCATTCATCTTACATTTTGTTGTAAAGTTTTTCTTCGTTAAACCTAGGATTTTGTCTTAGTCACTGAAAAATTACTCTAAAAGGGCATTGTGGAGTTTTTCTCAGTTATTTCTGAGACAATTGTTTAGTTGAAAGAATGGATATGTTTCCCCAATTTAAACAGTTAATACGGATTTCCTTCTACTTTGTGGGTTGGAACTCTTGAATAAGAAAGTATCTTTTTAGTCAGCTTTCTGGCTACAGCAGCGTAGAACTTAATTTAGCCGTACCTTTTTTTAAACATTGCCCTTGCTTATGTATATATGTTTTCAGGAACCCTCTAGATTTGGAGGTTATTTAATAGAAATCTATTATTAATTTGCATGGAACAATTTTAACCTTGGAGTATTAATTGTAAAACTCTGGATTTGATTTTTCTTATTTAAATGAATTCTTCTGAGTGCCCAACAAACTGCACATGAAAAAGAGAATGTGTTCTTGGAATGGAAATGGATATTTCTCACCCACCTTTTTTTTTTACTCTTTTCAGAATACACAGATGATAGTGCCCTGATTCCTAAGAACTCATCTGTAATTGTTAGAAGAATCCCTATTGGAGGAGTTAAAGCTACAAGCAAAACATATGTCATGTAGGTATTCATAAAAGCAAATATTTTATCAGATGTTGTGGCTATTAGACTTAGGTAATGCATAATTTCCTAGAAGCATTCAAACATGTCTGGATTTTGTTACTTACGTAAGAGCTAATACTGGTTCTCATTGTAGCTGAAAGGATGAGACCAGTAACCTCCTGATCTTTGTCAGAGGGTGGCTTGAATATCTGGACTTCCTGGGAGTCCAGATTCTAACCCCAGAGTTAAATTCTGAGGTAGATAGTTCTGTTCAGTTTACTCTGTGAGGTTTTTCTTTTGGTTATGAGCTAAAATTTCCCCTCCATTGTCTGTCATGTATGTTGTATATATTTACTGACTCCACTCCCATGTCAGAGGCTGCTACTTGTCAGTAAGTGGGTGGGGCAGGACAGGACAGGTATTCTATAAACAGATTACTAGTATTATTATGGCCATCAACCCTGGAGTCTTGCATAGAAACAATATTGGAAAGATCAAGGTCCACCATTCTGTAAGTTCTCCAAACACAGGAAATTAGGTGGGATATGCCCACCAGATTCCAAGAGACCTCTTCAGAGGAAGATAAAAAAGGAACACGGTCCTTAAATGTGTCTGGTGTGAAGGGGATGGTAATCTTTCACACCCTGAAATTCAGTAAGCAGATCAGTCATTTTGCCTGTGAATGAGATTAAAAGATTTCATTAATTCTGTTTTATACTTAGTTGATACCATTGAGTTCCAAATGTCTGTTTTCCCTATTAATCCAAGGTAACAGATGTAGTGTTAACTAATATGTCAAATTCTGATGAATGGAGTCAAAATTGCAAGTTTCTTGTTAGTCGTCTTTCATCCTGTACTAGCTCCTTTCTGCATTAGTTGCACCGGCTTTGTTTGAATGAGTCAGTTTTCATCTGTGACTGAGCAGCACCATCTTCTTGGTTCTGCAGTGCTATTCCAAAATAAAGGTCTTGGATAGTAACAGTGGTGAGGACCAAATAAGTATCTGGATAGAAATCTACAGGGGTTCTAGAAAGAATGGTGTATCTTGCTCTCTCTCCAAAGCCTGCCACCCTAGCCTAGCAAATAGAATGCAGAAGTGACTCCAAGTAGTTGCCTTCTGGGTAACAATTTAATTATTGATCTGCTCAATAGGACAGTTAATTTTAAAAATAAGCAATTTTAAGATTACAACCCGGACCTAAACTATTGTAATTTGCGATGCCTTTTGAAATTTACTGTTCATCTTGTATAGCATGCTCTTCAAGGTAAGCACATTGAGAACCAAATCTGTGGTATATTTCTTAAAGAACTTCCTCACCCACGCCCCCCCTTTGGGATGTACTTGCCTGTGATTGTGAGTCCGAAACAGTTTTCCAGTAGTGACTGTTAAAAGCGTGAGTCCTACATGCCTAAATTCCTTGAGAGGCTTTAAACTGCCTCAGCTCATGGGAGACTTGGCAGCTTTGTGAATTAAATATACAATTCTTATTAACAATACCAACAGTTGCATGCCTAATTTTCTATAAGTAGTTTGCAGGTCCACAATCACCCTGTGGAACCTCAGAACATTTTCCAATGTAAGAAAGGAATTCCTAAATATTGTAGACTAGTCAGGATTTATTTTAAGCAAATTCTGGTAATTAAGACTTTTTTTTTGTCACAGGACTCCTAAACCGCACAAAATCCTAGAAACTTCTTTCAGGTGATATTTCTACTACTACTTTTAGTCAATGTAGCATATATAGAAGTTTTAATATCTGGGCACTTTTGTGGCTAAATTCAGATCTCTCTCCAGGGTGTTTGGGCTTCCACAAAGAAACCCTGTTATGAGAACCACATTGTTGAGGGTTTACAGTATTATTCACTGTGTATCAAATATTCTGCTTTTTAGCACGATTCTTACAAGTTAAAATTCACATTTCAGATATTGGAATCATAGAAATTTAGGGCTGAAGGGACCTCAGAGTAATCTTTCCCATCCCCTCATGCTGAGGTAGGACCAAGTGTACCTAGACAATCCTTGCCAGGTGTTCGTCTAACCTGTTCTTAGAAACTGCTAATAATAGGGATTCCACGACTTTCCTTGCTAATCTATTCCAATATTTACCTAACCTTAGAGTGGAAAAAAATTTCTTAGCATTTAACTTGTCTCCCTTGCTGAATATTAAACTTCTTGCTCTACCTTCAGTGGAGATTGTGAACAACTGATCATTGTCCTCGTTATAACATCCCTTAGTGTATTTGAAGACTGTTATGTGGTCCCCGCTCAGTTGTCTTTTCTCAAGACTAATTGAAGCCAGGGGGTTTTTTGTTTGGTTTTATTTTTTGTTTGGTTTTTATCTTTTCTCATATGTCAGGTTTTATAAACCTTTTATCATGTTGGTTGCTGAACTCTGGGCTTTACAGTTTGTCCACATCTTTCCTAAAGTGTGGCACCCAAAACTGAGCATATAGTATTCCAGCTGAGGCTTCACCGGTTCCAGGTAGAGTGGGACAGCTGTCTCCTGTGTCTTGCGTACAAAGCTCCCATTAATACATTGTGGAATATTAGCCTTTTTTTGGCAACTGTGTCACATTATTGGCTCATGTTCAGTTTGTGATCAGCTTTACTCCCTAGATCCTTTTTTGCAATACTGTTGATTGGCCAGTTATTTCCCAGTTTGTACTTGTGCATTTGATTTTTCTTTCCTAATTGTAAGTACTTGGCATTTTTTTTATTTAATTTCATCTTGTTGATTTCAGACTGATTTTCCAATTTATCAAGGTCATTTTGAATTTGAATTCTGTCCTTCAAAGTGCTTGTGATCCCTCCCAGCTTAGTGTGATCATCAAATTTTATAAGCATACTTCAAAGCCATTAATGAAGGTGTTGTAAAATACCAGATCCTTGCAGAACCCAACTAGATAGACCTTCCCAACTGGACAGTGAACCATTGATAACTACTTTGAGGACAGTTTTTCAACCAGTTGTCCACTCCCAATAATAATAATTTCAGCTATAGCACATTTTCCTAGGTTGTTTGAGAATGTCATGCAAGACTGAATCCAGAGCCTTATTAAAATCAAGATATAGCCTGTCTGCTGCTACCCCTTCCCCCCATCTGCTAGACCGGTAACTCTCAACTACCACTTTTCTTTTCCAGAAACTAAAATAATGATCAAATACAGCCAGTGAGTCTCGGGTCTGACCCTTAGTATAACTGCGTTCAGAGTGTGAGAGTTGTTTGGATAACTAAGCCCCTGAGTAGATACGTGATGGTCTCAGAATTCAGAGCTGTAGCTTGAAGCAATCTATGTTTGGGATCTTTTCGAATGTAGTTGTTGACCAAAGACAGACTTGTTGAATTCTAAATTTAGTTTTTACTAACAATTTAATTCCATAAACATAAACTTTCTGAAAATATACAATCTAAATACAACTTGGAAGTAATAATGCTGTGAGTCCCGGGGGGAGAACAGCTTCTGTAGTCACCTAAATTTCCATGCTCACTAGATTATCAGAACACACAGTCTTAATACTCATAGCATAGTTTGTTTTCATTGTTTGTAAAACGGGTGCAAACTGTGTTCTTATTCTGACGACTTTTATTTCTTCTTCCAGAAGTCGAACTGAACCAGTGAGTGGAACTTCAAAAGCAGTATGTAAAAACACAATCTCACACTTTTTTCCTACACACTGCACTTAATTATAAACAGTAATGTAGCAAATTAATTTTCGAAACATTAATTTAAATTTTAACTTCCAACAAAACACAATATATATTGTAAATACAATGTATTTAATGCCAAAATAGTAAAAATACTGAGTAATGCCATCATTTGCACACTTTTAATGTGAATGCTAGTATTTGTGCCAAGTAATGCATTGTATTTCATATTGAATATGCTAGAATATTTCCTGTATGACTTTGTGTTGTACAGATAATGTATGATCATTTTCAGATCATGTAGGTTCAAGGTTTGCACAACTGAACATGATGCCATGTTCTACATCTGTCTGTCTATAGTTAGTAATATGTATGTTTGTACAGGTTGTTGTGTGCTTTTTGTTTCTTGCAATAAAAATGTTTGGAGTGTATTTTTGCCATTTTCACATTGTATCACTTACCTTTTGTTTTCAATACTTTTTTTGCCTAATGGTTTTTGAAAATGTTATCAAAAACCACTGAGAAACCATTATTGTTAAACTTGGTATTGTTTCTTACTTTTGACTTGGGGTTCAAACAAATGCTGAATCAAATATATCTGAACATTTCCTGGGGGCATTTCTGTGCAGCTAAATGGCTCGTTTTGCTGTCCTTAAATACTTGAGCACTTATATTCCCTAAAACTGTACGATTAAAAAGTGGTATTGTTGGGGCGCCTCTGACTACATAAATGTCTTGAAAGGGTTGCCGTTAATTCAGATAACTTTTTGGAACACAAAGTGGTATTCTGAAGTTGTGCATTTGACTCTTCCACTTTCTGTGGTGATGCAGTTTAGGTTAAATAGTATGTCTGCAGACTAAAATATCTAAAACTTGGTGTAGAAATTCCAGCTAATTAGTTGTCTGCTAGACCCTTGTGCAATTAAGGATGAAACCACCCACCAACTGCTTTATTCTCACCTGCAAAACACATTTCTCATCTGGATAAATTCTGAGTTGAATGTTTCTTAAGATGTCAGTGACTAAGCCTTTCTTGAGTATATCGCCACTTCTGATTTTACAGTTGAAAAAGGGGCAGCATTTTTCTTTTCAGTTTTGAAACACTACTTGTTAGCCTATTGCTAAATACAGACCTATAGTTATACAAAGAAATATTTAACTGGTTATGGTGTAGATCTTGACTTGCTCATTGGTTTGAATATTATGCATAATTCAAGCATTTCAAAATAGTCCTAATTAGTATTCAGAATTACTACTTGGTGTTTTTTATTTTTTCATTTTTCTTCAAGTACAACTGATTTTTAACTAGAATGGTATGAGGCATTACACTAACCCTGGATCATTGGATCTGATTGCTTGAGAAGCTGATAGGGTAACAGAATCTAGAAAAAATTCTAACTTTGGGCCAGTGGTCTATGAAGAATATAGCCTCTGGTTCTCATGAAATGTAGCATAATACATCTTAAATCCTTATCTTTTATATTTATCATTTTGTCTGCAATAGAAAATTCTGTTGGCAACTGATTCAAATTGTGGGTTTTGGTATTCATGTATTTGGTATTCATTCAGCACTAGCTCAAATTAGCTTGACTGGCCCAGTGACCCGAGACGTTAATGTAATGCATTTATGTAAATCACATTTAAAGTATTTCGTCTAATTCAGATGAGTTTTATTTCTTGAAAACAGTTCTTTTCCTTTTTGTTTACTAGCATGTGTATGAACACAAATCACATGTTCATGAATAAAGTTAACATTCTTTTAGCCTTGTGTGTTCCCTGGCATCTCTGTATTACCTTTCTAAGTAGCATCTTATTATAAGCTGATAGATTTCTTATCAGTTTTTAAAAAATATACTTTAAAGAATGGCTGTATTAATTCTAACTAGAACTATTTAAACTAAAATGGAAGCAAAGCAAAAATAGTCCCTTTTTTGTCTTGTTGGCATGATTGGACACGATTTAGTTGGTGGGCAGAAAAAAGTCAGTTCGGGCCTGATCTTTCCAGTCTTCTGCATTTACAGCTCCTGTTGATGATACCTAGCTGTTAGTGCTTTTTGTCCATAAATATCAAAGACAGTAGGAGTTCTGTCCCCACAGTGACTGTAGGGTAAGGCACTTCAAGTGATGTAGACACTGTTATTACCCTTGACTGGCCAGCATGACCTAAAATAGGGACAACGTTCTGGCCTTAAGTTATATGTGCACAGCTGTATCTGAAGGCAGAACTTGGCTCCAGTGTACCAGGATTAAGTTAATTGAAGGCTGACACACCGTAAAAACAAAGTAAGGGCAGCAAGCTTAAACTGGGTTAGTATATTTGATAAAAACTCAAGTAATTTGATAATTATCTTGACTAATTATTTCTGCATTTTCTTGCGCTTTCATGTGTTGCTATCCTGCTATGCTGAGGTAGGGTTCTGAACCTTTGTTTTGAAACTGGCAATGAATGGACTTGTTAGCATCTGTATGTAGGTAACAAGAAGCTTAGGTGGAATCCGTTCCCCGCTGACTTTGTAAAAATACACATTTGCTTAGAGTACAAGTTGCCAAAATTCAACTGAAACCCCGTTTGGCCAATTTTTCAGTGAGATTGACAGTACTCAAGAGTCAAGTGACAATTGAAACTGACCTCCCTATAGCTCTACCAGTGCTCTATGTGGAAAGTTTAGAATTGGAGGGTTTATTTTTCTTTTTCCCTCTTCCTCTGTTCTACTCCAGTTCCTCTGAGCAGTGGTCTTTATGATGAAATGGGATCCAATACAGTAAAAACATCATTCATCTCTTATGGTTTAAGTTCTATTACAGTATTGGGTCTTATGTTGCACAGTTACATAGAGGCACAAGAACCTTGGACATGTAGGTTTCGTTTATCTGAACCCAGTGGTTGGCAGGAAACTTGACCCGAATACTATAGTAGAAATTCTAAAAACGTTAAAAGCGAAAAGGAGAGGAGTATGACATAGACAGGACTGGTCACCAAGAGAATACACTCGCTAAGACCGTAATCAATGGTTCACTCCCTCTGGTGGCAATTTAGTGTTCAGGGGTTAACATTCCTTCCCACCACCTCCCCATAAGAAATGAGGTCAGCTTCTGTAAGACATTAATGCAGTCTCAGGAGAAACTTTTAACCACTGTGCCAACCACAGTAGAAAAAGTAGTTAATTTAGACAAGCCATCCACTGGACTCTTGCAGCTGTAAACATTGAGGAGGTAGTATTGGCAAAGAAAAAGGGTAAAACATTCATAGCACTTCAATGAACTGTTAAAGCACAGAAGCCCAGAAAATCGTGTTAACAGCTGTCGTGGTAAAACATAGCCCTCTTTATTTCCATTTGTAAAATGGAGTGACTTCTGGAACATCAGCTTTCTGATTATTTAATTAGAGTTCCCCTTTTAATGTAATTGAATGTAGAGTTCACAATAGAATAGCATATAGAGATTTTATAATAGACTTAAATTATAAAAAAAAATTATAATTAAAAAATTCTCAAAGCATTATCATTAAAAGTGCTCTTTGAATTTTGAGTATTCTCATCCCCCCTTCCCCCATGTAGGAGTCATTTTTTTGAAGTCTTTTTTGTAAAAATCTGTGTAAAAGTAATGTTGCAGGTACTGCTCATGTTCATAAGTGTCCCATGTGGTGGAGGAATTGAGAACTCTGGGGCCTTTTGATTGAATGAAGAATAGGTAGAAGTGAGTTGTAACCCACAAAAGCTTCTGTTTTAATAAATTTATTAGTTTTTATAAGTGCCACAAGACTCTTTATTTGTTTTGCTGAAGTAGGCTGACACAGCCATCCCTCTGGAAGTTATCACCATGTTAGGTCATTACAGATACATTTCCCCAAAGTTGGAATAATAAAATTATTCCATGGGACACTGCTACTACATTGAGTAGAATTTTTGTAAGGGTCTTTAAAAACCCATTCCCTTTTTAAAAAAAAAAAAAAAAAAAATCTTTCTCCAGTTCACATATTAGACATATTATTGACTTCTCTTGAGACAGGGCTTTACCTTGTGACCTTTTATTCCATTTCTCCAGTCAGCTTCATTTTAAGCCAAAATAACTATTAAGCCCAAAACCTCTATTTTCTATATACACATTTTATTTTGATAATCAAGTATCATTTGGATGATATAATCCTTTTATTCTTGTTGCTCATGGTGGCATGTTACAATTTATTATCTCTGCAAAGAGCACAGGAGTTGTCCTTTTCATATGTGGAACACTATACATTACTAATAGTTTTGAATTGGCAGTTCGGTTTATGGTGCAGTCAGGTGATCCATTTGAAGTCTTAAAATCAGTCCTTTCCTGCAAGGTACTTCGTCTGGGCAGGCACAAAGGTCTGCCGGCGTGGATATGAGCAGCTTGCAGGGTCTGGACCTTCATTCTTAACCTTCATCACTTAGAGGATGCTTTCTTGCTTTTGTCCATAATGGAGCCTATAACCTCTCCTCATGACTGCTATTAAAAATTTTCCTTCTTTGGGGTGGTGGGAGGGATTTAAATATGGAAAGATCTGCATAAGTCAGTTGCACATTTTCATTCCAATTTTATAATATGCCCATCTGTTTTAATAAAACTGACTTGTTTCATTTCTTCCCTGTTCTAGTAAACTCTTACGGCATATAGAATTTATATAGCTTTTTGCTTGTCCTAATTTGATCCAGACAGTTTATTTTGCAACTCTAGATCAGTGGAAGGATTGCTTTTATTAAATGGATTTTTTGGTCAAGTTCTTTTATCTCTTTGGGCTTATACACCGGTGCTTTCTTTTGGCAGCAAGGTACAGTGTACTTCACAAAAGCATAACCACACTCATTCATGAGGAAATGTTAAATTACAAAATATATTAAAAATACATTTATATATTAACACAATTCTTTTTCAAACTAACTTTTAAAAATGTAACCTAGTTAGCTCAAAGTAAGAGGCATTTATTCTGTCCGTAACATGCTGACTCCTATTGATTAAAGGAGTTACAGGATCTCATGAAGAGAAGAACCTCTGAAGCCATAAACTAACTTGAGCAAGTTGCTTTGTTAGTTTAGTGTCTTCTCCTTAGAAGCTGACATCTCTTGGTCTCAACGTACATTTTTTAAGCTGCCATAGTTTTGGATTCCATTTATTTTGTGCAAATAAATATTCCGCTACTTTGGAAAATGCCTCTGTCAGTAACACAAAAATACCCAGTGTAGATGTTCAGACTACAGTAGAGGCTAAATATCCTTGTTTTGATTGTAGAACTTGAATGTGTGTTTAATTTTTTGTGAACAGATTGATGACTCTTCTGCATCTATTTCTCTGGCCCAGCTTGCAAAGGTATATATACATATATATTCTTGCCAAATATAATTGAATGAATTGTTTGCTTGATATTTAAATGTCTGATACTGTGATCGATATTTGGCTAATTTTGTAATTTTGAGCAAAATTTTATATTGGTAAAAAGTACTGACTTTAACTTGAAAATTTGTGTATAAATTGATTGATACTATCCTGTAAAGAGTAGTTCCCAGTTTGGGAAGATAGAAGGGGAGTACCTTATCAGCCTCAGCATAATGTTGCAGTAATATTCATCTTCAAGACACACGGAAGAAGCACTTCAGAAGCTGTTTACCGTTTCTTTCATACGTTTCGTTAATTTTGCATTGGAAACTAGCACAATTTTTAAAGAAGAATTTAATATGTTTTGGCTGTAAGTTATGGACTTTCCAGAGGGTTTTTGCAACAGCCAAAATACAAGCTTTTCCTTAACATGGACAATTGCATGGTTGTTTTACTTACCCCAGTGGTAGACCAATTATTGAGTGTTGCACATAATTTCTTAAGTTGTAGACTTGTAGTATATATACAGTGAACAACATTTATACAACCTAATTTGTTTGAACACAGACTTGTAAATTGTGTAAATGTATCAGTTGTTTATAGGAATATACCAATGTGTATGTGTGGCATATTGGCAAATGTGACCTTCTGAAACTGTTGTATATGCCATGTTTTGCTATGAAACTGCTTGCATTTTCTGCTCAATAATGTGTGACTTTGTTTGGGAAAGCACTAGTGACTACACTTACTTAAAAGATACAATAGTATCAGCCAAGTAAATGATTTCTCTTTTAAAATGTAAAAGATTAGGAAGGCTAGGACATAATACAGAGCAGTTAGACTTTCTTTCTTTTGAGGGTAAAGATTGGATTTCATTTTCCAGGGAAAAATATAATTCTTTCCATCTATTGCTTCCCCTCCGCTATTCCACTATAAATATGAAAATCTCGCATGCATTTGGTAACTAAGAAATTTAACTTGAAAAATAGCCATCTAAAGAAATTGGCTTCCATTAGTGCTGTCCCTAAATCTGTCCTCGGTTTTGTAAGCTCATGTCAATTTTCTTATTCTAAGATGTGGAAAGCTGTCCAAGTGGTGTATTCCTTTTTAAGTTTTTGAGAGAACTTTACTATTTCTGAGAAATGCAGAAACATAACATAAAGCAGCTTAAACTGTTACTTACTTTTAACCTCTTCAGCACAGACTGGCTTAGCAGGAGGCAATGTCTTAACAGTTTTCTGTTTTATTCCTATTATGTATTAAATGCCATATTGGAATTTTGGTCTATTCCTACTAATGTTTTGTGCTTTTGGGTGTGTTTGTAAACTGTTTGGGTTCAAACAAATTAGTTAAGTATCTGTAAATCATCTTTTCTGTAAATGTTATTGGAAATGGTTTCATAGATGTCAATCTGCATTGTTACTGTTAAGAAAAACTATGTATATGAACAACCATTTAATAAAACGTTGAAACTAGTTGGTTGCTTTTGTGAATGAATGTATAAAAAGATAAAACGCTCTGAATGGTTGATCTGAATGTTAGGTGCTTGAAGATCCAAGTAATTAGCAGTCACTCCCTTAGACCCTGCTTGTATCTGGACTAGTGTATAATATTTTAACAAGTACTGATCAATTTTTTTCAGTTGGCTTCAGTATTGTGAAAGGCTAGCTCCACATCTGAGGATTACATTTACAGTTTGCATATTAAAGAGACAGTCAACTTGAAAGCTATTTATCTACAAATACTGTACCTGCTGTAGTTCCAACACATCATAGTTTAAAGTTAACAAAAATAGACTTTTTTAGCCTGTTTACACATGTGACAGTGCTCTGGGTAGTCAGTTTCTCCATTACTGAAAAGACCCTTCTAGCGCCTCACAAATACCATATTGAAAAAACTAAAGAAATTTTAAAAGCACATTGCTTTCCAGGGTGCTGTATCAGAAACCTGGACTTCAGGGAGGAGAAAAAAGTCAGTTTCAAATAATTCAAGTTGAGTGTCCTTTTAACACTGTGAAATGTAAATACAGCTATTTAACTTGTATCCATACTTCTGAATGAATACAAATACACAGAGACCATACTTTTCATATAATCTGGAGCTTAAATTCAGCTTCTTTAACGTATAAAAGTACTGAATAAGATTTTTGTACCCTTAGCTTATGTCCAAGTCCGCTTTTGTTTTAAAGAAAATTGGAGCAGTTACACAAGTCTTTACGTAAGGTACAAACAGAGCCTAAGGTTTTGAGTGTCCAAGAACGCTTTTCTTAATAGGCACACAAACATCATGTAATGGCTTAAGGACTCCCCAGAACATCTTCATGACAATATATAATATAAGCAGCTTTTTTGATGCAACTTCAGTTAGATTTGTGCTGCTCTTTACAGGATTGGATGAGTGGTGTTGTCTTTGGTTGTGTGGACTTAAATGTGTTTCTAATGTGTGTGTCAAATAATTACCTATTAAACAGACTGCCAATCTGGCTGAAGCCAATGCTTCTGAAGAAGATAAAATAAAAGCTATGATGTCACAGTCTGGCCATGAATATGATCCAATCAAGTAAGTGTTTATATTGTCGCATCTGTTACTTGAAGATTATGGTCAAATTGTACAGATATGCTTGTTCCTTTTAAAAACTGTGGGCATCTTTTTTAAACCTTTTTAGTTATATGAAGAAACCTTTGGGTCCACCTCCACCATCATATACCTGCTTTCGTTGTGGAAAACCTGGTCATTACATAAAGAATTGTCCAACAAATGGGGTAAGAGACTGTTGTGAAATATGTGCTATTGTGTTTTTAATAGTACGAGGTTATTGAATTTTCTTGCCTATGTATTTAAGTTAGATCATAACAAAGATTGGAACTCTGCCCTGAATTCCTCTTTTCATGTCTATGCATTGCAGCTGGTAGTGTTTTAACCATATGCTGTTTTTGAAAGACATCCTCCCTGGCACAGTGGCCAAACTTTGTTAGTAATTCAGATTTTTGGCTGGGTTTGGACTGCTTTAAAAAACTTCATTTTCAGAGTTCGTACCTCTTTCCATAATAGAGATGCACTGTAGAGATAAACATTCCATTCTCTGAGAGTTTTTCTGGTGTGTGCCTCTGAATTACAAAAAATTAAGGAGACAGAAGATCTTTGTAGCCTGTTTATCTAATCTGCTTTCAAAAGTAGTGCTGTGTAATTGGGTATTTGAAATGTATGTAAGGAGCAAAGATTTAATTAGGTTCATGATTGTTAACCTCATTTCAATGTCGAGAGTAAAATGACTTTATAGAATGGATTCTATAAACGGTGCAGGGAGTTGTCAAAAATCAAAAGATTTCTTCTAAATTTTTTGAAGATGATCAGTAAGGAAAAGGAGAGAAATTGTAGTGAAGGGGATATGTCCTGTCCTTTCGATATCCTTTGCAGGTCATCTCCTTAACTCATTCCGAAGCACCTTGTTCCTTCATATTGCAAGTTGTAGCATGCTTTTGTGTCACCCTCAATATTTTCAATATAGATTTTGTATGAATGAACCAATTCACATGTGAATGCTTTCTTATCATTAATTTTATACATGACTGTAAAGAGGAAACATTTTTCAGCCATTTTTCTCCAGTAGATTCAAATGTATGTGACATGTGCATGGTAGCATATATACTTTACAGCCAATATTTATTACATGAATGGAGAGATTTATCACTTTAGGCCCTATTACTGCAAATACTTGTGCTTTTTTTTGACTTTACACATGAGTTCAAAACACCTGCCTGATTTTTCACAGCATTTTTATCAGTTAAGGAATTGTATATATTTATCATGCCCTATTCACCTTGAAAAGGAGAAATTTTAAAAACAAAAATATTTTTTGACCACTGACATACACCCTAGGCATTCATATGTCCTTTTAAATGTGCTACCTTTTAAAGCTGAAATGTATCTGGGTTCTTTTTCTGAACAGGACAAAAATTTTGAGTCTGTTCCCAGGATTAAAAAGAGCACGGGAATTCCCAGGAGTTTCATGATGGAAGTGAAAGATCCCAATACAAAGGGTGCTATGCTTACAAATACAGGAAAATACGCAATACCAACTATTGATGCGTAAGTGTTTAGTCCGTCAGAGGTGGCAGAAGTGTAACATAGAGAAACTGCGTGTGCACGTATTTAAATCAAAATGGAGTCATGAGATGCAGCCTTGGCAGACAATTGTGGCTGTACCTGGGAAAATATTGGTACCACCTGAAGCTGTATTTTTAACCTTTTTCTTGTTCCACTTGTCCATATGCTCATAACTTCCTGTGCAAATATAGGCACTCAGTACCTTGATGTGTCACTGTATCCAGGCCCCCCTTGTGCCTCCCCCCCAAACGTGTTCACTTTGCTGTTGCACGCAATGCATTTTGGTGTTAGAATGTTTGGAAAGCCTTGACTGACTGCTGTGGGAATATTGTTTAATATGTCATAAAACGTGCATATTGGTTCATAGCACTGAGAGAGTGAATGTTGGGCCAGTCCAGCTAAAGCCTAAAACATTTTGGGTTATGCACAGCAACAGCATCTGATCTTGTCCTTTTCCATTGCTGACTGGAAAGCTTTGTTGGCTTACAGATAAATCTTTCACTTAAGTGTAATAGTAACAAGGTATTGAAAAACTTCTCCCTAAAAATGAACACTTTATAAAAGTGGCCAGCACTGAGCGAGCAGCATTGTCGGCTAGTTAAATCAGGCAGTTGAGATTCTTAGATTCTGTGCCCTTGACTTGGTGTGAATGATACAAGTTGCCTAAACTCTCTGCCTCTGCTTTTTACTATCTCTAAAATGGCTATAATACTTGCCTGCTTCTGTAGCCTTGTCTTGAAATACATTCAGTTATCGAACAGCAGTGGCTTTAGCATGAAGCTTGTGAGCTGCCTGGATCTGCCTTGTATTATTTATACCATAGACAAATCTGTGCTTTTTCAATAATTGTTTAAACCCTTTTAAATGTGAAACAGACAAAAATATTGCTCCATGTGATAGAATTCAGTGTCTGCTGTAGGAGCGCTGGGGATGTTTTAAATGATACTTGCAACTGTAGTTAAGCACTTTTTTTAAAAAGCTGATTTTCAACTTAAGCTACATCTACTTCAAAAGTTTCTTGCAAAATCCTGAGCAGCATTAGATGAAACTCAGTATCAGTCAAAACACCAAAGGCCCTAAGATCAGAAGGCCTATGGTATTTTCCTGTAAACTGATTGACACACACCCTCCCCCCAAAAAAAAAAAAAAACAAACCAGACCACAACATGCCACTGGAAAACCCTGCTGATGTGGAACCTCTTCATATGTTGAAAGCCAAAAGTACTTTGTGCAAAACATGCTGCAAATTCAGGTCTCCTGGAAATGCAACTCACACTTACAAATACAAGCATTGCCATGGCATAGTCAAATGGATTTGTTTCTAAAATCAAAGTTTTCAAGGAAGGAAAGTGATTTGGCTTACAGTAAAGGCACTAGAATTTCAGGAAACCTGAGTGCACCCTATTTCTCTCAGTGCCCATAAAACTTAGTAGAAAATAGTTATCCCCTGTAAAGTCCTAATCTAGTCCAGGCATTTATGTAGATGAGCAAATAGTGCCGGCACTTCAGTTAGCATCCTCTTGACGAGATTACTATCAAGTAGTGACAGCAGTGGGAAGAGGAAAGAAAGGGTAAGGATTACAAAGGTACATCAGTGCACAAATAGTTGGTTTATGTTCATGTTCTGGTGGTGTTGATAGCAGGTCATTTGAATGTGGTTGCACTATATAGTACGTAGTGCATCAAAATTTGTCCAAAAATATAAGTAACTACTTGACCTGATAAAATCCCTTTAAATGTCAATATATATGGTGTTTGGAAACTAAGAATATATTGGTGTGGCAGGTTGAGGAAGAGTTGTCTACATAAACTTTATATCTAGATCATACTGTCTCCCAATCGCACATTTTCTAAACTTGAATTCATTTTTCCATTATATATATCTCCTTGTTTAAAAACAGTATCATGTTTGATCTGTGCTAATGGTGCAATAAAAAACCTCCTACTTGTTTAGGGACTAAATCTCTGCTGTATAATATTATATTATACTAATACATGGTTGAATTTAATCAGCAAGAGTTTTCTTAATTTATTGATTCTGTAAAAATAATCAGAAATTTTGATGCATCTTCGTTAAACAGGCTGAATTAAATTCTTTCTTTCAGGGAGGCTTATGCTATAGGAAAGAAGGAAAAGCCCCCTTTCCTACCGGAGGAGCCATCCTCCTCCTCAGAAGAGGATGATCCTATTCCAGACGAGTTGTTATGTCTGATCTGCAAAGATATAATGAATGATGCAGTTGTCATTCCTTGCTGTGGAAACAGTTATTGTGATGAATGTAAGTGCTATATTCTGAAATTACAGTTAACTCAAAATGTCAGTTGCTCGTGTAAAATGAATAGGAATAGGAATTAACAACAAATGTTATTGTACTGTGTGGTTCTGAAACATGGGTGTCTCTTAACCAGAAAATCTTAGCATTTTTGTCTAGTGGGGAGGGAGGAAAAACGCTGGCGATTTACACTGGAACTCAGTTTGATACAGTTTTTACATAGGAGCATAAGAAGTGAACACTTACATAATTATTATAGTCACTGATGTTGACTAGACCTAGTTAGAATAAATGCTTTCAACCCCTCTTTAAAGGGACAGTTGGTTAATAATATAATCTTAATTTAATTTACTAATGCTTTCTTAAAAATAAAATTTGCCCATTAATCTAAATTCTAGAGGTAGATTATTTTCATCTAGTGGCGTGAGATACAAGAAGTAAACTGTTAGTTTCACTTTGTCATGTACTAATTTTATCATATGCTGTGTGTACTTCTATGACTTGTAAATACTTCCTTTTCCAAAAAACATATTTTTGTAATCAGCCCATCATTTCTTTATTTTATTAAAACATAATATCACATACTAAAAACTCTCAATAAGTTTCTGTTTAAATGTTTTCCACTTATTCATATTTCCCATGGACCTGAATCTTAGTTGAGCACGGGAATAGGAGAGTCAAGTTTGACCCAAGTATTTGTTAGCTAAGGTACTTGTAATTGTTCACAGGTATCAGAACATCACTACTGGAATCAGAGGAACATACCTGCCCAACTTGTCATCAAACAGATGTCTCCCCTGATGCTTTAATTGCCAACAAATTTTTACGCCAGGTAAATTCGCTTTACATATAATGTATGTAAGAAAAGCCCATCTTTTTGTAAGTAACTTAACAGGCAAGAAAATGCTACTTTATGGAGCTCTTGTTGAGATTTGTTAATTTTTTATTTTGAAACAGTTGCTTTAAAAATATAGATTAGAAAATTGGCTCACTTGTAGATTTTAACAAGGAACATTGACAGATATTTTCATTTATTGAACACAGACGTTGTCAAGCATAATTGTTCCTTCTTAAAATCTACACGTGAACCAATTTTCTTATCTCGTAAATCTGTTTGTACTTCAGTCTGTAGATCATAAGGAAATAGCTCTGAGTAACCTTAATGCTCAGTTAAGGAAGTTTTTATATTATAGAGACATAAAAGCTATTACAGAATTTTGATTTTTCTACCTCTAGGCTGTAAACAACTTCAAAAATGAAACTGGCTACACAAAAAGGCTCCGTAAGCAGATACAACCGCCAAGACAGACATTTCAGCGGAACCTGCAACCTGCAGTAAGACCCACAGTTTCTAGACAACAGGATCCTCTAATGATTCCAGCCACTTCTGTCCCTCCTCTGACATCATCACTGACTCCTAGTCCGTCATCTGTGACAACTACTTTACCAGTAAATCAGTCTTCTGCCACTGCGTCTGCTGCCGCTGTCTCTGCAACAATGTCCATATCTCTTCACTCTGAAAAACCAGAAGGACCTTTTCAGTAAGTAAACCTGTAGGTTAACACAGCTGGAAAATAAATTGAAATGGTTCCTGCTGGTTTTCCACCTTATGTCGTTGGTTGCTATTAGAATGTGCTTTAGTGATGGTTGACTGACAGACCTCCTTTTTACATTTCCAAGTACACCTTTGGAGGTTGTTGTGTATTGTATTGTATTGTCTTTCACTTTCACCACTGTATTTTAACAGGCCTTAAGAGAGTAATCTGGATCACAGATGTAACTCTTATTTAATTTACTTTGTATTCTGTTGGGGAATTCCACCCTAACTTAATTTCCCCTCCACCACCTCACCTCAAAATCAATTGTGTGTTCCTTGACACCGTATGTACATCCAACATATGAATGCTTCATAGCCTTGTGAGCCCTTGCTCTTTAATTAGAGTGGCTTCATGGGAGAATGGCACTCAACCATTGGTTTAAATAAACACATAGTTTTGTGATATGCTGGTAACATGCATTACTCAAGAGCAGCCAGTTCCCTAGAAGTACTTCTCTTTATGACTGTTCTGGTCACTGCTAAGTCTGTCCCAGTTTAGGATTACCCTCTTATAGGAACTCTTCTCCCACTGACTTTTCTGGAGGAAGGCCCTTTCCATTTAGTAGAGAACTACTAAAGTTGCCATTTTGCTATTTGATTCATCAGTCCCTTCCGCTTGGAAAGAATTTTTTGTTGCTGTTAGATTTGCTTTTCTTTTTACTAAGGTGACCAGGTGTGTTCTCTCAAACTACAAAAACGCATCTATACCTAAATCTTATCATTGCATTCATATTACTCCTTCTGCTTAAGCACTATCAGCTGTATCGGTGGTTCTCAAACCCCTGCCAATCCCTGTGGATATGCAAAGATATTCCGGGGAGTACATCGACTGATCTAAATATTTGCCTAGTTTTACAACGATACATAAAAATCACTAGCAAAGTCAGTACAAACGAAAATTTCATAGAAACAGTCACTTATACTGCTTTATATACTGACATGTAAGTATTATATTCCAATTGACTTATTTTACTATGGCAAAAATGAGAAAGTAAGCAATTTTCAGTAATTGTTCACTGTGACACTTTTGTATTTTTATGTCTGATTTTGTAAGCAAGTGGTTTTTAAGTAAGGTGAAAATTAAGGGGTGATGTACAAGACAAGTCAGACTCCTGAAAGACTCCCACAGTAGTTTGGGAAGGACAGAGTCTGACCTTGCTACAGTGAAGTACATACAGGAACAGTGATGTATGTAGATTTGAGGCATAGTGGGTCAGAGAGCATTAGTAAGAAGCTATGTAAATTTAACTCTTCACACTAATTCTTAGTTTCAGAGCTACTTCCTTTGAAATTACACTGAAGGAACTTTAAAAAAAAAAAAATTGTAATTGAAGGCTCACATCTCTAGCGCTATGGTTTGAACATGGAAGACAGTTCCAAGGAAGGGTCAGCCTACCTGTTAGATCAGTGGTATTCAAACTTAGGGCGAGTCTCTACTGCCATCAGCGCAATCTTCAGTTTTCAGTTGAGGCGTCTGTGTAAACACACTCAATTGAAAACCGAACCAGAGCTGTAACACCGGCTCCCTAACTGCACTAACACTACGCTGACCGGACGCCGTTTCCGGTCGGCTTAGTGTTAGTGCATAGTGAGGGTTTAAGAAGTCGGCGGGAGATACGCAAGATATTTTATGTACCTTCCGTATCTCCCATCGACTGCCACCAAAAATGGTGGCTAACGTAGACTAGGGCTCTGGGTCAGGACCAGTATTGGGTCGCAGACCCTCAGGCGTTGGGGTCACTGCACCCAATGCTGCCACTGCCAAAAGACTGGAATGCATTGCTCAAAGATGTAAATGATTTTTTTCAGCTGGGTCTGGAGGAAAAAAGTTTGAAAACCAATGTGTTAGAGCGGTGTGTGGGGTTTTTGGAGGGGAGGATGGGGGGAGAGTGAGGTAATATCTTTTACTGCACCGTCTTCTGCTGGTGACAGACAAACTTACGCAGAGCTCTTCTTCAGGTCTGGGAAAAGTACTAAGAATATCACTGAAATATAAGGATTATACAATATAGGAAGCCTGTGTCATTAAACACCTGGGATCCATATTTCATATGATCTCATCCCAGCCACTAAACTTCTGTGTGCAAGTATATATGTACTAAATTTTACTCACCCTGGAACAGAGATTTGTGTGTCAGTCTAAATATACACATTTGAAAACTCTGAAGAGATAGAGGCTACTGTGGAAAACGTAACTGTGTGTCCCCTTCTGAGCCTCCTCTTTAAAAATATATGAAAACTCACACCTTCAGTAAACTTGTACTTTGCTTTTATTACTCCTATATCTGTTTTTATACAACATGTTCTTATGTACAGCCATTAAAGGGTGTGCAGCTTTTCCTTACATATCACAGCTTTTGCTTTCAATAACAAAATGCCATATTTGAACATCACATCTTGTTTTTTCCAGCGACACTGATAGTGTTATGCCTCCTGCTGCTCTTGTGACAGCCGCCGAACATTCTAAAACTTCTTCCTCTCTGTTGATCAGCACTGTGATGGAAGAGAAGGTAAATTTTACTGGAGCATATATAATAATCTGCATGTTTTGAGACATCCCTTCTGAATTTTTCCTCTTGATCCCTAGGGCTACCAGGTCCCTGTACTAAGACAACAAGTATTACAAGGTCAGCTGGCTTCACAGGGACAGTCAATACCCACTACTGGTGAGTAACCAACACTTCAGCCCTGTGCTCTTAAAAATGGATCTTCAAATAAACTGAACAGAATAACTTTTTTTTTTTTCTAAATAGGTCAGCCAATAAGAACCAATACGGTTCGCTCTGCAGGCAACAGGCCAGGCTGGGAACCGTAAGTATATTTACAAAAGAGATTTCACTTTGTAGTGCTTTTAAGCATCTTGCTAATTTCTTAAACTAAACTGTGACTTGGCTTATTGAACATATTGCATTGTAAGTTGTATAAGTGTATGTAGACAGGTGTGAACCTAAGACAAGTGATAATCGCCATTTTTATATGGATTGATTTGAATTTGTTTTAACAAATTGGGACTGCAGATTCCCTTAGAAAAACATAAAGGAGAATTCCAGTGTAACCTAAAAGATAATGCAAAAAATTAAATCCACTTTCAAAGAATACATCATTAAAAAAAATTTAATCTCAAATATAATTTAAAAAAATCAGATGGAAAACTGCCCTCTTGATAGTTTGCAGCATAGGGCTGATGGAATTGGCTTTACCATTTAAAGCCATTAGAAATCAGCTTCAAAGTTATAAATTGTATTTATTAAAGAATTTGGTTGATATTGTTAAGATAACTAAATTATGCAAATAAAGAACTCCATAACATTTACCTTACAGCAGTTTTTTTTTTTGAGTTCTCGGACTTAGTGCTTTCAAATGGTGAAGCTGATTCCTTTCAATCCTGTATTTCATCAGCCAGCTGATCCTTCTTTCTGGGATGTGTATTCCTTTATCAATTATTGTTATGCTGTAAGCATCATAGCACTTTACAAAACACTTTAAAAATACAAGGTCTATACCACAGATATCTTAAAATCTCAAACTCAATAAACAGGACAGCAATTCAGGCACAAGAAAGTCCAGATCCATCATTGTGAGATCTACATCATAGGAAGGCTCTAAGAAAGAAGTTTTTAAAGAAATTCAAGAGAAGATTAGCTAATGTTTGTACAGCTCTTTGAAGATGAGAAGTGCTCAAATTGCAAAGTATTAAAGATGTCAGATTGGCAGAGGAGCGCTGGGCATTTTGTTCACGTGAAATGGGAGACTTTGGTGAGCTTAGGGAACATCTGTCCAAAATTGCAGAGCTAAGAGTAAGGAAAGAAGACTGGGAGAGCAGTTTGGGGTGAGGCTGTGGAGGGGAAGAGTTGAGCACAAGAGGAGTCTAGGATGAAATGGAGCAAACATGTAAGTAGGGCGGAGTTGAAGAGACTTAAGTTGAGGCCAAGGACAGGAAATGCCCTTAGGGGTACACCAGCTTCATTCACTTTCCTCTTTTAAAACAAGGGCAGAGTGTAACAAACAGTGACACGTGTTTTTGGGTTTCTTTAGAAGTTCAAATCGAGGACGCCCGCATAGTGAACGTACACAAAGGACTCAGGCCCCAACACTACCAGCCTCAACACCTGTCTTTGTGACTGTGCCTCCACCTCCCCTGTTTCCTCCACCTCCCCATGCACTTCCTCTTCCACCGGGGGTACCTCCACCACAGTTTCCTCCTCAGTTTCCACCTGGTCAACCTCCACCTGCTGGGTACAATGTCCCCCCGCCGGGATACCCCCCCGCTCCTGCAAACATATCAACACCTTGGGTACCGTCCGCAGTACCAACGGCTCACTCAAACACCATCCCAACGACACAAGCACCTCCTTTATCTAGGGAGGAGTTTTACAGAGAGCAGCGGAGACTTAAAGAGGAGTAAGTATTTGGTTCTAAATGAAGTTGCATTATTTTTCATTATTCTATTTCAATAGCATATTGGACAGCAATTACACTAAAATTAGCAAACGTGACATATAAAGCAAATTTTTCCAGTCTGCTTTGGTGGTAAACCTACAAAACTAATACAAGACAACTGTAATTCTAAAGTTTTCCATGAAACTCATCTAGGAAAATTGGTGTTTTTCATAAAAATAGGGTGTTCATTTTTTATTTGCATGAAATGTAAATTTTTTTCATATTAATGTTCATTTCTTGATTTTTGTGTGTGTGTGTACATAAATGTTCAAACTACCATTATAATTCTATTTTAACAGAGAAAAGAAAAAGTCCAAACTGGATGAGTTTACAAATGATTTTGCTAAGGAGTTGATGGAATATAAGAAGATTCAAAAAGAACGTAGACGGTCATTTTCTAGGTAAATTGTTTTCCACGTCTGTAATGGAGAGCCAAATAAACTAGCAGAATTTTTAAAAGATTCATAGCAATAGGATACAAATTTTATAGGTAGATCATGGCTCATATTTGGCCCAGATTGCAGTAGACTGAAAATTGTTATAATCTTGCAACAGTTTCACCCATCTGGAATTAAGCCGTAGTCCAGTGAGTGTGAAGGAGATCCCTCTGGCACCTGTACAGATCATCTCATCACAGGCTACACATTGAATAGCTGCCCTTACTGTGGATTCCCTGCATGTCTCCTCTTAGCAGTCTGTGGGAAGAGTCCACTACCTCTCTGTGTGTCATCTAGTCTAGGTATACTTCGGAAGAGTTTCACTTTCAAGGCTACATATCTGATACCTTTCACTAGCATTAAATTCACCTGAGTTCATAAAGCTTTTATCAGAAATGAGACAAACTGCATTTGCTGTTTAATTTTTTTGAAAATATTTGTTAAATTATGGCTGAAGGGCTGTTTCATGGGCAACTGCTGAAAGTGTAGTAGTAAGGAGAAGGGACGAAAAGTGGTTCTTGAACCTCTGAGGATAGCATAAGAAGCAAGGGCCTTAAATTGCTGCAGAGGTGATTTAGACTGGACATAAGGAAAAATGCCTAACTGTCAGGGTAGTTAGCACAGGAATAAATTGCCTAGGGAGGTTGTAGAATCAGTATCAGTAGATTTTTAAGAGCAGATTAGACAAACACCTGTTAGGGCCGGTCTTGGTAATGCTGTGTCCTGCCATGGGTACAGGAGAGTGGAATAGATGGATAGACCTCTTGTGAGGTCCCTTCCAGCGCAGCAGTTCTAGCATTCTGTATTACAGTAGGCATCTTCTTTTATTAAAGTTTCTACAAGGAAAAATCTTCAGGGAAAGAGTCCTGAAAAGCTCTCCAGCCTAATAGCACAGATCTTTTCTGCAGCATTGGTCTGAAGAATTCTTCAGTAATAACAGCTAACAAGTCGCAATTCTGGCCAGAACACTGAATGATTTGTAGTATTACCGAAAGTTCCAAGGTGAAAGCTAAAAGCTTTTAAATGTTTTTACTTGACACAAGATTACTGTTCTTGGGCTTTATCAGTGTATGCATTCATCTTCTGCGAGGAGGTCTAGCTGAAAGCATTATTTGAGTACCACTGTTTGTAATGTTGCAGTACATAATATTATGCATACTGTGCAAATTGCCAAATAAGCAGTGAAGTTAAATTGACTGAGCTGGCATTTGGTTGAGGTTTAGCATTAGTGTCCTCATGTTAATTCATAGTCTTCTAATGTGTGGCTCTGCACTTGAGCCACTTAGACCTGCCCTTTTAGCATCCTTGTAACATAAACGATCTGTACAGACGGATTTGCTGAGTAGTGAAATATTTGTCAGTGCTTTACACATACCAGTAGAGGCCACTAGATACCACTTTAAATCAATTAACAAACATGGCTGTCAGGATGACGGAAATGAAAAGCAGAGTGAAGTGACTATTTTAAATTAAAAGTGTGTTTTGGTTTTTTGGTTTTAAGGTCCAAGTCACCCTATAGTGCTTCATCTTACTCTAGAAGTTCATATACCTACTCCAAGTCAAGATCAGGTTCATCTCGCTCCCGTTCCTACTCTCGATCCTTCAGTCGCTCACACTCTCGTTCATATTCACGGTCACCTCCATACCCAAGAAGAGGCAGGGGAAAGAGTCGTAACTATCGTTCTAGGTCAAGATCCCATGGATATCATCGTTCAAGATCAAGGTCACCACCATACAGAAGATACCATTCACGATCAAGATCTCCAGTTTTTAGAGGCCAATCCCCTACTAAGCGGACTGTACCTCAAGGGGAGGGGGAGAGAGAGTTTTTTAACCGGTATAGAGAAGTTCCACCATATGACATAAAAGCATATTATGGCAGATCTGTTGATTTTAGAGATCCATTTGAAAAGGAAAGATACAGAGAATGGGAAAGGAACTATCGAGAATGGTATGAAAAGTTTTATAAGGGCTATGCTGTTGGAGCTCAGCCTAGACCTCCAGTGACAAGAGAGACCTTTTCTCCAGACCGATTTGGTCAACCAGGATCCAGGCGAGAGAATTCCCCGTATGCTCGAGGTCGTAGAGAGGATTTTGCTAGTGGACAAAGCCATAGAAGTCGCAATATAGGTAGCAATTATCCAGAAAAGCCTTCAGGCCGAGAAGGCCACAATATTAAAGACCCTACGAAATCAAAAGAAAAGGAAGCTGAAAATCCTCCTGGAGATGGCAAAGGAAATAAACATAAAAAGCACAGAAAGAGACGGAAAGGGGAAGACAATGAAGGCTTTCCCAATGCTGAGTTGTTGGAAGGCTCACGAAAGCCCAGAGAACCTGGTGGCGGGGAAGAAATTAAAACTGACTCGCTGTTTATGCTCCCAGGTAGGGATGATGCTACACCTGTCAGAGATGAGCCTATGGAAGCAGATTCTATTGCTTTTAAACCTCTATCTGAAAAGGAGAAGAAAGAGAAAGAGAAAGATAAACCGAAAGTAAAAGTTGACAAGGCAAAGCGGAAAACAGAAGTAACTGCCACTGCCAAGAAAGACAGTTCAGTAAAACCATCTAAAGCACCCCCAGAGAAAGCAGAGGCAGATCGGGAAAAGTCTCCTCGAATCGAACCATCTGTGAAAAAAGCAAAGGAGGAGTTACCAAAGACGGACAGCACTAAATCGACTTCACAAAAGGATGAGAAGGCACTTGGCACACCGCGGAAAGTTAACCCAAAAGTGACAAAAGAGCATCCAGAATCCAGACCAGCCAAGGAAGAAAAAGCAAAGAAAGAGCATCCAAAAGAATCCAAGCCAGATAAGCCATCCAGCAAGGAAGAGAAATCAAAAAAACCGACGGACAAAAGCAAACCTACTGATACAAAACCTGAAAAAAGAAAAAGAAAAGCAGAGGAAAAGGTAGAAAAGGAACATGAAACCACATCATTAAAAACCTCTAAAGCAGAAGTTGCTGAAGTTAAGCCCTCACCAAAGGGGAAAAGTGAGCCTGATGTTGAAAAAACAGAGAGGTCCCCTGAAAAGGATAAAGCTGCTTCTTTGATTGCACCAGCAAAAAAGATCAAGCTTAACCGAGAAACAGGCAAAAAGATTGTAAGTGGAGAAAGCGTACCTCCTCCAAAAGAGCCTGCTGAGAAACCTGAGCCACCCAGTAGCAAAGTTAAACAAGAAAAAGGGAAAGGAAAAATGAGAAGAAAAGTAACAGCAGCTGATGGATCCAGTTCAACTCTTGTAGATTATACCAGGTACCTTCTGATTTCCTCTCTGTCTCTGTGAAATATAGTTTTTAAGTTGTCTAATGACAAACAACTAAATCAAACCAAACAGTTGTAGTGTATGGGCTTGTCCACTGAAACATTTCGTTTACAGCAAGCTGCAGGTCAAGGCCCATTAACAAACTGTTAATGTACATGTGGATTTTCTCACCACAGGTAATGCAGTGTAGACCAGGCCTTCGTCTGCAGCAAGCTAGTATGGAATAAATTCATAACTGAGATTGCTGTGAACTAATTGTTCCTGTAGACAAGTCCTTAAAACACAATCTAATCTGTTAAAGATCAAACTCGTGTAAAACAAGCAGATGTTTTGTGCTAGATCCTCAAATTCATCCAAGTTCCACTCTGCCCAGGACCCAGGCTGGGGGTGCGGAGGAACATCACCTGTTGCTGGGGCTGCTCTCTGTCAACCACTCATCTAGAGCGTTGCCCAGTTGGCCGTGTGTACTGTGCTTCATTTATTGTGTGTGGCCACCTTTTGTTCCGTCAGATATGGCCACTGCTAAAAGCAAGATAGACTCCATCCAGTGTGGATTTTCAATTGTTGTCATCCTTTCAATGGGCAAAGGAGCAGAACAAAGCACATTTAAGGGCTATTGCTTTGGGACACAAGATCTTGTTTTAATATTACTGTACAAGGAGTTATAAAAACAATACAGTGTCTAGTAATTGTAACACAAAGGTGGCATGGTTCCATTAAGAATTACAGAATTATTGGGGGCTGTCCTGCCGCTTGAATTGAAGGAGGTACCTTTCTTGTACTGGCGGAGCTAGGACGCTCAGGAATTATGAAAGAAGAGATTCCCTGTCTGATGATCTAATACATAAGCTAATTAAATTCATAGTAGGGAGATGTTATATCAATTCATTGTTTATAATTCTTAGCCTGTGGCATTATCCTCTTGCCTACTTTCCTATGTAGTAGGAATTTGTTTGAAAGGAATATTGAAGATTTAGAATTTAAATTGTCAAATTAAACAAAAGCCACTTTCTAGAGTGCGTTGCTCTGACAAACAAAAGTATGCCATAACTGTGGATTTTAGGTCTTTATTGTGTATGTTTAACTTTTTTTTCCCCCCTCCCCATTTTAGCACTAGCTCTACCGGAGGCAGCCCTGTTAGAAAGTCTGAAGAAAAGCCAGACACAAAACGAACGGTTATCAAGACCATGGAAGAGTATAATAATGATATAACAGCTCCTGCTGAAGATGTCATTATTATGATTCAGGTTCCTCAATCAAAGTGGGATAAAGATGACTTCGAGTCTGAGGAGGAAGACATTAAATCTACACAAGCACCTTCAAATGTCGGAAAACCTGCTAGTGTTGTAAAAAATGTCAGTGCTAAGCCCACCAACCCTGTGAAATACAATGAAAAAGAAAACGAGCCTTTGGAAAAAATACAGAAAACTGCAAAAGAAGCAAATTATGAAAGCTCCCAGCATGAAGCAAAAAGTTCAAAAAATTCTGTCTCAAATGAAAAAGGGAAAACCAAAGACCGAGATCATTCTGTGTCAGACAAGGACGCCTCTGAGAGAAGGAAGAGCAGTGTTCAACCAGAAAAAAGCCACTCAGAACGTGGGACTGAACAAGGAAACCTAAAAAACCTTTCTCACTCTTCCAAAGACAGCAGAAGTTCAGATAAACATGACACGGGGCGTGGATCCTCTGCTAGAGATTTTACTCCTAACAGGGACAAAAAATCTGACTGTGACAGCAGCAGAGACCATTCTGTGTTTAAGCGCAGAGATGAGAAGAATGAGTTAACCAGGAGAAAAGACTCCCCGTCTCGAAACAGAGAGTCTGCATCAGGCCAGAAGAGTAAACCAAGAGATGAGCGTACAGAATTGTCCAAAAAGGGAACTGTCGAGTCCAAAAAGAGCAGCTATAGTCCTCAGAGGGACAGAAGACAGTATGATCACAAAGTGGCGTATGATTCCAAACGTTCATCAGATGAACACAAATCTCTAGAGAGAAGTTCAGGTAAAGAGAGAGAGAAACACGTCTCAGAAACAAAGAGCAATAAAGACAGAGACACAAGTGGCAATAAATCAGCTTATAGACATGGATCACCAGATGCAAAAAACGAGAGAGAACATTCTGCTGGGCAAATCGAGAAAAGCACCATTAAGCCTAAGCCTCAGGTGAGCCACTCCTCTCGACTCTCCTCTGACTTAACTAGGGAAACTGATGAGGCTGCATTTGTTCCAGACTATAATGAAAGCGACAGTGAGAGTAATGTGTCGACAAAAGATGAAGATCCTGTAGGAAAAAATGCTAGAGAACTGAAAGAAAAAGATAAATCTAAGGAGATTACAGTGAAAGCAACTCTTGGCCAACCTGGAGTAAGTAGAAATCCGAGTCAAAGCAGTCCCAGCATTAGCCACAGTCGCAGTCAGAGCCCTTCGGAAAGTCAGACTCGAAGCCACAGCAGCAGCCCTAGTTCAGCCGAGAGTCAGGACAGCAAGAAAAAGAAAAAGAAAAAAGACAAAAAGAAACACAAGAAGCATAAAAAACACAAGAAACATAAGAAACACACTGGAAATGAATCTGAATTGGAGAAAAGCCAAAAACACAAACACAAGAAGAAAAAATCCAAGAAGAGCAAAGAGAAAGAAAAGGAGAAAGAGAAAGATGACCAAAAAGTGAAATCTGTCGCTGTATAAAATGACAGATAAGAAAAATTGACTTAATTACTAAGTCATCTGTATTAAATTTTGTTATAATGTAAACAAATTCAAGCTTTGTAAATAATGATATGAAAGACCCTGTGCTGCACTTAAAATATTGCTGCTTGATTATTTGATTTTTACATCAGAGCTTTATAAAGTGAACATTTTGTACAGAATTGTGAGTTGTGACCATGTAACATGAAAGGTTTTGCTGGGGCATCTTATTTTTAACCACCATTAATTAGTTTGGGTGGAGTTTACTGTACTGTGAAAAATTTCACATTTGAATTTTTTTTAATTGCTTGGCAAAAAAGCTGGTATCAGTTCTGAAATATCAGCAGAATGATTTGCAGAAAGTACATTACAGCCCTGTTATGTCACTTTTTGATTACAATAAAAGTTTTCAGTAAACTTTATTCAATGTGATGGGGTTTGCACTAGCTGCGGAACAGAAACAGGGTATGGATAAGAACAGAAGTAAACAAAAAGACGAATGGAAGGTTTCAGGCAGCGAAATGTACTGAACATAACAGTTTTAACCTTTAAAGAAAAGTAGAACTTGGGGAAAGCTTTGAACTGAGCTCAGAAGGGTGATATCACAAAAAAAAAAAAAAAGCACTTTTTTATGTGCCAGGGTATGCCAAGTAGCTGGTTTTTTATATTTAAAAAAGTAACATTACCTGAAAAAATTGCCACTATACATAGCCTCTACTGACTTTTTAAAATGTCATATATATGAAGCTGTCACTTGTCAACACTGTTCTAATTTATGTTAAAGAATCATTGCCATACTCTGGCAAATGTTTACAAATGTATTTTAGGACACCTGTCTCATATTCTGTATTTCCTTTTGTATCATTGCTGACCACCAAGATAATTTCTGTCTTTTAAAATAGAATTTTTGCTTTACAATTAGCTGTTTCATACTTTGATGCCACCATGGAAGTGACAGTTGCTACCATTGAATTTTGTGGTTAATGAATAAGTTTGACAAGAGGAGGAAGCCAGTTAGAAAGGCAAGCTTTTTATGTAAACATTTCTGAATGATGAGAGGAAATACAGAAAGTGTAAATGTAATAATTTTGGTAATTTAAAGAAGACCTATAGTGTCACTTTTTATTAGTGACCGCAATATTGTTCAATAGTTAAAAAGTTAACATTTTCACGAAATTAAGAGCCACGTCTTGATACCAGTTGAAGTTGATGGCAAACCCCCTTGACTTTCAGTGGGTCTGGGACTTGCCCTAAACTGAGTTCTGTTTGAAACTATTTAAATTAAAAGCGGCGTTTCAGGGTTTCCTGCTTGTGGAGACTATTTTGTTGAAAAGTGACTGTTTGTGGTGGCAGGAGTCTGACCAGTCTTGTTAGGACTTCCAGCCTGTTTACGGGTAGGTGACCTTCACGCAAGAAGCATCGGTTCAAAATGAGCAATGAGGTGCTTCTCCTAGCTAAAACAATAGCAAATCAAGATGAATTTTGGTCTGTTTCCCAAAAGAAATTTTCCCCTTTTCATGGTAAGATATTTTTCTTTTGGTGTTCTTAGGGCATCTTCTGCTGCTCAAAGACAGGAGTAGCAGATTTTAGGGAGAAGCCACTTACATTTTTGTTGGAAGAACCAAACTAATTAGGCAAATGTAGAGGAAGTAGAGTTGTTGGATGCATCTCTTTCTAAATGTGCCCACGTTCCAATCCAGTGCAGCCATTTCATAGCTAAGTGAGCAGCAAATGTGTTGGTTTTCGAATGCCTCTGCAAATGTAACCCTCTTTGTTCCTGTGTCGCTAGTTAGAACGACACCACTAAAAAGAGAAGAGTTCCCCCTTGTTGGGACCTGAGGAGTGCAACTGCCTGCTTTAGGCCCCAGTTAGATTCTAAAAACACCAGAGAGACAAAAATGTCAACATGCTCTTTGTTTTGTGGGCTTAAAATAAGACATCCGGTTAGAAACCAGGTTTTGGAAGTCAATTACCCCATGTGCCGTCGCAAAAAGGATGAGATGCTGTAGTTCTTCATGATCCAGTGCTAAAAAACCCCATCAGCACCTCTGTCTTTAGAACTCAGTTTAAACATCCTTTGCTGTCAGAGCTGTAAAACCTACATTAGGGCTTTCGAGGTGATTTTTCACAGTCTCTCCAGTGAATTTTGAGGTAGTAAGTGCAGAATCTACATATGATCAACCATCTTCCTTCCAAATCTCTTGGGTGGAAAAGACAGAAATACAGCTATTGTGTTCAGCCTGGAATGGGAGAGAGGGTTACCACTGTCGCTTTTGAGCAACGTCCTGTAGTCAACACGTCTGAAGGAAATGTGGTTTGGTGTTCATACAGTCTATTTTCACGCATTCCAGGGTGTGCTATGAAGACGGATGATCCACACACATGGAATTACGGTGGTGTGAATCTGGGACATCCTGAAGCCAGCGCCCCTAGAGACCTGGCTCCATACAGCAAAGACTTGTTTCTAATAACGAAACCAGCTTTTCAAACTTTGACAAAATGTCAAGTCCCTTTGGAAATAAATCTCTTCCACTCAGTGACCTGTGCGCGTTTCTGGCTTGCAGCTCGTGCTCCATTTGCTCTAGGTTAGGTTATTGACAGAGGGTCTCTTCCCTTGAGCCAGTCCCTGGTCAGCCCTCAGAAGGCGTTTGCCATACAGAAGTAATACGGTGTGTGATGCTGTGATTTGAGATGAACGGGCCTGGCCTGGCAGAATGAAAGCGGGCGGTACTGCACGGCAGTAGCAATGTTCACAGCAGAAAGTGGAGATGTGGACATACTCGGGAACTGCAGAGGAAGTGGTGCCTTCCTCTCGAGCCCTGGGAAATACTGAAAGCAGTCAGTGCTCACATCAGTCTTGCAGGCTGATAATTAAACATTTGGCAGCTAAGACTCCCTCCACCCTCCCAGCTCCAGAGGTTGTAAGGGCTCAGTCATTAATTGGGGGGGGGGGGGGGGCTTGTCTTTTCCATGAACAACTCTCTGATGTTAACAAAAAGCTATTTCAGTGTAAACAGGACAGGTAAATCTAATTCTGAGTCAAGACTGTTTCTGCTGTAAACTTTCTAGTTCTGCATTAGCCGTAGGGTCGTCCATGGAGAAACAATACGGTCTGACTTGTTAATGTACAAAAAACCCCACACCTACTGAGGGGGGGCAACAAAAAAAAATTTCTGACTACGCTTGTCAGCCCCATTAAGGCTGCCTTGTGCACAGGGTATAATGGATGTTGGTCAAGCCGAGGCCAGGCGGGTGATCGCATTTCATGCAACTGCTGGAAGAACTTGCATCGGGCTGTGCCAACCGCTGGCTCTACAAACAGCAATCCCATTACTGAAATAGTGATGCAACAGAGAGACCATAGAAAGTCCTCTGCCTCGGAGATGTATATGGTTTCTGGAACTGAGCAATGTTTAGAAGCCTGAAGATCACTACAGGGACTCCACAGCAGGAGAAATTCAATCCACACTGCACAATGTGCTGCTCCTGGTGCCTGTTTGGCTAAAGGTCTTGAAAAGTTTTGCGATCTAGAGAAACATGCCCTGGTCTTTAATAACCACCTTGGTTTCCCAAGTCCCAATTGTCAGGAAAAGCTGTGCCTGTTTTAGATTCTCTTTTGAGAACAGGGTACCCGTGAAGAATCCAGTCAGGTCGGTGGACTAGGTTGTGGGTGTCCTCAGTCATGACATATAGCCCATCACCACTGAAAGAAACCTTACCATGGCCACCGGTGCTTTTCAAAGGCCACTTTCATCTTGGGTCGTAGTTACCCAGAGACAGCAGTCCGCTCTGGGGCCCTGTTTGAGTTGGGAACGGTCTATGATACACTGGCTGGCTTAGCGTGCTGACTAACACGGAGTAACTGGACAAATACCTGCACTCTGAGGTGTGTTTTAAGGTTTTTCTAAACTTAAATACTACTTAATAGTGGCTCCCATGTAAACGTGTAGTTGGCACAAGAAGTATAGTTAATTGCCAGTCACTGATGGTCTTTGAGGCACTCTCTCTTTTCCAGATATCGTCTGTAGGCTATTTAAAAAGACCAGCAGTCCATGTATCGGGCGATGTTTCCATGTCGTACCTCTGCTTCTAATGTTCAGTAAGCGCTGGCCACAAGCTGTTTGCATCTTGATTTGTGTGACACTGAGCACCTTGAGTGCTCAACAGATGAGATAATAGACATGTAAAGATGGTATCAGTCCAAGTTCCTATCCGTTATTACAAGGCATGGGAATGTTTGAAATCTCTGTGAAAATCAGACATGGGAAAGCGTTAACCCTCCCTTCCCCTCACATAATCGCCACTTGATGCTTCTCAATGGTACTGCTGCAAGCAAACATCCCAAAAATGGCCCATCTTCTCCATGCCAGCCTTAAAGGAAAATGGCGATTGGTGGCAGGAGTGGGTGAGGATTGAGTCCCACAAAATAAATCCTGAAATTTACATGGGGGAAGAGTCACCTGGCTAAATAGGAATTCAGTGTACTATGTAGCCCCCCCCCCCCCTTCCATCACCATTACAGCCTGCGTGTCTACCCGCGCTGTCGTACATTTCTGTTGGAGCAGTTGTTTTCTTTCATCTCGATCACGTTCCATACTCTTAGAAGGAGAACGTGGGGCCCCTGATTCCACTCAACATGGTCTTACAATGAGAGAAAGATATGGTTGCTGGGGGCGGAGAAAGTTCTTTTTTAGTTTCTAGCTGCACTCTCATAGTTTATAAAGCTACAGCGTTGGTCACTGAATTGTTTAGGCTTCACCGTGTAGTGGAACGCAAGCCGGAAGATAAAATGTTTGAGGAAGTTACTTGAGCAGAGATGAGATGGTCTTTATAAAAGCCAGTCAAAGATTGGGGTTGATAACGAAGGGGGAGCGTTTCAGCTTGGCTGGGGGGGTCATCACTGCATAGCAGGAAGAATTCTAATATAAGGTAAAGTGGCCTTCGGGAGCTTATCCGGCTCCGCAAATGAACCTGCAGTCTTCAACCGCTGCAGCTTTGAACTCACGGGTTAATACCTCACTTTGCCTTTTCTCATGGAGACTCCTGGAAAACAATGCTCGTTGGGAACAGATGACATGGGCCCTGGCCCAAAGAGTCGCACCTGCCTTGGAGTCAAGAAACAAATGACCGGAGTAGCTTCCAGGAACATTGCCCTGCCCAGACTGCAGTCTCCTTGTGCTTCGCGGCTGAGCTTTGGGCCGCTCCCTTCCCTGTGCGCTGGGATCCCAGGAGGAGGGAAAGTTTAAGGAGCCCTTCCAACGAGTCTTACAAACCGTAAAAGCGAGGTGCGGCTCTGCAGCCTGGGGCCCTGCTCTGGAGCACAGCTAGTGCACGGAGGAGGGGAAGGTGGGTGCTGGCATCTCGCGGGGGGCTGATGTGAGCCCTTGACTCTCTACCCCTTGCAGTTCTGCTTGGTTAGCAGCACACGGGGGGCCAGCTCTGCACACAGCCCTGTGCACTAGGGCAGGGTTGCCAACCCGAAAGCGAAGAGCCATTTTAAAAAAATTCCTTCGATATCGAAGTGCTTTGAGAGCCTCGGTGGGGGGTTAGAGGAGCTGGGCCGGGGTGCCTGCCACAGGCTGCAAGGGGAACCCAGAACCAGGAGTGGGCCTCCCTGCAGGGTCCCCCAGGGGTAAGGGGTAGGGCTGGATTGAAGGGGGACTGGGGCCCTGGGCTGCCCACCTTTGTCGGCCCCCCCAACCATGGCAGCCTGGGAGTGGGGCAGCACTGGGGGTGGGGCCAAAGGCCAGACTCCACAGCACTCCTGCCCCACCCTCAGCCAGCTGACCTGCAGTGTGTCCCCTGGAGTGCAGCAGACGCCGACCCACCCCGCCTCCAGGGCAGGACGGGAATGCCGCAGGACACAGCTTCTGACCCCTAGGCCCCGGTCCCCCCAGCTCCAGCACAGCCCCTCCCTGCGCCCCCACGGTGCTGTGCTGGCCTGAGCAGGGTGGCGGGGCCGGATCAGAGCTTGCAGCCCCTAAAGGCCATGCATTGAGCCAGCCCTGGGGGCAAACAACCTGCTTTGCTTTTCTCTTCCCCAGCCTAATCTTTGCTCTGCCAACAGGAATGCAGAGCTGGGGCAGGGAGCAGCAGGGCTGGCCACCTGCCCCACTCCTTTTCAATCTGGAATCAAACCCGCTCAGCTGGTGGGAGGCGAGGCTCCCAGCAAGACTCAAGTTTTGTGCCTAGATCTGAAGGAAGAAGCTGCGTATTCATCACGCGCTGCCCCTCACTGGCACGTGCCAACATGTTAAAGCCCTGTGGCCTCAGCAGATACAGGGCTGGCTGCTCTCCCGGGCACACTCAGGCTAATTCTCCTCCCAGGCACCCCAGCACTGAGGAACGGCCACCTGGAGTCTTTCCCTGCTGGGAAGAAACAGGCAAGTGCTGCCCCCCCCCCCCCAAAATACCCTTCAAAGGTCCCGTTTTCCCCACGCTTTAATTTCTTAGTGAATGGCAGCTCCCCAGTGCGGCCACTGACTCTCCCATTTAATCCTGGTGGTGGGAGACTCTCCTGTACCTGCATTGGGCTTTGGGTCAGGTTACCAGGTGGGTCCACATAGGCTGTTACACACAATTGCTGTGAATGCCTTGATCTCATCAGGTCTCCCCAGGCTTGCCCGTTTCTAGGACCTTTTCTTTTCCCCAGAATCCCACTGGTCCTCTGCTACGGCTGCCCTCAAGCAGCCATGTTGTACTGGTGTGTCTGCTGGGTCCTTCTCTTCCAACTGGTAAGTTAATAATCTTAGCTCCTCTTGTCCTTACTCTGATATTTCTGAGGGGGGCAGAGCCTCAGAAACTTGAGCACCTGAGGGAAGTCTGATGTTTACTCTCAAATCTGTATAGCACCACATTAGCAACCTCCATCCAACTTAATCCTTTGAATTCTTCAGAACTATTTGTAGAAAACCTTCAGTGCACATAAATGAAGCCACGCTGAACAGTTTCATAAGCTTTGGCTCCAGAATTTATTCATTATAAATCCATGCTGCTAGCATCTGTCATTTAATTACACACCAGGTAGTGATTTTTTAAAAAAAAAAATTTAAAGTTGGAATCTCAGCTATTTTTGAACCATGATTACTTTATTCCCTTCCTTCATTTGTTAATCAATGCACGAACTTTCTCTCTAATATTCCTTTTCCCCTTGACAAACTTCTAAGTGTTCATCTTAGCCCTGGTGGTTCAGCATCAGCTCATTTTTGTTCATGGTGAAAGATCAGTTTACAATGCAGAAGCTCAAATGTCTTTTGTGACAAATTAGGAAGATTTCCAAAAATATCATGCCCAAGAATCTTCTACAGATCATGCAGCCCCTTGCCACCCTGTTTAGAATGGAAACCCCTTCAAGCCAGGGGGTGCTGCCTCCCCACCACCCCTAGCTCCACGGCCTATCATGTATTTAAAAAAACAACCAACCAAGGTTATAAAACCACAGACTACAAAAAAATTCCAAAGCCATTTTAAAATGCTGCGTGGCTGACTGAAAATAGTTCTTGGACCAAGGTTCCTGGGCAGTCTTTGAAAGCCAAGCATCGGAGCACTCCCTGGGACACAGTGAAATGAATTAAAAGTAGTGGCGCTAACTGATTTGTCTTCGTTGTCTACAGATAAGAGAAACACAGAAAGCAAAGCATATAAATCGTTACCAACGACATGACGATTTTAGAGTTCTTCATTTGTAGTGGCGTAAATCAGTGGCCATGATATTCACCTCGTCAGATTTGGGAGTGGGAATATGTTGCTGTATTTTCTCGCAATTGTTCAAAATTTGCAAATACGCCTAAACTATGGCTTGCTTATTTTTTCTTTATATGGGAATTAGGTACAGTGCTCCCATCAGGTAACTGCTGATTTATTACTTGCACACAGAGAAAGAGCCCCCTACACCTAGAGTTTTCAGGTGCCTAAATAGCCCCTAGAATCATAGTTTGTTGCCCACCTCTCCAATCTGAAATGACATCCCTCCTTTTTCTGCTCAGCTAACCTGCTCACCAGCCAGCCCCAAGCCAAGGAAAAATGAATCGTTTCCTCCCAAGTACTCAGTGTTCCTTCACCCAAGGCCCATGGGTGCTGAGAACAGCTGTAAGTCAGAGTCAACCACGGCTAACGAGCCAAACCGCTGGGTCCCAGCTTGGGGGAGAATCCCCTTAACTGGGTCAGGAAGCTGGGGTGTGGAGCAGTGGGCTGCGAGAGCCCCTGAGCCCGGAATGATGGGAAAGCCATCAGGGCACCCACTTCCTTTCTCGCACTAATCTGGCCACCTTCCCCCCCCCCCACCCCAGTGCCCTCTCCTGTCTTTGGTCATTTACGCCTTTCCAGAAACTCGCCCTGCGACTCACAGACTCTCTCCCTTTCCCAGAGAACTGGGGCCAGATCCTTAGCCAGTGGGAACAGCTGTAGGGTCAGTGGGTGAAACGCTGCCCCTACGGAAATCACTGGGAGTGGTGCCAGCAACTGCAATGAGGCTGAAATTTCCCCCTTTGTACTTATCACTGATTTAAGACGAGCGGTGCTGATTTACGTCAGTGGAGGAGCTGGCCCTTAATTTCCATGCTCCTGCTCGCGGTGTGACCTGCTGTGAGTCAGGTGAAGCTGGGACCTCAGCCACGGCATGCGAACGTTTGCTGAAAGCGAATTTCAAACGCCACATGCAATATGTGACGCTGAATCTGAATTGAACTCCTCCAGGCGGGAACCAGAGAAATGTTCTGTGAACTCGCTATAGCCCATCCAGCCGAACCACTGTTGATCTCATCGTCACCCTCACAGAGAAAAGGCGCTCTGCGAGACGGCTCTCAATGGTCTCCAGGACAAAGTGACTTGGGAGTAGCTTGGAATAACAATTAAACTCACAAAAATCACCCGCATTTTCTGTAAACTCTTTGTTCAGCTCTACTTACAACCAGTAATTACACATTGTGAAGAAACACTCCCTTCTTATGCTGTACTGTCCTCTGGCTTTAAAGAAAAGGAATTAGTCAGGTTGAGTTCTGTATTTATCTGGCTGTGCAGGATTTGTCCCTGTAAAATGCTTCACGTCATTTTTCAGATCACTAATTGCCTTTAATTCTAGTTTTAAAGATGAATACATTAATGTTTTGTTACAATTTATGTTTCAGTTGTGATCGAGGCCTGTGTTTTGAAATACTCTTATGGACCCATTTAGTGCTTTTAAAGCTTTCTCTTATATTTTTCAGCAACTACATTGATACTTTGCCTTAGATTACCATGAAAAACGACCAAGCATATCAACAAAACAAACAGACAAACCCTCCAAAAACAGCCCCATTCCTGCCCTAGTCTGCCAGGGACAGGAATATTTACCCTCTCTATGGTTAGTGTGGTGCTGGGCTGTAATTTCCACAGAGATTTTGAATCTCACACTTTTTAGTGTCTGTTTTTGCTGTCCAAGCCCAAAACCCCAGTGAGTGTGGCTCCAAATATTTGTAAATATGCTCTGATAAAGTCTTTTCTGAAGGTAACGCCACGTTCGTATCACTCTGTTTACAATATGTTGCATTTCCAGTTTGGGGTGTGTAGTTGCAATATATACACTATGCTCTTGTAGCTGAAATGTGTTTTACCTGGATCTGTCCTTGCTATCTAAAAAAATATATTGCATATGTGAGTGCAGAATAAAAAATAAAGCCGTCGTGTCTCCTGCAATGCATTTAATGTTTTAAACAGCCACAGAGGCATTTCTACAGGGAAAGGGCTGTCAGCAGAATCCAGGGGCTTCTTGTATCAAAAATTTAAAAGTGACAGATAACCGTTCGATTTGAATATATTAATTACACTGTTGTTTAAACCATCTGGGAGATTTCTACTTTAAACATTCAAATATCTGCATTGTTGCTGAACTAATACTGTTCATTATGATCTATCTAGATCTAAATAAAAAGTCTGAGGGACTGTATCTTGAGATGATACCCTGGTATTTCCTTAAAGACAGGAAGTATGTATGGGAGTTTGCTTGGATATAATTTCTTTCATTTAGCTTCCCAGGTGTATAATCTTGAAGACAATTTCAATTAAAATTGAAATATTGCACTAATCCGATCCTTAGTTTAATCCCCTTCCATGTAGACTCTGCTATGAACTGATCAATCATAAAGTTAAGCACCTCAAAAGCTAACATAGTTGGTTTTCACTTTAAAAAGTCATTTGTCCATTTGCATGCATGTTCATAAAATAACAGGCCGAGTTTTAGCCAAAAATCACGTAATTTTGCACAAGTGTGACGAAAACCTAAGCACTGTTAGAGCATCTGCACTGCATTCAGTTCTCTGTACACCAAACAGCTTCCATCCTGGAAGATATAACCATATCGCTTATCATTTCTTCTGCCTAAAAACCAAACAAACCCCCAACAGTTCACTTTTGAATTAAATCTCAGCAGCCTCTGTTCACCAGCCTAGGTTTAGAAAAACAAACATTAAAAAACCTCAATTTCTAAAGATTTTTAATCCTGTCATTCCAACTGCAAAAATCTCTCTCTATGGCTTTCGGCCGTTCTGAATAGCGTTAGTTATTTCTGTTTGGCCGCATCTATAAAATACCTTTCCAGCTCTCTCTGCGGGCCGTGGCATCTCCATGTTCATTCTGATGTTTGTTTGTATTTATTTCAAATAGTTTTACCTCAAGTGCTGCTCAATGGAAAAAAAAAAAATTTGGATCAGTACAATTTTTTTTAGTACAAAAAATGTTTTCATGTTTTTAATCCGATGCTACATTTTTTTTTTAACTCAGCCACTGCGCGCCGACATTTTAAATCCGCCTCAACTGTTTGCTTCCTTCCGCCATGATAAGTTTCCCTTCCTTGAGTATGTTGCGTGTACTGGGATGCGAAAGGCTCCAGTTGTCAGATGCCTCCATTCATTCGGCAGACTGCAAGCTTCCAGGTAAAACATATTGCACCCATTTGGAGCTTTATTTTTGCATGTGTGTTTGTGCAGTTTCTTTAAAACCATTTTTTTCCCTGGCATCTGCATAAATTTTTCCGCGCGCTTGCATGAAGTGTGTGAATTGGCATCGTCTGAACAGAGGTGGGTGTGTGGGGGGGGGGGGATAAAGATGCCCGCGTGCCAAGGGTACAGATGCTGCCTGAACTGTGGAGCCCTTGTAGACGGTCCCGGCTCTGCTGTGGGTAGAGAAATGGCAGCCTTCCAAAGTCATCGCAGCTTTATTCAGAGTCTGTATAACAGCGACATAACGTCTCGTTGGGTTGGATAGTGCCAGTGCTGGTTGGACGAGGGAGCCGATGGGAGCGTTTGGGAGGAGTAGAAAAGCCCAACTCGGAAAAAGGGGTTCTCAGAATAGCCAAGAGTTTGTTTGTTTTTTAAAGGGGGAGAAAATGTTGAGTAGAATCTGTCCTGGCTTGGTGCAAATTTCCGCTGTGAGTCTGCTGACGTCACTGCCAGTCACAATGGGCTGAATATATTTTGCAGTGTGTAGTTGCAGAGCATTTACTGCGGAGTCTGTGACCCGGTTTCCTCCCCTCCTGCAGCAAGGAGTTCTCTCATAAATTCTAAGTCACAATCCAGCACAGCTCCCACGGCCACCGCTGCTGTTACAGACCCACTTTGTCCTCAGTTTCATATTCCCTTTTTCTTCCTCCAAAATTGCTCTCATCGCCTTTGAATGGAGATGCCTCTGTGAAGTCGATCAATGCCTGCTCATTTGAGAGGTAAACGAGAGTCGAATAATTAGTAACGATGCATTCGGTGTCAAAATTCCTCTGCTTTAATTTATATCAACTCTACTCTGGTGCATTGCATCTGGGCCAGGCGTTGCCAGAGAGCAGTGGGCTGAGATGCAGCACAAAGGGACAGGGAGACAGAAAGCAGGCGCTCCAGACAACACTTGGGCATCTTTTCTGGCACGGGTTCTTTCCTCCCTTGTTTGCGGGGAGAGGGGCTGGCGCAGGGTTAGTCATTTGTGGGCAGTTTGTTTTTTCAGCAACATTGCGTGTGTGTGTCCAGGCTTTTGTGAGTGGAATGGTGTTTGGCAGCAACGAGCGAGGGCTCCTTGCCAAGTCTGCCTAATTAAGATTAAGTATATGCAGATTTGCCTTGTTTTCAGCTAATGACAGCTGCAAACAATTATTTGTCATGCTTGCTGATTGTTGATTGGTAAAGAGAAGGCCGTGCGAGAATTGTGTGCGTTCTTCTTTTGTATTTCAGCGCTCCCGGTTGTACAGTCAGGCGCGGATCTGTGCAAGATGCGTCTTCCCTTTAAGGAGTCTGGGTTTTGCTTAGAATTCAGCCTCTGCCCGTAGCTGTTTGTGTTTTATCGCAGGTGCCAGGCTAGACCTGTCCGAAAGGTGCTGGGGGAACTCAGTTTGGCATTATTTGTGCTGTTCTTTCTGTGCTGGGTATTTTCATTGATGGCTTTGATTTGGGTTTTTCACACACAGGCAGACACAGCTCGATGTTTTCATCGGAAGTTAATAAAGGTGTGTTAAATGGATCTCATGTCGCTGGTTTTCAAGCCAGCAGCCTTCATCAGTTTTCTGCAATCTGAGAAGCAAAGCAGAGAGTTAGGGTGCTGTACGTCGGCACTGATGGCTTTTTGCTTCACAAGAGAGAGCAAGTGCCTCTCGGTAAGCGCCTTGGCATCTCTCCAAAATGCCTGGCCTTCTTAAGGCCATTCTCATCAAGAGCTGGATTTTTTAATTATTTTCTTTTCTTATTATGCTGATGAAAGGAGAGAGCCTTTCAGACAAAAGAATGTCTGAGGAAACGAAATACTCTGCGCTGCAAATGAAAACACTGCATTGTTTTAAGCATGGCATGGAAATGCGGGCACATGGGGGGAAAGAGTGTGGCAGAGAGAGTCACGTTTTGTTCTAAATGAGTCCCTCTCGCTGGTGTGTGCCTCATGGCTTTGTACTGTCCGAGAGATGTGTCTCTGTTCGTGTTTGTAGCCTCGCATGGCACGGAGGGGTTAGCTGAAGATAGGAGATATACAAGCCTCTCTTCAGATGTCTGAAATTTCTCGCAGGTTATTTTGGTTAGCTTTTGAGTCTGTCTCAGCATTCAGTCCAGATGAAATCTAAAATACAAGCTAGGGAAATGGAAATGTTGAGGGGGAATTTAAAAATGTGGTCCCAGATAACTCTGGTTTCAGCCACATGCCCCTCGTGTGTGGGATCAAGGAAGCACAACCACTTTTGGAAAGCAAAAGAAATGTTAAGTGCTTGCTGTTCTTCATGTGGCTTGTATAGCTGGATGTTCTTGCTGCTCCCCAGCTGCTACAGTAGCGGTGCTCTGGGAGGCTGTATGCTGAAGAGCGTGTCCCCGTAGCATCTCTTGCGTGTTAGTGAAATAGCTTTAGACTGTTTGCGGCCTTGCAGCGTAGCTCATGGCGCACTAGTAACGTGCTCTGTATGCGGTCGCCCCGTAATGAACCGTGAAAAGAATATTTTGGTAATTTAGTTTCACATTTCAGACTTTCTTAAAGTCTGTGCGAGCAGCAAGCAGAAGGGAAGCATATAATTCCCCTTCCCATAACTCTTCCTTGGGCGCTGGGTGGGTCGAACTCAGTCCAGCCTTCACAAACGCTGACAGACGTGGCTATTGTGAGCAGGTAACAGTGTGTGCCAGTAAAAATTCAGCCTGGAAAATAGCTTTCCAAAGCCTTTGGTCTCTGTGCCCATCCTAGTCCACTCTGTAGTGCATTGCTGACCAGCTGGGCCAGGCAGGATAGCTGGAGAGTTCACATTAGTAGTGGGGGAAATAAATGGTGAAATAGCAGCTGCCCGGATCCAGCTCTCCACGGGAGAGGCGTCGCAAAGATTTCCTGCGAAGAATGAGCTAGATAGTGAAAAGCCCAAAATTATTTGACTCAGCTGCCATTTTCCCTTGGATCCCACTGCAGCTAACCACATTTTGTGGGCATGGGGTGTTTGTAACCCAGTCTGGCAAACCCCAGGATTCTGCCACTCCTCCCGATGCAGGGTGTGCTGTGCGCACTGAGCTGGGCAGAGTTTCGTTCCCTAAGGGAAAGGAATGGAAGCGCCAGGAGCCCCTTGTGCTGGATGCTGTGTGCTTCAGGGCTGTAGTATCCCAGGTGCTGCACGAAGTCTGCGTAGAATTATTGCCTCTTCTGGAGCGGCTGGTTCTGGGGAGGGTGCCTCGCACACAGCATTGCGTCTGCGGCTGGGAGCACAAGAGAGGAAAGCGTCCGGCGGGATTTTGAGTACAGCGTGACTGGCGGGAAGCAGGAGGGGCAACAGTCTGAATTCTGGGGGCGCGCTGAGAGGAAGCGGATAGGAGGGAAGAAAGACAGACTTGGTGGGGGAGGACAGGGAGACTGTTCCAGGTGTGTGGCCTCGGGGGGACAAATGGAGCAGGCTGGGCAGGAAGGGGAAGGAGGGAGAAGCAGAGTGCTACGTGGGGACTGAGTTGCGTCAGGCCTCAAGGACCTGCCAGGTCTGCAGGGAAAGCCCTAGCACAGGAGTTAGTTCTTCTATGGCTGGCTCTGGCTGCCTTCCACATTCTCCCACCTCTTTGGGAAGGCAGCCACCGGAGCTGCTGTGTGTGGTGAGGGACAGCCTGGTCCCCCAAACCTGCAGCCACGACTCTTCCCTCCAAAGAGAGGGCCGGGAGCCGGCCGGTGAGTCCAGAGGTGGCCTTTGGCTAGTAGGGGCCACAGGCAAAGGCCCATTGAGGGACCACTGGTGGACGTGGTGCCTTCCTCATGAGAACGTAGGAACTTCTCCGTAAGATGAGAGCTCCGGGAGCTTGGCTCTGGAAGGTACCAATGTCTCCTTCAGCGAAGGCAAAATGCCTTCTAATGACCCTGAGCAGACGGGTTAGGTGGGAGACCTCCAGGCTCCCCCTGCCTGTTGCAGCCAGCTTACACCCTGAGCTAGCTGCAGAGCTGTGAACGCTTTCACTGCCCCCAAATTCAAATGCAGGCACATTTCCACTGGCTTCTTGCTGTGTGGTCTGCGCACCTCATTCTCCATAGCTTTCACTCAGTGTCAGATGCTTTCCAGACTATATCTGGAGAGTTCCCATTTTCCTTGGATTTGCTTTAATAATTATTTGCTTTGACTGAAGAAACTGTTGTATTTAAATAATACATTTTTTTGCCAAAATGCTGTCACAGCAAAGCTGCTTTCCCTTTAGGAACCTCCAAACGTGGGCTTCCTTCCAAAGCCTTCACCAGTGTCACTCTGTCGTCTCACGGCTGCTCTTTCCTTCGAGTGACGTGATTGGAGAATGAGCTGTGGTTACGGGACTGGCAAAGAGATGCTGGATGGATGTAACTCTTCGTCAGATCAGACAGGAGGACAGGGCACACAGCTACCAAATTAGTCTGAGTTGTGTTTCACTTTAGAAGAGGTGCAGGTCTCTGCTGGAGTCCCCTCCAACAGGAAGTACTCCAGGTTGTTTTCTTACTATTCGTAAGGATAAAGACGCCTCTGCTAGCTAAGGAAGGGGTAGGGTTATTTACAGAGTCTGTCTGCAAACACAGGAAAGAAAAATGACTATGCTTGGAAGACTGACAACAAAGAAAACTTCTGAAAGAGCCAGGCCACAGCTATGCCGACCAGCTGCTGTGTTGAGCTGCAGATAGCTACACCGACTGGCAGTTGTATTGGATTATAGGCAACAGCTACATCCTTATTTCAAACCAGAGCCTAGGGTTCCTTCTCCCTCCCCAGCTGTCCTGAGAACTGGATTCACCTGCCCAGACTTGTGGGGAGGGAAAGGTGAACCTTCTCGCTCCACTCAGGACTCAGCTCAGCAGAGCACATACCAGATGAACTTACTTCCACTCCAAGCATACGATCCACCGCTGGACTAACTGGCCTGTCTTTCTGCCCAGAAAAGCTGCTAGAATCTGAGTCTCGTGGATTTCTTATCAGATGGTGCATGGCCAGAACAGCTGGTGTGGCACCTCCCTCTTACATGTGACGACATACCCAAGTACAAGACAGTTTCATACGTTCCAAGAGGCATGGCCTGAAATCCTGACTCCATTGAAGTCCGTGGCAAAGCTCCTGATGACTTCAATGGAGACAGGATTTTACCCATGACCAGCTCCGTGTCTGTGTCTTTGGAAGTCAATGGCAGAGTCCTCACTGACTCCAGTGGAAGCAGGATTGGACCCAGTATGTATTTGTGAATGTGGCATGTGTTATCTCTTGCTGTCAATCTTCTGAACCACCCAGGTAACGAGGTCTCTACCTGGAATGCATCAGTAACATGGCAGAATTTATGCTCTGCACTCAGAGGCTGGAGAGCTGGTGGATGTAGCTGATCTATTCAGTCGTCCCTTGTTCTGTTTTCTTAATGAGACAGATATTGTTGACAGAAGCAACCAGATGCAGCAGTGGGTGGACCACTCTCTCGAACTCTAGTCACATGAAACTGCATTTCGGAGGCAGTGGCGAATGCTCTGGGCTCCAGACTATTGAAAAGCTTGATATGGATCCATCTATGAATGTGCTTGGAAAAGCGTCACCCTCGTACTGCCCGACAGACGGTTGCCATTCGGCAGTTTTTGTGACCAAACATACTGAGTGGTGATGTGATGAACAGGTTCCTGGTTTTTTGGGTTAGAACTTGTACGGTGTAACCCACCACCCTGAATATTGAAAAGAGTGGGAAATATTCATAAGACCTATCCCTAGCCCCGAGTCTGTTGGAAAGTCTATGCCCAGGAGCATTTTGTAATGTGAGGCTCAAGAATGTAAATTACTACAGTCCTTCTGGGGGGTGAAAAGGAAAATGAAAATCAGGATGTTTCTCACCTCCCCTTCAGACAGCGTCTGCCATCCCAAAGGTGCTGTAGAAACTCTGAAGCACATAGACAGCAATGGCCTCACCTGCTTGAAATGTAGCCCCTTCCACCCCCCGGCTGTGGGGACACGCAGGCAAAGAGGGCTTTGGTGATAGAATGACATGTCCTCACTCAACTGGATCATCTTCATCAATCACAGCAATTATGGGGTTTTCTAGGGTAGCCAAACTCTTTGCTTCTAAAAACAATTTTTGACATCTGCTTAAAGCTCAAAATACCACATTGCCTCTTTCTGAGTTCATAGTATACCCACATCTTGAACACTGCATGCAGATCTGCTTGCCCCATCACAAAAAAAGATATATTGGAATTGGAAAAGGTACAGAAGATGACAACAAAAAAATAATTAGGCGATGGAGAAACTTCCACTTGAGAGTTTAATAAGCCTGGGACGTTTCAGCTTGGAAAAGAGATGATGAAAGGGGGACATGATAGAGGTCTATAAAATCATGACCAGTGTGGAGAAAGTAATAAGAAGTGTTATTTACTATTTCTCAGAACACAAGAACCAGGGGTCACCAAATGAAATAAATAGGCAGCAGGTTAAAGTAAGTTTTCCTTCACACAACATGCAGTCACCAGGGGATGTTCTCAAGGCCAAGATTATCATGGTATTCAAACAAGCACTAGATAAGTTAATGGGGGATAAGTCCATTAATGGCTAATAGCCATTGACACATCTGAAGAGTTTGACTATTTTAAAAGCATTTCATTTCACTAGTAAGAGTCTGTTTCTGCATTCTGACTCGACTGGCAAAAAACCCAAGAGTTACCAAGCTAAGATTTACATCAACTTAAAACTCTGGAGATCCTCTGGTGAGTAGCACGTTAGCAATGTGTAATCAAGAGAGCTAACCTGAAGCATCTCATTTTGTCGGCAAATCTTAGCAACTGTCTTAGATCTCACTTTAGGGGAAGTAGCAATTGTTCTCTTTATGCCAAGAGAAAACTCAAAGCAGGAGTAGATCTCATACGAATTGTGAGCCTGGTCCAAAAGCTGGGGGCCTTATCGGGTCCCATTGTTTTCAAAATCAAGCAAGGCATGGGGGACAGAGACAGAACTTTTCAAGATTGGGCCCTCTAGCCCTAGACTAGGTTTGTGGACCAGGCCTTTATGTTAAAAGCAACTAAATGGAATTAAACGCTGTGCTGAAGGCTTGCTATTGCTGACGACGCACTACGCTCCTGCGTGGGCAGAACTGCTCTTTAATTTTGGATATGTTGGCGTGCTGGCGTGTTTTGATGTTGTCTAACGAGGGGCTTGTACACAGCCCTGCAATTGCTGCCTGGTGCGTTGAGGGAAATCTGCAGCGATGAAAGAGCGGAGATAGGGGAAACAATTCATTTCGTACATGACTATTTACTGTTTCAAGCTGCTGAATATTCAACACAAATCACTTGTGCCCTATATTCAGCGTAATTGCTTTTATTGCAGGGTAAGTATCAGAGAGTCAGTGTGAGCACCACAAAGCCAGTGCTCATGTCTGCATTACTCTGCATTGTTCAAAAGGTAATTAGGGGGAAGGAGAAATAACTCAGGTGCGGGAGGTTTCTTTCGCTTTCCAAACATCCCCCGTGTACAGAGGTTCCCCTCAGGGAACTAGCACTTCCTGACATGTTCATTGAAATAAGGGTTTGTCACTGTCGGTCAAAATACAGTGCAGATGTCATATTAATTGTTAATAAATAGCTCTAATGTGTGGCACTGAGTAGCTTTCATCCCAGCCTCTCAACGGGCTTCCGGGAGCGCCTTAACCAGGCGGCTGCACTGGCTCCCTTCAACTTCTCTTACAGATGGCAGGAGATCCGCACATGTCCCTCTTTTCTCTCTCTCTCACCTAGGTCTTTTTCTACTCTGGAGACTCTGTTTTGCAGGTGGCCCAGTTCAGTATGTGACGGCAGGGCTCCCATCTCCTCTCCTTTCCCTCTGCAGAGCCCCTGGAGGTTTTTAATCTACGCTCCGAGTCGCAGTAATGGGGTTCGACAGTAGCAGCAATTTTATCCCTCTCCTATAATGTACATTTTTGTTACTCTCAAATCATAATGAAAAGAGCCCCTGTGAAAATGTAGTTGCTTCCAGCATGTGTGAGTGATTTTTACACTCAGTAATAGCACTTTTCTGTCATTCGGGCTCCATACTTGGTATTCCTTTAATAATTAGTGGCAGATTTTGTACTTATGGTTGCAATTATCTAAATGCCTTTGGGACATGTTCTGTCAGATAATTGAATTTCCTTGGTATATGAATGCAAAGAAATTGTTAGTGAATGCAGACTGGACCCAAGGAATGTTTTGGTGTCTTAAGACAAATGAGGCTTTTTCCTTTTAAAAAACTAATAAAAACAAAGTGTTTTGCTTTGCTGTTCTCAGCAAAAGCCTTGCTAGCGGCCAATATTAAAGAGGGGAAAGCATTATCAGTAATTAACTAGGTGTATATTTTAATGATATCCAGCGCTGTTTGCCCTGGTCTGTCAGTCCTCCATGTGCCAGATTCAGAGGTGCAGCCTTCCCCAGACAGAAGGAGGCAGGGCTTGGAGGAGTCAGGTAGAGAGCGGAGATGGGAAGGCCCTGGCAGGCACTTTGGTTCGCCTGTTGACAAGTTCCAAAGGGGGGAGCCGTGTTGTTCTAGGTCAGCCAAAAAAACACGGAGTCCTGGGACGCTTTTAAAGACCAACAGATTTATTTCTCACAGGAGCTTTCGTGGGAGAAAATCCCCCTTCCTCAGACACTTGCAGACAGGGAACTTGAAATGAATTTCCTCCTATTCTGTAAGTTCCCCATCTTCAAGCATCTGACGAAGAGGGATTTTCTCCCACGAAAGCTCCTGCGATAAATCAATTCGTTAGTCTTTAAAAGTGCCCCCGGATTCCTTGTGTCTTTTGTTTAGCCTGTCTCCCTGGTGCGGGGCAGGTCTGTACAATGCTCTTCGTGGTTCTTTGTCCAGCCCAGTTTGCAAAGTCCCAAGTAATCAGCGCTTCCCCTATTTCTCTTGGGAAGATAGTTCCGGAGCCTGATGCATTCTGCTCCTGAGGAGTTTCTCCTGGTATTCAGCCTAAACTCTCCTCCATTGCCCCTTGTTATCTCAGGAGGGCCTGATTTACAGGGGGGGGTCATTTACCTACCTTTTCTCATTGCTCTCTGTGCTCGGCCAGGCTGGGAAGCCTGTCTGGTTTCAGACTTGCAAGTGAAGAGTGGAATTCCAATCCCATCCTTCTCCATCCAGTATAAAAGCCTGACGTCCCACGAACAGCATGCCTGCTGCTGCAGCTTGGGGAAGCTGGATATGTGATCTTGGCTGCTCCCGCAGCATTCTGCTCCTGGTTTCTCTCTTCCAGGGGCCAAAAAAAGTCTCTGAAAGAAAAGTGGTTTTTAAATCCAGAGAGCGATCCTTCCCCTCTGACCCTGGAGGGGGCTGAGTGAGTCTTTTGCAGCTTGACAGACACCCTGCACCCTCTGCTTGGGGCAGCATCACACACACAGCCGCAGCACTGAGAACTGGGTGCAGGCCCCAAGCCCTGAGAACCCCAGAAGCCTGAGCTGTCGGGTGTGCTGTGCAGTTAGTCTCAGTCGGAGGGGCAATGGCTGAGCTGTGTTGGACGAGGGAGATGGTGAAGGACTTTCTGGCCCCTGACTGGTGGCCCTGACATGTGCTGTTCTAGCAAAAGGACCCACTTGATTCCCCTGGCCAGGTCCGGGGGCTCGACTGATTGGTAGCCCGGAGAACTCAGGATCCTGGCTGCAGCACACAGCTGCCTCTTTGGCCTGGCTAGATCTTCTCTGGGCACTTGGTGTAAATGATAGAGGAACCAAATAAAGGTGGGGTCTCCCCCCGAGGCCTGGAGAGGAGACCAGGAAAGGAGCCAGCCCTGCTCTCCTCCCTGCAGAGGTCGATAGGATTGTAACACAGGCTTTTTGTCATGTGCTAAAGGGTCGTTTGCTGCCAGAGCCATCACACAGTGTCGGACATCGGCACGTTTGCTGCCACGGAGCAGCGTGTGTGGTGGCAATCAGTCCTGCCACGGCCATGTGGGGCCCCCCGTGAAGGCCTTGCCCCACGAGGACTGAGGAGGGAGCGTCCCAGGTGCTGACTGATCTCAGCTCATCTGTTCGGCAGTTCGGATGTGGGGTTTCTGGGAACTGGGGGGAGTCTCTTTGCCTCTCGTGTGTGAGTTGACTGAAGGGAGTCCCGTGTGTGCAAATACCCGTGTGTTGCACCCAGATCCCCCTGGGTTTAACCTTCCACCAGGTGTCGTGGCCATAACAGCATCGAAACTAGTGGGGGGGGGGGGTTATTTTGAGAATCCGGTGCTCAAAGAGCCACGGCCTCCCCTTGTGGCCTAGGGACCCGGACACTGGCCCAATAAACCTGTGTGCCTCCCAGCGTGCACCCCCTGGCCGGGCGTGCAGGGTCAAAAATCTCTGCTGGCCAGAACCTCCAGCCTGACACATACCAAGTGAGACAGGTGGCTGGTCCGTCCTGGCGCAGTAACGTCCGCCCAGGAGCTCACTTCATCCCTCGGGCGACCCTCTCAGCTCTGTGCTGGCTCGCTCAGGCTGTCTCGGGAGTAAAGTGATGCCCTTGCGTGGCTCGGAGGGGTGCCGGTGTCTCCTTATAATCTTTGCCTTTTTCCATCGTAGCCTATGAGGTCGGGATGTAAAGTGCCAGGAATGAGAGAGGAACCCTCCCACCCCAAGTGCCAGCCGGGAGAGTGAGTATTGCTCTGTTCACCTTCCAAAGCTCTTTCAATCTCTCATCTCCTTAGAGCCGCAGCTAGGAGCCAGATAAAAGGGCTCAGCACTTCTGAGGTGCGACCTGACCTGCTTGAGTCTGGACTCTGCCGGATCGGCGGGGCCCTCGGGGAAGGAAATTGCCCTCCAGCAATCTGCAGGTGCTGCGACTGGTGGGGCAAACGTTACACGCCCCTCATCAGAGAGCTGGGGCGAATGAGAATGAGAACTGGATGGTCCGACAGCCTGAGGCCACTGAATTAGTGAGTCTGAGGGGATTGTTCGCCCCCACTGTAGCTGTGCTGGTGCAAATATGCCGCATTGACACGAAAAGTGACTTGCACTAGAGGTGTGCACCTGTGCGGCTACACCAGCAAAGCTGCATTGGTCCGTAGCCCGCACCCCGCTGCAAGCCAGGCTAGAGATGGGTGATTGCATTGGCTGGACTGAGTGCCCGAGTGGGACAGGATACCAGAGGTCTGTTGGCTCCCTTCCCACAGCTAGGTCCTAACATTAAAGCAACCCAAGACTATGGCCAAGCAGTCCTTGTGTGTTTCCCCGCTCACCCATTTGAGAGAAGTGTGCTCTTCAGACCACGATCTCCAAAGGCTTGGAGCTGCAGATCTCACCTGCTGATGACTGGGAACAAAGGAACTTCCCACCACGCCTCTGGGTGTTTGTTCCCCACTCTTTGCAGTTCGGCACACACAGCCAGCACTACTGGCAGGAGGACAATGAGCCCCAGAGGGCTGATCCATGGCAAAGGTCCAGCCCGGCCTTCAGCAATGCCGTGACGCTGTTCCCACCAAGAGCTTTCATTCTTTGGCTGAGCCAGCTCACGGAGGGAATGCAAGAGCTTTCCATGGAGAGTGCTGCTACGCACCTGGGCACTGAGGAGGCTCGCCTTGTGTTTTATTGTAGGTAATGGACCAGCTGTCAACCCATGCCCAGGAGAATGTAAATAGGAATCTCAAGAGTGAAGAGAAACAGGTAAGAGAAGGGAATCCACTGTTCATCCTCTCCCTAAAATCTAAGGGGTATGAGAAGCCAGTAACAGAAAGAAGAATAAAACCTTGGGGAGAATCAATTCTCTGTGACCTAAATCATTGTATCTATGGCACCTCCTAAATAGAAGTGTATCTATTAAAAGAAATACAGCAGAGGGAATAAATGGGTAAAAGAATAAATACCCTCTATGCATTTAACTTGCTGCTGTATTTGAAACTCTCCAGTCCTGATGCTTTTTGCCGGCAAACTAGTAAAACGGGCCCTTTTTATGGTGTATTAGGTGCGTGGGGAAGGTTCTTGTTTTCGTCTTCCTTATTTTCAGAGTACAAAAATGAGTTTCTTAGGAGGATAAAATACCCAAATACCGAGCACTTATGTTTGTTTTCCATGGTTGGTTTGGCTTGGTTAGAACTGGACCCTGCAGCTTTCTGTCTTTTGGCTGCTGGGAGTTTTTTAACTGTTTCATGCACTGTTTCATGTTCTCGGAGACAGAGTCCCACGCTGAAGGGATGAGGTGGATGTTGGAGGAGCACGTACATCCTTTCACCAATTAACAGCACCCAGAAACCCACTCCACATCACCTGTTGTCCCAGAGTTCAGAGGCAGAATGACCAATGCACTCTACCTAATAGTTGTATGCTGAGACTTTAGTAGTAATAAAGTATTCGTTCTATTTCTGCCAAGTCTTACCAGTGTCTGAAAAATCTAGAGGGTTTTCCCTCTGTGTACGAGTTTGCCTTTGCTATTCCACAGGTAACACCCATCCTCTCTCCACTGCCGGCCAAGAGCAGGAATAGTGCCCAGGACCTTCCGCACAGGTCCCTGTCTCTCGAGCTCAAGGAATAGTCCTGCCGACTTGCCCTCTGTGACTCAGTCGTTAGAGAGGGACTCGGCATTGTCAGCACAGTTACGCACATCTCTTTGCTCTCTCTCCTTGGCAGGTCCTATCATTATGTGCTTCGTGTTTTTACCGTATTGGTTTTGAAATCTCGTAGCCAGCCCATGTGCTGCTCTCTGGTGTTGGTGCGTATCTTGTTCTGCCTTTGTATACATGGATGGGACCCGCCCTTTACCTAGGAAGAACCTGGGAAACCAGCTTTGACATTGGTGGTGGAAGCTTTCCAGCCTTCTTCCGCATAGTACTTGGGCCAAGAGCTAGGGTGACTGGTGCGTCTGTACATTCCTATCGTGGAGTAGATAAATAGGCAGCAGCTGCTGGATTGACAGTTCTGAAAAATGAAGTCCTTCATTTGTTTGTGTGGGGAGCAGGAACGACGTTCCCCACAACCCCTCCTGCCGATAGCCTCCCCGCCCCTGGCTCCTGGGGAAGCAGGGTCTAAGGTGCGCTCTCTGCTACAGAGCCAGCCATGGACACAAGCCATTGTTCTCACTGCCGGCGCCTGTGGAGCATCGTTGTTTGTACGTTGTTAAATCAGCTCTTCGCAGGGGCCTGAGGGCCTTCAAGGATGGCAGAGAGGGGCTGAAAGGTGAGGGGTTCAGAGGAGAATGGGCAGACTGGGCCGGAGCAGTGTCTATTAACTGCATTGCTATTGGCTGGAGGGTCGCTGGTGCAGGTGCTGTACAAAAGATGGTTCCTGCCCCATGGAGCCTCCTGGCTTCGTAACCCGCAGCTGCAAAGCCAAGTCTCCAGTTACTCCCGATGCTCACAGGGGGCAGATCTGCATCTCGGCCTTGGGCCTTAAAAGAATTCTCTATAATCTCAGATCCTGAGACTTGAGCCACAACCTTCTGGCCGGGAGCAAAAACGCCCTCATCAGCATGAGCTTTGCTGAGCTCTGTCCTTGCCTAGGAGTGTTGGATGCTGGAGTGTGAGGACAGGTAAGTCTCTTCACTGAGCACCAACGATTTCCACTGAATACACTTCATTGTTCCCTTATTGTCTAATGACCCGAGCCCCACCCACCCTCTTTCTCCAAGAGCTGTTTGCTGCTGGGATCGTTCTGGAGACAGTTGGTTCTCCATGACAGGCCAGCACTGTTGGAATTTCCTGCTGCATTAACAGGTGCAGGTCTTGCTTGGGGAATGCAGGTGCGTTTTGGCGACTCTCTGGATGTGTCTACACTAGAGAACTGAACCTGTTGAGCAGAATCCGTTTAAGCTCAAAGAGTTCAGAGCATCTCCTTAGCTCTTCGGAATTGGATTCAGAACTATTAAAGGTTTGCCCGGGCCATGCTCACACCGTCCTACACTCTTTCAGTTGCTGTGAAGAAGCAGTGGATTCTGGGGGCTTTGGGGCATGACAGCGCCGTCTCAGCTGGCGCCACGCACGCAGGAACTAAAGGGGTTCAGACGGCATTGGTTCTTGGACCTGCTGGGAGCCTAGCCTGCTCCAAACAGTTCTTAGCATGCCCAGAAACTGGCCGGGAGCACTTTTGCATGTGAATAAGGGGGGTGTATGTAGGTTCCAGGGGTTAGAAGAGAAGAGATCGCTAGTGTAGACAAAGCCGTTGACACAGGTAGCTCATTCTGCCTTCCAAAGTAAGGAAAGTAGCAATGGCCTCTAGAAAGGGTACGGTATGTGAACGGAGAAGCCTTCCCGAACAGGGAGAAGGCTGGGCTGGATTTTGTTTCACTTTGGCCTCCTTTTGTGAATCAGCCCTATGTACAGAGCAGCTGAGAAAGCTGCCTGCTCCCAGGTCTCGGGATGCAAATCTGATTTCATAACCAACCGAGAGACATCAAGATGAATGAACATGTTAAAAGGACACGCTGGGTCTAGCTCCGCAGTAACTCGGTGCTGCAGGCATTAAACGAGCCTGCACTGGATGGAGACACTTCAGGAGCGTTAGGGTTGCCATGACTATCACTTCCTGCAAGTTACTTTTTCCCAAATATTGAATTTCCTCCTTTTAAAACACGGCTGCTCTACACCAGTCCACTCTAGTGCATTTGCCTCTGGCCCATTGCCTCCCAGTATCTATCACAGCAACACACCCACATGTTTAATAAATGCCATCTGGGGGCTAGGGAGCAGGCGTGTGGGTCTGCATGAGTTGGCCAAGACATTTTTTTCAGGCATTTTTATCTAAGGCTAGGACAACCGGTTTCGGCAAACTCAGTTCTTCATGTGCTGTGCCAGGGATCTTCCTCTGGACAAGCTTTACTCTCACGGCCGCATGCAAGAATCCAACTCCTGTGTGCAATTCGGTCTCCCACCTGTCTGTGTTGTAATTAGACCTACCGACCCCTTCGAAACGGGATCTTTCTGTTCTGATGCTGTTCTGTTTCTCCTTCCTTCTCCATGTTTATTTCCATCCCTTTTATTTCTCTTGCTGCTGGGGATAGGATCTGCATTCCTCTGCTGTTTTTCTACGTCAGGGGCTGTCCCTGTTGTTGTGATAACTCTTTGTTGTTTCTGGCTCCAGCCCCACATCTGCCCAGTTGCCCAAGGCCCGCGTGACCTGGCACTGGGGGCACCCTGCAGCTCTGCCTTGCGTTTTGGGTGCAACACGTCCTCTCACCTGACCCGTGTCTCTCTCGCTAGTGACTCCCTTGCTTGCACCCTCTCTCTGCTGCTCCTGGAGCTGCCCCGTGGGAGCCCAGTTCCTGGGACCTGACCGAAGCCTTGCGCTGCGCCCCTGCTGAATACTGGCAATGAAAGGAGTTAATCGTTGCTGATTGCAGCCTCGCGCTCCGCTCTCAGCGCCGCTTCTGGACGCAGCGTGGCACGTCCCGGTCTCCAGGGAATTTGTGGCATTTTGCCAAGATGGCATCAGTCTGTGTCTCAAGGACATAGCACAGCGCCTCCCCGTCTTCGCAGCGGGAGCAGTAGCGACAGGTGAAGCGGGGCACTCCTGCCTCTGGAGAAGGGGGGAAGCTCCTTCGAATGCCAGGTCACCAGCCGGCAGCTCCCTCTATTCTAGATGAATGATCTGGTACCTGGCTGTAGCCGGGGACTCCTTTGTGTGGTGCAGAGCTGGCTGGGAGCGCTGGATCCAATCCCTCCGACAGAGGAGCGTGCTCTCGTGGCTCCTTCTCCAGGTAGGCTGTCGCGCTGATTGCCCCTGGGGCGCTGGCTGGCAGTCAGCGCTGTCCTCTGCTGCTCCTGGCCTTCGCTCTTCGGGCACAGAGGACACCTTGAATTGTCCCTCATTCTTTCTACTGTCAGTGGGAATGATGTTAACCCTGCGCTGCTACGCCTGGTCCCTCTTCATTTCTCCCCTTCCTGCCCATCATGTGTGCCCCAGGGGGCCGAGTGCCAGGGCCCCTGTGAGAGAAAGGCGTCGGGTGGTGGTTGTCTCTAGTGCCCATCTGGGCAACGGCCGGGGCCGTACAGCCGTGGAGCAGGAGAACAAAAGGCAAAGCCGGCACCTGCTCTAGGTGTGGGGGGAGGATTGTATAGCCCCCAGGCGCTGCCCCAGAGACAGCTGTTTCGGGCAGAACTAAGGCGCTGTTTGTGAGCAGGTGTTAGTTTGTTTGTGTTAGGGCCCATGGGGCCCTCTCCAGCTGGAGGGGCCCTGCCCAGAGGACAGGACTGAACGAGAAGAGATGTGGGGTGAGGAGACGGGGAAGGGGTTTCCACAGAGTCACCTCACCTGCCTCGCTGCAACCGGAGGGTGGTACCCGGGGCCGATCTGGTCTGCATGCAGGGCAGGGCTGTTTCCGCCAGCTGGGCACAGTGCCGTCTGCAGGACATCTGACGGGCAGGCAGTAGGGTGGGCACAGAGCAGCCTGACGCGGGCCCCACACGCGGCGCGGGGGGGCAGAGCACACACTGCAGCAGATTGCCAAGACACACTGTCTACAGACCGCACCCAGCACACGCGTGGTGTTGGATACTTTTACTGCCATGACAACATTTTAATTCCCTCCCATTCTGTAAGTTCCCATCCTCAAAGTGTCTGACGCAGTGGGATTTTCTCCCCGAAAGCTCGTGTGATAAATATACAATTGCTGTAAACACCAGAAAGTTACAGCAGCCGAGCAGTTCTAAGCATTTGATCAAAATACTTGGAAAGGAGCTGAACCCAGGGATGCTTGGGCACGTCCCGGTCTGTTCCCACCATGTCGGAGGTTAGTGTGTTATAGCCCTTACGAACCAAGTGACGTCATCAGCGGCCCTTAGCTATGGCCAGAAGAAGCGGTTTCTTAGCGAGCCTGGGGCCCAGTTCACCACCTCTTATTCCTTTGACTTCAGCCCGAGCCGTAAGGAAGATACGGTTGGTGTTTCAAAGGGTCTCCGCGCCATTAAAATAAGGTTCTCTGGGTCTGTGCTGGTAGGGGGCCTTTCCAGCCACCACCCAACACTCACCATTTTCAGTACAGGAACTTTTTACTTTACCAGCTTCTGACATCTCCCCCAGAGTGGACCCACAGGCTGGCAGCTCTGTAAGATATTATACCCACACATGTCAGACCCCACACCAGCACTCTCACCCTCCTCATTCTCATCCAACAGCATTTGGGGAAGGAAAACAAACGGCTCCCACACTGTGGGCCCCAGTGGTTTGACATTTATTGGACCCTTGCTACCTTCTTTCCCCTGCACTAATTAATTTACCCTTGTTAATTCTTTCCCCTGCATCGAATGTGTAACTTCTCTCTTGTGATAAAAGAGGCAATCACACTCATATGCCCAAAGAAATTTGTTAGTCTTTGAGGTGCCAGAAGATCTCATTGTTTATCCTTGTTCTTTCTCATTGTCGCGGGGCAGGCTTATCCCGCACTGGAAAGGGCCAGCAGACACTGTGGGCGGCGGAAGCCCCGCCCCTTCAGTCCTGCTGGGCATGCTCCAAATGCTGCCCTAGCATAAAAGGGAGCAGCTCAGCTCAGTCTGGGTGGGCCTGCATGGAGGAAGGACACCTCCTGGAGGCTCCTGAACAGGAGCTGCACCAGCCCCTGCTAGAGACCCGGAGCAAGCCGGGGGACCTTGGAAGGGAGCAGCCATTACCTGTGAGCGGCTGGGAGACCGATGTGCAGGTACCCACAGCTACCAGGGAACCCCAGCATCCCTAGGAGGAGCTAACAGAGCCAGCCGCAGGAGACAACAACCTGGAGCTCCATGGAGGGACTGCATCAACAAACCGGGTAGGAAGTAGCCCAGGGGGCCTGGACGAGGGGACCGGGTGTGCTCTGCATCATAAGCCAGTGTGTTGTGGTGTGGATCCCCACTGACTTGGTGCTGTACCCCTGGCACTAATAGGGCCCTGGGCTGGGGCTCGGTGGAGTGGGAGGGCCCGAGCCCCCCTACCTGAGGTTACCCATCCCTGGGGCAGCTACCCTTATAATTGACTCTGTGGCCACTAAGCCGTGGTGCCCTGACCTGCAAGGGCTGTTGATTGACTTGTATTGACTCTGTGGCCACTAGGCCGTGCTGCCCTGGTTTGTAAGGACTGTATATTGACTTTGCAGTGAGTCTGTGGCCGCCGTGCCGTGCCGCCCTGGTTTGTAAGGTCTGTATATTGACTTTGCAGTGAGTCTGTGGCTGCCGTGCCATGCCACCCTGGTTTGTAAGGTCTGTATATTGACTTTGCAGTGAGTCTGTGGCTGCCGTGCCATGCCACCCTGGTTTGTAAGGACTGTATATTGACTTTGCAGTGAGTCTGTCAGGTTGTGGAGATGCCCCCCTCATCTACACCCGCTGGATTTTCCCCACCCGGTGCGCCGTGGAGGGCTTCACACATGACAGTCACATACGGCCTCTTACTTCATGTAACACATTTCAGACATGCCATCGCTTTTGGTTTTTACCTTTCATAATAGCAAATGAACGTTATCTCATGCATTTAGAAAAACCGTTTACAACACATCTAAAACAATGAAAAGCTCTTTATCAATACATTCTTTGCTTTGTTGCTTTTTGAAATGCAGTGCAATTCGCTAATTCTTAATGCTGAAACACTTGCTCATTTAATAGAAGCCGTACTTCTGTTGCTGGCTTCTGGTAAAATGCTTGGTCACGTTCCCACAGCGTCTGTCAGCTTGGTTGCAGAGCAACACACTGGTTCCAAGCAGTTGGCGTCCATGCCAGTTGTACTGACTTCCCTTCCAGTTTATCGTCTCACCTGGGCAGTTCTATGCGTACAGGGTTGTGCATAAAATCCTTTTAATCATTTTTAACCTTTTTTGACCAAACTTCAGTGACCGCAAGTGACTGAAATTGGAGAAGACTGGTACATGCATAAACCAAACATTATTATGCAATATTTCCTTCATACCTTTAACCCTACACTGTTCCTTGGACCTGTTTCCAATCTAGGGCATTTCAGTTGTTCTTTCTTTACCTTTTTTATACAAGTGACTCAAATTAATCATTTTTCATTTATGAAACACCCCCAGTATAGATTTATCGCTGCCATGATACAATTTATTGTACACCATATTGAACAAAACTTTCAGATAGGGGTTTTAGTGGCTAAGTTCCATTTCTTATAGTCACTCATTGTCCTGGCGCTGGGCTCCTTCCTGCTTCCAATGCACACAGACCGCTGAAAAACACAGCTTATTGTGGCTTCTTTTTGGAGCCTCTCTGGATTTTAATGAAATAACATGTCTCGTTTGCCTTTCTTTTAGCCCTTTTCCATTATGCACTGCATATTCCAGAAGAATGCACATTGTACAACTTATCCCCCACCCTTTATTTGCCGTAAAGACGTGTTAGTTTCTGACATGAAATGTGACGGTTTGTTTTGTGCTTTGTGTTCCATGTAACCTCTCAGAATGATTGTCTGGTCACTCAGTGTTCTCAACACACTTTCTCTTGTTCCACTCCCCTGCCAGAGGTGCACCATCCCTCATTTTTCATCCTCCAGCGGCTCTTTTGTTACTGAGCAAGGATCAGGGTCTCTTGGAACTATTCTGGTTCTGGCCAGCCTTGCTGTGACTGCATCCGTTAGTTCTTATTTTAAAAGACATCTAACTTTATAAAAAGCATTGCGGTACCTAAAGGGTTAAATGCTAAATAACAAAGTGGTGCTACCTGTGTTAGGCTTGGAACCCATTCAGCCTCACGAAAGCCCCTCAGATCTTGGGTCTCAGGATTCACGTTAATGGAACGGGGTGGATGAACAGATGTTTTGTAAGGAAGGGACATGTCATGTTCATGTTGTGCAGGGAAATCAAAGGAGCCAATAAGGCACATCAGGGGCATTGCACCAGCAGGAATGCAACCACCTCTGGTGGGAGTGCAAAAGCTGAGCAGCAGCGCAGTAGAACACGGCACGGTCTAGGATGGAATCATAGTTCTGTTCACCATCCTCGTCAGTGATTGGCTTCTCGTCCACCTGTGAGGGGCACTGCGACGGCCTAGTGGCCACTCTGACCCTCCAGAGTCCCTCTGCCTTCATATCCTCAGCTCATCACTCGCATCTCCGCCTCTCCCACACTTCAGCATGTTACTCTGCTGTGCTGAGCTGCAAGCAGCCATAGCTGACGTGATGTCACCTGCAACCAGCTGTCAGTACAGACCTGGGCAAACTGTGTTCTGCGCTGTCACCTGCCCCTGATTAGCGGCTGCCGGGATGTGAGTCTCTAGGGCGCCTCCTCTCTGCTGACACTGGCTCTCTGCTCTTGGCCTGCCTGGCTCGCATTTGCATCTGCTTGAGCTAAATAAATTCCTGTGCCGAGTGCCCGTACGTCACACCGGTGTTCACCTGGCTGCCTTTGCAGTTGGCTGGAGAGATGGTTCCCTTCCGCAATGCAGAAGCTTTGTGCCACTAGCATTTTTCCCTCTCCTCCCAGGAGCGTGCTAGTGCAGCCAGTCACAGGGCACGGGTGTTTGTCCTGCCCCGTGGCTGGAGAACGTGGTGGTAAGAGTGCGGGCTGCTCGCGCGCTTGGCACGGTTCATGGATGCAGTTGCAGTGGTGCGTGTTTCCCGGTGGCTCGGTAGAAAGCGGAGGCTTGGTTGCTCTGTGGTGGGGCTGGAGAGGCTGAAGCAAGACAGCTCTCCATGCTCTGCCCCGTTTGCTTCTGGGTGCTGGTCTGTCTCGTAAAGCCTAGGGCTTGAGTCCATGTCCCAGCTCTCTCCACATGAGATACCTCGCCTGCCGAGGGGAGGCACCGAGGCTGACAGCCCCCCGGCGTGGCAGGGAGGAGTCTTCTCGCCTGGTATTCTTATCGAGGGACCTTGACTCTGCAACTCGTTGGCCCACGAGTGAACTTTGAGGCCCATCTCTTCCTCTGGCCCTTTGAGAGCAGGGGGTTCAGGGTGGTCTGTCTGTCAGTGTCTTTTGGAGACGCTTGTGCTCTCTGGCTGTTGGTTCTCGGTTCCAGTGAGTCGGCATGTTTGTCGTCTTTAAAAATGGAAGGGGAAAAATCTTATGCCCATCCTGAGCCAGCGTCACAGCAGCTTCTCCTCCTGGCTGCTCCGAAAAGCTACTATTTCCTGGGTCAGCGGGAGACCGTTGGTAATGCCGGAAGATCATCTAGTCCAGCGGTTCTCAACCTGTTTCCGTCGCGACACACCTGACAGAGGATGATCCCCAGCGTGACACGCTACAATCTGCCACGGCCAGTGGTGCTTGGGAGGCTGCGGCGTTCTGGAGGATGTGGCACTCCAGGACCTGGGTGGGAGCAGAGTCAAGCCAGCGCAGGCTGGGTCTGGTGCGATAGGGCAGGTGGTGTCCCCACCAGCCCAGGGTCTCTGGGTTGCAGCCCCTGAGTCCCTTTATTCCTCTGGCCGTGGCTGCTGCCTGTGCTGTGCAGCAGGAGCAGGCTGCTGAGGGCAGCAGAGAGCAGCAGGCAACAGGAGCCCCACACTGGCTCCAAGCTGAGCTGCCCGTTTTCCATGACACTCCTCCCGACTCTTCGCGACACACCTTTGTGTCCTGACCCAGTGGCTGGGAACCGCTGGTCTAGTCTGACCTCCTGTATGTCACAGGCTGTTCATGTTTCACCCAGGGACCCCGTATTAATCCCAAAGACTTTGGTTAGGCTGCAGCGTTTCAGGTGTCCGAGGGGTGTGGCCCAGGGGCCCCGGTGCTGGCAGGGAGTTGAGGTGCGAGAATCTTGCCCTGCCCTGACGTTGAAGTGGTTAGCTGAAGTTGCCTGTCATGGCCTGCCCTGTGGCTGTGCACACAAAAGCCCTTGTACAAATCCCAAGCCCCCGGGATTCCTGGCACATGCCTGGGCTACACACACCACTGCTGCCCTCGGGGGCGTAAAGACACCTCTTGCCACAAAGCCTTTGAGTTGCTGTCTTTATGGGCGCACTGGCTTTCCTCCGTTCTATTTCCTCCTCCTTTCATGCTAGGCAGAGGTTTCTTTTACAAAGCAGTGGCCTGCTCAGGGACTGCCCAGCCACGCTCACTTTATTTTTAATACACACTGTGCATAAGTGACGAGAGCCGTTTGGGAGGCTAAGAAGTTGCCGTGGGGAGCAATCTGAACCGCAGCTTTGAGGCAGAGCGTTTGTCCCTCTGCTAGGACTGCTCTTAAGGACACCTCAATGGGAGCAAACTTCCCTTAAAAGGCAATAGAGACTTCCCCTCTCCATCTCACCACACCATTTTTTTTTTTTTTAAATCCAGGAAATTTCAGTGCAAGTCACTTGAAATGAAGAAAGGCATCTGTAAGGAATCTGCAGTCAAATGTACATAGAGTCATCTCTGTGTGCTGCTTAAATCTATCAGAAGGCATTTAAATAAGACTTATCACCATGGGATCTAAGAGCTGTAGATGAAATGGAACTGGCTGAGTAAGTGGGTTCTGAAATCCTTTTAACATATATATCTCGAGTGGGAGATTGTATTGAACTGGCTCATGCATGTGTGTGTGTACACCTGTGTCCTCCACCCAAGGGAATCAGAACTGATCATTTCTTGTGTGTCATATGTCCTATACTGCCAAGAGCTAATGGAGAGTCTTGCTGAGTTCTAGTGTTAGGGGCCTGTATATTTATAACAAGAGAATTTGAATTCTGCGGTACACAGGGCTGAAACCAAAAGATAGATAATTAATATATTTATTTGGCCACTTGAGCCATTCCCCCATCCGGCTGCTATGTGTCTGCTCTAAACCGTGGCTCCAAGTCTTCTGGTTCTTCTTTATTCCCCTGTTCAGCGGCTCTAGCCCGCCAGATGTAGGTTCTGAGGACCACTGCTTGCTCAGACGAGGTGTGTTCATATACTCCCTGGCTCCACACAAGGTGCTCGCTACATGCCCAATACTCAGGGTCCTCCCCAGACTAAACCACTGATGGCCTCCTGTCTGAGCTGAACTCCCTTGGCCTTTCCAGCTTCCGACTCACTGCCTCCCAGCTGCTCCTCATGGCGGGTTCTGCGAGCTTCTCTTTGGGTGGTGCTGGAACTCTTCTCTTTGTGGTCTGAGCCCCCTTTCTCTGCCTAGTCTCCTTCAGACTCAGTCCCATCCAACAGACTGCTCAGGGCTGCATCCCCCTTGCCTGCCTTATGATACCTTTCTAAGCACAGTTGTTCAGCTTCTACTCAGCGATTAGTCTGGCCACGTCAGCAGAAAGGGCTCTTGTACCCCTGCTAAAAGCACAACAAGCCCATTCCATGGGGAACCGCCCAGGAAGAATTAACCGATGGAAACAAATTTTACTCCTATTAGGAAAATGAAAAGAGCCTCCTCAGTGGTGCGACATCCCACCCCGCCACTCCTTCTCTCTCTGACCCCGAAGCAGGAGGCCTGGCTAGCTGACCACATGGATTCTCTGCATGCCCTGGTGTTTCTGGAGCCTCTGGAAGAGCACAATAGCTCGAACTCTGCTAGGGCGAGGCAGCCGCTGACTGCCTGCTCCCCAGCCTTGGGACTTGAGCATTTCCTTGAAACGCACGCGGCTGACTTGATGCAGAATGAAAATTGGGTTTTTCCCCCCTTGTGCAGCCAGTTGCCCGCTTCATTAAAGCCTCTGTGCAGCTTTGCAGAGACCTATTTCCAGTGTCTGCCCATGTACCAGGAATGCAAATGAGTTTGCCTGCGTGGGCTTCCTGTGCAGCAACCTGCAAACCAGATCTGCCTTGCATGTGAAGTAATGAATGGTTTAGGGGAATCAAGCGAATTATGTTGCCACTATTGCCCAATTAGCTCAACTCATTGAGAGGTAAAAGATGGCTATCAGAGACTGTGCACCCTGCATGCACCACAGCAGGGTCTCTCCCCATTGCTATCTGCATTCAGACCCAGCCCCATCATATGAATTGGTCCATGACTAAATTTCCCCCAGGTAGCTGCTGCTTGGTTTTCACAGGGAAAAATCTGATTTATTTGTTGATGTATTTGGGTGGGTGTGAACATGTGTGTGCTGTGAATTATGCATGTGCATACCCATGTGTCAAACTAAATTTTTAATTTAAAATGACAAAAGCAGGAGGGGATTGTAGGTCATGGGGGTTCCACACCGTTTTCTGCCGTTCACAATCACTCTGCGGCTGTCATTGGTTTTGCTGTTCTGTGTTTCTGTAACTTGACCAGGTGTCGATGTGGGTTGTAGACTGGATTGATTTATAATTTGCGGCATGATTTGGGGAAATTTTTTATTTCTAGGAGCAGGATAGTTTATATTTTTTAACTTTTAAATTGAATAACTTTGCACATTTGCCTGTTGTTAATTCTTTTCCCATTCAGTGATTGTTAAATCGGTAGGGGAAAAGCCCACGCCTCACGAAGGAATGGCTGCAGGACAGATGAACCATGTGCTTGGTACAGACTGTGTCCTGTCCTGACTGGGTTGAGAATGGATGTGCATTCTATTGAGTTATGCTTTCCCCAGTATTCTGTGTGACAGATTACAGCTTGGTAGAGCTGCAAACATTGAAAAGCAACAGAGGCGTCAATTTAGTTATTAACAAAGGATGGTATTCGAATGATGCTGGCACAGTTCCAAGTTGCAGGAGCTTACGAGGAGCGAGGAGGGTGCATTAAATATTCATCGAAATCTTGGCATTTCACTTGCGTCTTTCCTCCCGCCCCTCCCTCCAAAAAATTATTTAGTTCTAAAGGTTAGACGTCTACTTCAAAATTAATTATTTCATTAACCTATTATAAATTAAATTTTTACAACTAAGTTTTCTAGGGTTGATTCTAAATGGTTCTTAGTGGCACTTCATCAGGTTTGCTTGTCACGTGACTCATGACCTTGATCATGTGACCGTACAGACTGATGCTAAAGGCAGCATGTGACCCTAAATGCTACGTGAGCTCAAAAAAAAAAAAAAAAATTTAAATACAAAAATATAAGCAGGTCTCTCTCCTTTTTTTTTTTTTTACCAGCCCTTTTATAGTTCAGTCCCTACCTTTAGTCTTGAGAGATCCTGTAGGTTTAGAAAGCTTCCTGCCACAAATCTCCTGCCAGACCTGCGTAGCAACGTGCCACTGAAGTGTGCTACAAAATCCTGCCCTCTCATTTTGCATCACGACTCCCAATTTGGTAAGTTAACAGATACTTTGAGCAATTAATTTGCGCAGCTTTCCTGGAGTAACTCATTAGCATGCGTGGTGCAAAGCCAAGTGTAAATATGCGTGCAATCTCATCAAATAAATGTGAAGGCGCCCTCTCCACGGGATCTGCTGTCAAGCCCACGAGAGAGGAGATGAACGTGCCTCACTGCAGATGAGGCATTTCTTTACGTTTTATCGGAAGGCTTCGAGTGTGGATTTTAATTTATTTCAGGTTTTGGTACCCGTTTTCTGTTCTCTCTCCGTGGAGCTTGCATGGCGCGGTCCTTGTGACTGACTGGGTGCCAATTTTGTGACACTCTGTAATGGAATGCTTCCATCTGGGAGTCAGACAGACAGACAGTCTCGCGCCCGCTGCCTGCTACTGCTTTGATTTTGTGATCAAAATGATCTCCCCTGTGTGGGTGATTTGGGGTTTTTTGCGTCCGGGTGCCTCTCGGTGACAAACTGTCAGAGCCGGGATGATCTGTGCTGGTCGCCGATAGCGTTCTGCTCGGTCGGCGCTGGGCTGTTGTCCAGACAATGCTCATTTTATTTCGGCATTAAGCGGTCCTGGCATTAAGCGGTGTCTCCGCACTCCTGAGTGCTATCCCTGAAGGGGTGGGGCGGTGCCTTGCTGGGGCTGATTCTGCAGAATAATGAAGTCCCCTGCAAATTTACTTGGCAGATATTTAATTACGTGAGTGCCATTCCCAATGCTGCTCTAAGTCCAAGTTCAAAAGGACCCGGAGGACCCACGTCCCAGGTTTGCAGGCTTTAGGCGCTACCAGCCGCCACTTCATTAGGATGCGAGTCCATTGCCATCTCCGTGGAGACCATGGGAAAAGAGGGCTTGGCTGAATTCGCGTCTGGTAGGACTGGCCGCTGTGCTGAGAAGAGGGCAGCTGCAGGCAGGCTCTGAAGGGTGCGGATGAATTACTGCCCCTGTTCATGCAGACGCCTTTGTTCCCCGTTTATTGTCAGAGAGAAAAGTGACATGAACCAGGCGCAGTTAGCGTTATGGGGGAACAGGAGGCTGAGCCCCCGCGCTGAGGTGGGAGCAGCAGCGTTAGTAACATTTTATTTATTTTACCTTATTTTGTGTTGCTCCTTGAACTAATTCTTGACAGAAGCTCATTGGAGTGGACACTGAATATGAATCATTGAAGCGTAACTGTAGCGACCCCGTATTTAATACTTGGGACATTCCTGTGCAGTAATTAGCCCCTTTGTATCACCGAGGGGAGCCAGAGGTCATGGAGGCATTTCGAAAGATGTTTGCGAAAAAGGAGGACTTCACTGGGTTGTTGAATGCTCCTGCCAGGCAGCTTACTTTGCTCAGCACTTTTGATTTTATTTTCATTTACTTCCCTCCAGTCTGCTGGTGCTGCTTGGGTGAAATGAGGCTCCATGTTTGTGGTCAGGAGTTTCCATTTTAGGGAATGAGTCGTGCGAGCTCTTTACTTGGCGTAAATGTCCACCCTGCCTCTTCCTCCCAACTTCCAGCCACCACAAACGTAGTCCTTGAAATCAGCCACAGAGGAATGAATTCACAGCCTGAGAATAATTCCTCTTGGCCGCTTGTATGAATTTGTGGCATTTCTGCAATATCCCAGCGAACAAAGGGTAAACAAACAACTTTCCCAAGTAAACCCCAGACCATGCTTTCCTCTGTACGACAGAAAGCCCCCTAAAAATCCCCAGCATGCACTGATTTCCTTATCTCTCCCAATGAGGTTTGCTGGAATACAATGTGTTTGTGTGCAGTTAAATAGTTCTGTCATAGTTCAGGAGCAGGAAAGTCTCCATCCATTGAAACTGACAAGAGAAAAAGTGAGGGAAGGGAATTCCAGTTAAAGCCGAGATGAAAACGGACCAGGTCCAACTTGTGGCAAAGTGCATCAGGGCCTCATTACCTTCAGCTCTACCAGCCTGGCAGGACGGGAAAAGGCGCCTGCCAACTTAATTTGTCCATTCGTTAATTTGCAGGTCTTTGTAAAGCTTGAAATTATTCCCTAGTATAGATTGTTTGGGCATTTTGGGTTGCATAGTGCAGGGATGTGAAGACAGCTCCTGGAATTTGGCATAAACTTGCACCCTTCACCATCTGCAGGCATGCCAGACTCGGGTCTAGGATGCAGCCAAAGTGTATTTTAATGGTTGCCTCTTCCTCCTAGGCACATCTGGCGAGGCGAGGCGTCCAGCCACCTGCAGGTTCATAGGTGTAACTCAGGCTGCATGCTGACTCTCGCGACCCCTCTCGGATCAATGCCATTTGTTCTGAAAAGGAGGAAGCTCTGGGTTTTACAGAGAGTCCTAGAGAACCTCACTCTAGGTCAGAGCTGTAGTTGAACAGGGGCAGCTCTGGACCCAAAGGTGGGGATTTGTTCTGAACTCCACAAAGAGACAGGGACAGGGGGGTCCTTCCATTCTGGTGCATGTAAATGAATGAGAGGAGAGAGGAAAGCAAAGTGGTGTTCATAAGTCAAGTTGGCTTCCCTCTAGCGAGGAGGGTTGAACACTGGGTGCCAAGACAGCTGGCTTCTACTCTGAGCTCTTCCCCCAACCTGGGCCAGACATTCAGCCGCTCTGCCATCGTTCCTCTGCCCACCCCCGCCGCAGTTCTGCAGATGGTGAGCGTGTGGGGATCCTCCAAGGCAGTGCGAAGTATTATCATCCGTGGGTGGGGTTCAGAGAATGTATGTTTTACTCAGTCCTGACCAGGCGGAGCTCCCGTTGGTTTCAAGGAGCATTTGGCCAGAATGAAGAGTAAGAAGCCAGCTGTGCAGTCCCTGCTCAGGCAGCTTGCTCCCCTAGGGTCAGCGAGTTCGAGGGGTGACTGCCAGGACGGGCCTGGGCTGGACAGGCGCAGCATTGGGGGGCCCATGCCCATGACAGGCTTAGCTGGCTGGTTTGTGAGAGACCCACATCGGGGAACAAAGGAGGGGAGGTCCCTGCGTCTCAGGTGTGCATTGGGGGTGGGAGGCACCCGCCACACTCCAAAAGCCATGTTGACTGTGAGTGGCGAGTTGTGATGGTTCCCACGTGGGTTGTCATCGTGGTCGTTGGCTGGTTACTGGAGGAGGGCGGATGAGAGGAGTGTTGGCATCCAACGACTGTCACACGATGTCTCGCCTCGCGGCTCCCGCCATCACAGCCTGGCCTTGGGGCTGCATCATCCCGCAGGGGGCACTGGAACTCAAACGTTGCTGCTCAGAGGGCGGCACACCTCCTGGGGACAGAGCGTTCATCCACTGGCTGTTGCAGAGACACATGCCTTCCGCCTCGCTGCACTGGCGACCCCAGAGAGTCGGGCCTCTCCGCAGAGCACCAGCACCCCTGTGTGGCACCCCTGGCTCTGATACAGGTCTCCCTGGCCTGATGCAGGTCACGCTACGCCGCCTGGAGACTCTCCCTGGCCACAAATGCCCTGCAAATTCAAACTGCACATTTTCTTTCAGGGTCAGAAATTCCTTTCCTCCCTCTTTTATATGGTTTCCCACAGCGTTCTTGTCAGCAAGATAAGGAAGTGTGGGTTGGGATGAATGGACCATAAGGAGGAGAGAAAACTGGTTAGATCATTGGGCTCAGCGGAATAGGAATCAATGGCTCAATGTCTAGTTGGCAACCAGTAACGAGTGGAGTGCCCCAGGGTTCGGTCCTGGGGCCGGTTCTGTTCAACATCTTCATTAATGATCTGGATGATGGAATAGACTGCATGCTTAGTAAATTCGGTGATGACACCAAGCTGGGGGGAATGGTAGATACGCTGGAGGGCAGAGATAGGATTTAGGGAGACCTAGACAAATTGGAGCATTGAGTCAAAAGAAATCTCATGAGGTTCAACAAGGATAAGTGTGGTGTTCTGCACTTAGGACGGAAGAATCCCATGCACTGCTACAGGCTGGGGACCGATCAGCTAAGTAGCAGCGCTGTAGAAAAGGACCTGGGAGTTATGGTGGACGGGAAGATGAATATGAGCCAACAGTGTGCCCTTGTTGCCAAAAAGGCCAATGGCATATTAGGCTGCATCAGTAGGAGTATTGCCAGCAGATCGAGGGGTGTGATAATTCCCCTCTATTCGACACTGGTCAGGCCGCATCTGGAGTACTGTGTCCAGTTTTGGGCTCCCCACTACAGAAAGGATGTGGACAAATTAGAAAGAGTCCAGCGGAGGGCAACAAAAATGATTAGGGGGCTGGGGCACATGACTTATGAGGAGAGACTGAAGGAACTAGGCTTATTTAGTCTACAGAAGAGAAGACTGAGGGGAGATTTGATAGCAACCTTCAACTACTTGAAGGGGTGCTCCAAAGAGGAGGGAGCTAGGCTGTTCTCGAGGGTAACAGAGGACAGAACAAGGAGCAATGGTTTCAAATTACAGCTGGGGAGGTCAAGGTTGGATATTAGGAAAAACTTTCTCACTAGGAGGGTGGTGAAGCATTGGAATGGGCTATCTAGGGAGGTGGTAGAATCTCCATCTTTGGAGATTTTTAAGGCCCGGTTAGACAAAACCCTGGCTGGGGTGATTTAGGGGGAGTGGTCCTGCTTTTTAGCAGGGGGTTGGTCTAGATGACCTCGTGAGGTCCCTTCCAACCCTATGATTGTATGATTCTTCTCCATTCCCGCTAAGACTCTGTGTTCAGTGTGTTGCTAGAACACACCTTGCCTCCCCTCTGCTAAATCAGTGTTCCCGCTTTCCGTCCAAGACCAGCTAATGTGATTACCCTGTTTTGTGGCCTTTCGAAATCTCTGCCTTTGAACACTGGAGAGTCACAGGAGAGTTACAGAGCCTCAGGCTGCTGTGCTGTACCAGCAGTTCTTAACACTCTGCAGGTCGCGACACACGGGGCAGCGTTCCACAACCCCACAGGACACACCAGCCCACCCCCGGCCAAATCCAGCCATCTCCCCAGCTGTCCAGGACACTTCCCGCTGTGGGGCAACACGGAAATGTGTCCCAACACGGTAGTTGAGAACCGCTGTGCTCCACAGAACCACCTAGTGAAACCACTTTCTCGCTGAACTGGTCCCTGACTTCCTGGAGTCTAAAGGCAACTCATGGAAAGAGCCGCTGCCTTTTTCTCTCTTCTGTGCTTTGCTGGCTGAGGCTCCCTGATCTGAGGTTGCCAATGTAACGTCTGGGGCAGCCTTTGGGTAGAGTCCCATTCGTGGCAAAGGCCGGCGCAAAGAAAGCATTTCTCTCAGAGGTAAATAGTAAGTTAATGACAGTTCTTAGCAATGCCTGTGTCTGCCTGCTGCTAGCTAGAGGCCAAGCCCGGCATCTCTGGAGCAGAGCTGCTCTGTGCTGACGTGCCCCCGTGCCACGCTCCAGCTCTGAGTGCGCTGAGTCCCAGGGCAGCAGGGGGAATCGGGGTCGATAGACCCATCCCCAGGGGTTGTGAGGGGAGAGTCTCACCCTCTGGGCCGCTTTGTGTGTTTCCCAGCAGAACCGAATTGTGCTTCATTCTCTCTCCTGGTGGCCAGCTAGCAACAGAGGGAGGAATTAGGGGATCGAGTTGCAATCAGATCGAGTCCAAATTTGAGCCAGGTGAGTGCGTGTCGCTGCTCAGAGGAAAGGCGCGATAGGAAATCTCCTCTCCTTGTAGGACGGTGCCCTTGACCGTGGGCATCTCCACTGAGCACATGCCTTTGTGGTCTTGTATGTCTGACCGGCTGCTGATTTCTAAGCCCTCCCCTCTCCCTGCAGACCCTGCACTTCAGCAGAGGTGTTAACAAGCAGGGAAGGGGAAACAGGGACATGCCACCTGCTCTGTTGAAATCCCATCCCAAATCTGCCCTCGTTTCTGGAATCCAGCCTTTGCTCCTGTTCTGAATAAAGCACCCTGCTTGGGAACCGGTGGTGCAAAGTACCCCTGGAACTGGAAGGCGTATGGGCCAGGCCAGCTGTATTTCTGCTTTCTCCTGGAACCAGTGTGCTAGGTCTTTCCCAAGGAAGCTGTTCTCTTGGGGCTTCATGCCCGAGTCTGCAGGTTGCGGGGGCGGGGGAGGGGTCCAGTATCCAAAACAAACTCTAAACCCCAAATTCTTGCCGTTTTGCTATTGTTGCAGAGTTTCCCTGCTCACAGCAGAGTAATCAGCAGTTCAAAAGCTTTTTCTATCAGTCATGTCAAAATAACCTTTATGTTCCCTTCTTTTGACCCCCCCATGGCCCAGAACCCTTCGTATTGTTTCAGCCCAAACCCCCTAAAATACAAATTTATCCTTTTAAAAATTTGCTCTGGCACCTATGATCAGAGTCTGCACTGAAGTTCAGTGTCTGTACAGGGAGAATTTTTCATTCAAGTAAAAAATAAATTGTACATCCTCCCCGCCGCACTAACTGACACATTCTAATGCTGTGAATCTCACAGTCCGTAATGCCAGGTAGCCAGTGCACCTGCTTCCTGCTGCTGCGTCTAACGGCCAAGCTTGCTTTGTGCTACAGCCTGGAGGGTTAAGGGTGTCGGGTTTTGTGTGTGTCCGGTGGCACTGGTGTTCTACCAGGGAGCTCTCAAATTCTGGAAAAAAAAGGAAAGCTGAACTCCAGGGAGAGGCTGTTTCGGCTGTGGCATTTCTGTAGCCAGCAGCCCTAGCTATCGGCTATGGACCCCAATTACGGATCTGGCCACTTGTTAGCGAGGCTGTTCTTGATGGTAACAGAGGACAGAAGGAGCAATGGTTTCAAATTACAGCTGGGGAGGTCGAGGTTGGATATTAGGAAAAACTTTCTCACTAGGAGGGTGGTGAAGCATTGGAATGGGCTATCTAGGGAGGTGGTGGAATCTCTCTTTGGAGATTTTTAAGGTTAGACAAAACCCTGGCTGGGGTGATTTAGTGGGAGTGGTCCTGCTTTTTAGCAGGGGTTGGACTAGATGACCTCATGAGGTCCCTTCCAGCCCTATGATTCCACCACGCAGGATCTTTTCAAGAGATGTCTCACATCGCACAGTGGTGAGGCCAAGGTCTGAGCGGGCCCTGGGAGCGGCACTCTCACTTCCTACCGCCCTAACCCAAGGCAGAGGGATGGCTATATTTCTAAACAGAGCTGAGCTGGATTGCAGGGAGGGAAAGCTGGCCCCAGAGCTGCGACTGCCTCCTGCTGTATCGCCGGATTCTGAGCGCCCACTGCCGGGAGCTGTAAATGCGGCGAGGCTTCAGGAGAACAGCATTCCCTGATTAGCAGGAGGAATTAAGAATTCATTTGTCAAAGGCTGTTAACAAATGGTCAGTAATGAAGGCGGCAGCCAGCAAAGGGAGTGTTTGCTCAGCCAGACGTCCCTGGGGGGCCAGCGGAAGGATTAGGGGTTCGGAGTCAGTGAAAACGACCTGCTGAGACAAGCTGAACCCTGGCTGTCTGCTATTCAAGACCTGGAACTTGCGAGGCTCCTGGCCAACTCTGGTTTTCAGGCCCAGCGCGGCAAAGGGATACACGATGGCCACATCTTGCCAGGGATTGCTACCACGCTGTTGTTCTCGCAGCCGCTGTCCCTGCTCTGCAGGGTTCTCATGGGCGCCCGAAGACTTGCTCTTAACTGAGTCTTGACCACCTGGATCTCCTCCTGGAGGGGGTTTCTCGTGGGTTTGCTCTCTAAGCAGAACACGGTCAGTAGGGCCTTTTCAAGTAACAGGCAGGCAGGCAAGCGGCGTTGAGTGTGAGGGGAAGACTAGATTTCAGGGTCCAGAGAGAGAAAATGACATGCCCGGAGTGGCCTCTGTGTTTTCACATAGCGGGAATGTCCTGGGCCTGCTTCTCCAGTGCATTATACTGATCTGACTCCATGGAAGTAATTAACCACTCAAGCAATTTGCCCAGGGTAATGGTGGATTCTCCATTTTGAAATCGAGTGAGTGTTTTCCGCGAGACTAGCACGAGGGATTATTGTGGATTTGTGCTGTGGGGGAGGTCAGACTTAAATGGTCCCTTCTGGACTCGGAAGTGTCGCATCTATGCGTGTCAACGTGACACCATGATGAATCAGGCTATAAGTGATGTCCTACGGATAATGCTCTTGTAAACTTCGGTGGGCTGGAATTCATTCGCTTGCCCCTCTCCAGTGCCAAAGAGAAATAAACCCCAACTCCTATAGAGAAGCACCTGAAGATCCAGGATTCAGTCTTTAAAAGGACTCGCAGCAAAGACTGCTCAGAGTTACCCTCCCACATACTACTTAAGAACAAACCTAATGAACTTTATTAACTACTGACTTAATAAATCTTATCATAAGTAAACAAAATGACTGTAAACTGAACAGTCCCCACAGAAACACTGTGAGAGAGATACCCAAGAGTCCCAAAGTTAGGTAGAGTTCACCCAAATCTCAGGTACCGTCTCTGTTCAAGTTCAAAGCTCGAGTTGAAAGAAGCAGCTCCTTCTTCTTCTGTGGTGGCAGGGCTCTTTAGCAGAAATCCATGGAGGCTTTTCTTCCTCTTCTGCAACTGGCACCATCCAGTCAGCTCACTGGTCAACCAGCGCTCAGGCACATACACATGAGCAGAAACTCTGCTGTAAAATGCTCCAGAGTGGGGGGGAAAACATCTTGCTGTCCACCCCTGACTCAGCTTCTCCCAGTCACATGCTGAGCACCTGGACTCTTCTCATGCAACTCTAGTCTGCTGCTCTCATGGCATCTGAGCACACCAGCAGGAGAAGACCTTGCGGAGCATGCTCAGAGCTACCACACCTGTCCCAGAAATTTCTGGCTCTGGGCAGCTAAGTCTGCCCAGCAACGGCAACCCACCCCAAGAGACCCTTAAAAAGACACACTCCTTAGGCATACGGCTTACACTTAGAGCCCTGGCCTTGCATTTGTTCCAGTCACCGAACTGGATTATCACCTTTGAAAATAGAGGGGCAATGCTATTAATTCATGAACGTGCAGTGTCTGATTGGAGCTGGTGCGTCGCTCCTCACTGACAATCTTGCTCACCTCTGCCTGGTTCCTAGACTCTCTCCCAGCTCAGGCCGCCCAAGGGTGGTGGCAGCCGCCCTCTGTAGCTCTGACTCGTCATAGAGACGATGCCTGGAGCTGTGCTACGATTCCTGGACTTAGCAGCTGCTACCGACCCCTGGGTTGCCAGGGTGCTGTAGCCCTGTCAGCTTGTCTGCTTTGCTGAAATACCTGATCAGACATTGTGACTTACCCTTCACTGCATTGCCTCAATCCCCTCCACGCTGGAAGTTTTCCTTTTCCATTTCAAGTGTCTGGCAAAGTGGGATTCTACCCACGAAAGCTCATGCAATAAATAAATTTGTTAGTCTATACAAGTGCCCCAGGGGAACTTCTGATACGAATATGACACGTACACATAAACGATATGACCATTCTTAGCAAATGATCCTCTTTCTGTTGGCACCGCGCATGGCATACCACGTATGGATTATTGCCACTTTGATATATTGAGAGTAAATAACGTCATAAGCAGTCCCCTAAATCCAGACGGCGTCACAAAGGATGTGTCTGTACCACGTCCTGCTGCACCAACCGGGTCATCAGTGGACACACCAGCGCAAGCTCACCCACCTGCCACGGTTGCCACCCTCCAGTTGGAGCTGGTCTAGAGCCACAGGTGAAAATGCTGGCGGCTGCTTGAAGCCACGTCTGCACTGGAGCTCCCACCGTTGCCACCCCTCCAGTTCCCAACGCACGCAGCAGTGGGTTGTGCATGAAGGAAACATGGAGTGCAGCCCAGGCCCAAGAGCATGGTGCAAAATTTATCATGGGTGCTTCCCAATTAACCACCACGGCCTGACACCCTGGCAGTGCTCTCTGGGAGCCGCTTGTCCGGAGAAACAGCTTTAACCCAACCGGAGGAGAGGAGCTCTTCCTGTCAGGGGGCTATTGATGGATCTCTTTGGCTATGTCTACACTGGCAATTTAAGTCGACTTAAATTAAGCCACGTCCACACTGGGCTTTCATTGTCGACTTAAGAAATTCCTTAACTCGACTTAATGAAAGCTTAAGTCGATTTTGTTACTACCATTCATTAAGTCGACTTAACCCTTAAATCGACTCCTTAAGTCGACTTAAGGACGGTGTGGACGTGGGTTATTTGACGGACCCACTTGTGCACTGGGTGGGTCCTGTTCCAGATCCTCGTGGGCCAGGGGATCACACACCCTAGCCTGGGGTCTGAACATCCCCACATAGGGCAGTGTGGGACTAGCAAGGGGACTCACTCCACTCGCCCGCAGGTGGGAGTCTGCAACTTCATCAGCACGCAATGTGCCAGAAAAGTGTTGGGCTGTTTACGTAGATGCGTAGCTTTGTAGTTTGTGATGCTAGCCCCCTGACAGCAGAAATGCAAACCAGAGCACCCCCTTCTGTTGGGAATTTGCTGCTTCACAACCCCTGCCTCGCCTCGTGAGGTGCCAGCGTCATGCAGGATGCGTGTGCTTCATCTCCTCAGGTCCCTGCTGCACACAGGCACAGGGCCAGGTTCTGATCTCTGACCCAACCTTGTAAATCTGCAGTGACTCCATGTACTGAGTCTGGCTTTACACCGGTGTGAGGGACAGCAGAATCTGGCCTGGTATCTCCCAGCATACTCCATCTCCCCATTCGTTTTTGCTTGGCTCGGAATTCATGATCAGACACTGCACAAAGCAGCAAAGGCTAGTCTTGATTTAATAAATATCTGAAAATGTCATAAAAGACGTGATGATAAAACATCAGATGCAAGAAAATGATTAGCCAAAAGGCATTTAAAAAACCGAAGGGTGTAAATGTACTAGATTGACACTAATTTCTGTCCCTTGTATGTTCTCCATCTTTCCCAATCTTGACAGACAGAAATAAATGCTCTTCTTTCTCCAAAGCTCTGTCGGCCTTTCCTAGCTGCATTGTAACCACAGGGTGCCCAGCGCTCTAACAGCCCATTTATTTTCGAGATTTGATGCTTTATCACTTTCAAAGGAGAGGCTCGGCTAGTTCATCTTGGGTTCCCACTGCCAGCATTTACACTACAAGGCAAATCGCAATTCTGATGGTAATAACTAAATCTGATTTTCGACACCCTGCAGCATCCATATAAATTAAAGACCTGCCATTTGTCTTTGTTTACACCATGGAGGAAAAGAATAAAAACAAAATAATTAAAATAAGTCCTGAGAAATGAGCAGCTTCTTTTGTGACTTGGGCAGTGCGAACATCTCAGCTAGTCTTTTTTGTTGTAAATGTAGCTGTGTGCTGAAAAAACACCAGCAAATTCCCAAGCATAACGCACAATGCAATAAAGACAGGGGCCGGATCAGCAGCTCAAGTGATGGATGTGTTAATGGTTTAATAGGCTGATCACCTCCTAAATAATTTTCTCAGTTCTAGAGCAATTGACCCTGGTCACAGTGGTAATAAAGGGCTGTCCCCTGGGTTCTTGTTCAAAGGCTCAGGAAGCCCTTCTAGAGAAAGCCTTAAGTGGCTTTTAACAATATATATTTTATATTGTCACAGTCTAGTACTCTGCTAAGTCAGCAGTCAGTGCAAATACCATCAGTTCAGGTCTGTGGATATTTCAATTAAAAGGAAAAGAAACAAAAGCGATAAATAAAAATGATTTTCATCCGCCTAGCTCTTTGTTCGCTTCCCCGCGAATGGGGGCTGTGCTGACACCACCGTTCTGCGGTGTGGAAAGGCGGCTTGTGAATATGTCACGTTGCTTAGTAAACACACATGGGAGCCTTTTGTTTTGCCAAGTGTGAGCAGGGCGAGGTGTGGCAGGGAGCCAGCAGGGGCTGGCAGGGAAAGCATGGCATGTGGGGCCGGCCCACTAGATCCAAGCAAGCGCTGGAACGTGCCCTGGCATTTGGAATTAATCCATCATTGTTCCGGGCGACAGATACGGACGGATTCCATCTTGCAGCTACGTCCAGCTTGCCCTGCTCCTGCTTATTCAGCGGACTTGTTTACGCTCCTTAGCCTATAGCTTTCTTCAGAGTTGCATGTTGTAAAAATGTGCCAGTGGTTGGCTGTGTGTCAGCCCCGAGCGAGGGCCCTCCTCGCCTGCCACCTCTTAATGATGGCACCGCCCGGCTGGTGGACGGGGGCTGGGTGTGGCAGGTGCAGTATTTTAATTGCAATTACCTGTGCTCGTGGTTCTCAGGGCCCGTGCAGCACCCTGACCCTGGGCTGCAAAGGTTATAAATGTATAATCTTACTCAAAGATACACAGGCCAGATCCTCAGCTGGGTAAATCTGCACAGCTCTCTTGACATCAGTGGAGATGAGCCAGTTTAAACCAGCAGGAGATCTGGCCCATGTATTTTAAATCCCACGCTAAGGGGCTTCTGTTATATTTGTTTGAACTTAACAGAAACAGACACCTCCCCTCCCTGGGAGCATTGAGGGGTTTGTCGTCGCACGCATTTTGATACCTACACGATGGCCCTCGCTTGTCCTGGTTTCTGGCCACGAGTAAGAAAGATACCAGACATCTGTATAATTTATCAAATAAAACCAATTAGGAATATCTCCTCTCCTCCCCCTAAACTTGGATGTCATTACATCTGAGATGGGGGGGGGAAGTTGGGGGCGAAAGGTTGGAGCATTTTGGATGGGAAACAAGCGCACGTTCCATCCGACTCCGCAACAGCCGGGCCTTCCTTTAATAGGCTGCTGAGAAAATCCTCATCGCATACATCCAGCTTTTTGTTACCTTAACCGAGAAAAAGATACACTGGTGGAGGTGGCTGGGGAGGGTCATTAAAGCTTTATTTTCTCTTGCTTCAGTGATTATGGCTACCCTGCTGCATGCGTCTTATCTGAGATGACTTTTTAATACCATATAAAACAATGGCTCGCTTCTTTTATCTCTATCGAATCATTGTTGCAGACATCTCAGTGGAAATAGATATCTGCTGGGTGGCTGATTCATACACCCACTGCACGTGCTCAAATAACTGGCTGTGTGGTGGAAAGCTTGCTCCGTAGCATGGATACAATAATTAAACTGCAATGTGCTGTCTGTAATGTACTGTCATGTTTAAACACTCCATTGTTCCCTGCCAGTTCCACGTGAGAGGACTCGATGCCGAATCATTTCATTCAATTAACAGTGGCAGGCTGCTGTCTTCTGCGCCATCACTGGGTCATTAATATTTGAGATAATTTGTAAACCCCTCACCCCCCACGTTTGCTTATCCAGCGACAGCGTATTCGGGAGTGTGGAGATAATGAATGGCGGTTGCCTGCTGCCAGCTTAACTGTTTCACTGCTGCCCTAATTTACTTGGTCCGTGGGGGTGAAATGCACCTGCGCTGCCCTGTGTACCAGGAATCTGGGCCCCTGGTACGGACCCTTACGGCGGCAGGGGTTGGGATGTCCCCTAGCACTCTGCCCGCAAAGCGCCATTGGAGTAGCTGGTGGTGTTAGTAGCAGAATGGCTGTCCTTTGGAGTCTTTGCTCTGGATTTCGAGAAAGGAAAGGCCAGGAGAGTAGATTCTGAAACGAGATTTTCAGAGAACTCGGGTCAAGAATGGCAAATATTGACTGATGGAAATGTCCACTCTACTGCTGCAAGGCGGGAGCGCCTCACTTTTCCAGTGAGGAATAAAAAAAACTACTGGCCTTATTAGACATTCAAGTGCCTACAGCTGTTCCCCAGTAATGTAATAGAATTACACTAATAACTCAGTGAGTGCAGAGCCCTGTACACGGCATTTCCATTCTATCAACTGCATCTCAGTCAGCACTGATGGAAAATGTTCCTTTCCTTAGTCCTGCCAGGGAGGCTGTTGGGGCTGTCTGTTGCCCTTCTCCATGCTTGTCTCTGGCCTCTGGGGCTGCTCCCCTCCCAGTCTCAGCAGAGCTCTTCAGGGCAGGGTGCTGGCTGTGTGACAGGTCTCCCCATGTAACTGCAATAGCCCTGTCTGCTGCAGACAGACCAGAAATGCATCAAAGAAAAGAGGCGTCTGCCGAGGACAGGGCTGACGGGATGAGGAGAGATGAAGGGGATGGAGTCCTCAGAGTAGCCAGATGGTCAGAGTGTTGACTGGGTGTCGATCCCAGAGGGGCTGGGTGGGCTGGAGGTTCTCCTGGCAGGAACCAAGCTCCCTGTGGCTTAGGGACCTGAGAACAGGAATGCACTGTGCATGGCAGCCGTACTCTCTTGTCAGCATCACTCTGACCCTCCTGCCTCCCTTGGGCTCCTGGTGTTTGTCCTCATCGCTTGCGGTATCATCTCGTCTCCAGGGGCAGGGCCTTTCTCTGCGACGCCTCACTTGGGCTTTTGGGGCTACAGGAATAAAACCGATGCAATCAGAAGTGTAGAGAATACAGAAGTAATACAACGAACAAAGACCCAATAACAGACCTGGCCTGGCTCGGGCGGCGCGGAGCCTGCACAGCAAATAACAGCAGAGAGACAGACAGAGGCTGGAGGGAGCCACAGGCTTTGGCTCTGCTAGATGTGAGCAAGAGGAAGGAGGCGCCTCCCACCCAGTTCCTGTCGGAGGAGCCCCCCCCCGTCCCTGAGAAGTCTGGAGGGCACAAGAGAGAATGGGGCAAATGGAGACGCCATGGGGGGAGGTGTGAATGGAGGATGCCCAGGGGGACAGGGAGCCTGTATGGGCAGTGAAGGATGGTGGGATGGGAGGGCGCCTGTGTGGCGAACGAAGGATGCCAGGGGGGAGGTGAATGGACGCCCCAGGAGGAGCTTCCCCCTCTCTGCCTAGCCAAAGAGATGCATGCAGGAGACAGCTGGCGCCGTGGAAGCTGCAGGGCCAAGCGCCATGAGCTTGTTCCCAGCGAATTACTGGTTTTTCTTGGGCAAGCAGGAACTGAGCCATGAGAGCTGGGTGATGGGCAGAAGGAGCCTGGCTCAAAACCCGTCATTAGCCTGTGCTGGTTCTGATTCCGGAGCGTCGGTTCAGTTATTTGCCCAGAGGGGCCCTCACTATATTGTCCCCGGCCTTGCGGGGCGGAGGAGTTATGTGGACGTTGTGTGAGGTTTTTCTAATGCAGGGGCTGGAGCAAAGGCCGGCGAGGGAAGGATGTCTGCGGGAGGCTGTATCTCGCATAGGGAACTTGGGGCCTGCTGTGAATAAAAGGTAACTCGGCTGATGCCGGGTGTGCAATAGCCCAGCTGCGCCTCCTCGGGGCTCCAGCCTCTCTGCTCTCATCACGTGGTGAGATGGGCTTTCCTTCCTCTGCCTGTTTCCGTGCTGGCTTTCCTGAGGGTGCAGACCTCGCTGGTTCCTAGGGCACCCTCTGCTCCGGCCATTAGCAGAGCGTTCTTTGCTCTCACCACTGTCTGCATGCCCGTACCGTGGGAGAACCGGCAGCCTGGGCCTACGCCGTGGGGAGAGGTGGCAGAGAGAAAGCAGCGGGTTGGATGAGATTCCAGAGGCCTTTGTTCTGCCACGCTCCCCGTTTGTGTCTGTGCTTGCATCCCTGGCTGTGATGCGCCCGCCTCCCATGCTGTGCGGGCAGCTGATGACGCTGGTCTGGGGAGGGCTCTGCGTAGGGAGCGTTGGTTCCATGCAGAGCAGAAGCATGTCGCTTTTATGGAGCCCCTTCATCCCCGAGCAAGATAGGCCATGGCCCTGTTGTGTTACTGGTGAGCAGGGACAGACTCGCCCGCTATGCCTTGCTTGGTTCCTCCCCAGGGCCTGCAGTGTCTGGGAGTCTGAGGTGGGAATCCAGCAGGGTTCAGGCATGTAAAACCTGCTGTTCAGAACAAATCACAGCTCCAAAGAGAAACTGCAGAACTGGAGTTTATATGTAAATTTGACTCCATTGCATCAGGATTAAACAGGGACTACAGATTTTTTTCTCGTTACAACAGGTGATTTGACCTCACCTTCCTCTCTGTGCTGTTCCCTAGTGTTTGAATCCTAACACCTATTTTGATTTGCTGTTACAGCCTGACCTGATCCTATGTCATACACTCCCCTGCATTTAATTTCCTCCCATTCTGTAAGTTCCCCATCTTCAAGCGTCTGACGAAGTGGGATTTTCTCCCACGAAAGCTGATGCGATAAATAAATGTGTTAGTCTTTAAAAGTGCCCCAGGACTCCTCGTTTGTTTGGCTGACCTCGACTGACACGGTGACCCCAAGCTCCCTTTCAAACCCATCCCCTCCCTTCACATATGTAGACACAGACACACACCCACAATTTCATCCAAATCAGACCATAATGAAAAGTAAATTTAATATCCCTGGTCCTGGTTTTGGAAATTAGTCTAACCAGCAGCTACAGAATAAATGACACCTAATTAATGTTCGGGGAAGTTCGTGCAGAAGTGCTTAGGTCTGAGATGATCATAGGGAAACACCATCAGTGACAGGAAATGAACAAGATGCCGGCTGTAGGAAATTGTAATTACAGAAGACTGACATACTGTGAGCTGTTTATGATAATGAAGTGGTGCATCAAATCAAATTAACCTTCGTTATTTAACACAGAATGCACTGAGGACTTGTCTCCACAGATGCTGAATCCAAAACCGGAGCAGGAGCTCTTGAGCTAGCTGAATTCAGGAAGGCAGCTGAAATGAAGGCACCAAGGGCTGCTTTTATTTAAGGCATGTTTCCTAGGAAATTGCCTCTGCCTGCTCCAGTGTCCTGGCTGATGCAATGGCCTTAGCAAGTTCTGGCAGAGCGTCTGTGGAGCTGCTGTCGAGCCTGGGAAACTGCAGCTTTGCTGAAGAGCCTCTCTGCGAATGGCTGAGCATTCACACACGCCCTGGGAAAACCGTGAGGCAGGGGGCTGAGTGGTGCACCGGTCTCCCTTCCCCATGCTGATGTGTCCCCTTCCTCCCGCTATGTCTGCGGTTGTGCACTCGCTCGCTCTTACCTCTGGAACAGAGCCAAAGAAAGGTCAGTATCCTGCCAGAGGAGGAGTTAAGCCGAGCCAGGGGAATGGTTTCCATTAGTCCCCGTGGTGTTCCTCAGCACGGGTGCCTGCATGCTCCTCTGCCAAGCACTCAGGGCAAGCCACCACCATGCCACTTCCATGTTTGAGGCAAAGGATGCAAGTGCAGCTTTCCGTTTTTGAGAGGGTTTCCTTTGCTCATCGCTCTTCCTTGCAAAGGCTCCTGCGCTTCCTCCAGCGACTCTTAGCTTGGGATCCATCCACACTGACGGGTGAGTAACTTTCCAATGAACCCGAGGAGTGATGAGCTTGCTAAGCCAGGGGCACAGCGTCCCACTGACAGGAGGAAAGGATGGTTTGGCGCTCGCGTGCCAGTGTCCGCTTCTTGTTGCAGATCTGGTGAAGGCTTTGCTGAGGGCAGGATTAGCTGCAGAAAGCATTGGTGTGCAGAGAGGAGAGGATACAGCTGCGGTTGTCTGACACTTGTTTTACACGTGGGGGGGTGGGGTTTAATTATTTTTATTCACACTGTTTGGGTTAAAAAGAACCAGGTGGAAATCCCACCACACATTCCATAAATAACTCCCACACTCCCCGTGTCACTTAGCGCGCCGGCTCAGTGCGAATTGTGACTTGCTCCGGTGGGTTGAATGAATTAAATGTTGGCTGGATTAGAAACAGTGAGCGCAGCATTCAGAATGTGGCATGTGCCCTGCAGACATTAAAGAAATCCGTTTGATTAATAAATCAGACAGGCTGATAAAATCCCTTCTGGACTGGCCAGGAATGTCTACACCTGTGTGGTGCCCCCTGCGTTTGTAATTGTTTCAGCGGAGCTACCTTCCACTGTGTTTGCTGTGACATTTTGCATTGTCCCGTGTCAGGAGACGTTTGCTCAGTGTCCTGAGTGCCTGCAGGGGCTCTGCTCATTTGATAGGTAAAATGAGCTTTCCGCAAAACTTCCCGGTCATTGGAAAATCCAAGTCCTGGTTCAGGGAAAGCCCTTGGCTCTGAATTCCAAGACTGCTCAGCTGGAGGAGTCACATTTGACACCTCCTTTCCTCTGTGCTCAGCTGTATTTCTCTTTTCCTTTCTGTTTACCCAATGATCATTTTTATACAGCATGCTTACACACGCATGTGCGCACAACTCTGTGTGGTAACACTTTAAATGAAAGGACTTGAACAGTTCCATTCATTTGACCGACTCTGTGGTGGCCTGTTCTGAACGGTATTGGAGCATTTCCATAAATATGGGTGTGAAACGCCAGGCAGCTAGGAGGGAACTGGCAGACTTGGAAATAAACAGCCAACTGGCAGGGAATGGTTAACTTGAAAATGCCAGGAATTTATTCACAGCTCTCCTTAATGTAAATTCCAGGCACTGAGAAAAAGCCCTGGCTTCTCAGTGAGAGCCGTGTGGTGGTTTCTCTCCATCTAATGAACAAGAGCCGCATCTCCTCCTAGGTTGGGGGCAGGAGGACCTAGGCAAGGAGCAGCTGGACAGGGACTGGAGGGGAGAAAAGGAGGCTGCAGGAGAACAGGTGGGACTGGAGCAAGGGCCGGAGGAGAATGGTTTTGCAGTTGTCTGTAGAATGGGAGTGACTTACGCTCTGTAATTAACGCTCCCTGCGTGATAGTTATGAATTATTTAAGCACAGCTACAGTGCGGTATGTACCACGGGTATGTCTAGATCTAGATAGATCTGGTTCGACAGAGGGATAATAGAAAACGAAAAGGGAACAAACCGACTAATTCACTCCCTCGGGAGGCAGAATTCCCTGGGGAGATTGCAAGATCCATCCTGCCAGGTGTCTTTTACAGCCTCAGTGAACCGAACTGGCTTCTCTCTGTCCTCTCATCTCCAGCCAGGTACCAGGGACTCCCTCTTGTATCGATTAGCACCCCAGGTGTCTTGCTACTCATCCCGGGCTAGCTCAGTCCTGGTTCCTAGCACAGGGCGCTGGGTTTTTCTCTTCCTCAGTATGAAAATGCCTTGTGAATTGTGATGGCTAATCACTATTGTACAGGACTAAAGAGGGCAGATTTTCTCTAATCCCCTGTAAATGGCCTCCAAATGAGGGCTTGGGCAAAGATGACTAATGACAGACATGATTAAACTAATTTAGTAGGTAAAGCTTTGATGGGAGCCCTCCCAGCCCAGGTACTGCCTTAGGGACCTGTGCACTCATTATCTACACGGCAAACGCAAACCTCCTCGCTGGAGTATTTGAATTAAGGAGACAGGGTATTCTATTTTTGGAAGCCAAAGGATGCCTTTTTGCTGAAAATATTTGTGCTAATTTGCTGCAAAACACCACTTTGTGTTATCTCACTAATGAGACAGTAAATCCAGATATGCAGCCCCCCCTTTGTGGAATGCCTTGACTGCATCTCTCATCCCAGGACGCTCTAGGAACAGGCGTTTGCCTTTCAAAAGCTGTCAACAACAGTGCAATATAAAGGCAACAAAACCTGCCTGTGGCGCTCTCCACAGAAGATGCACTTACCTCTGGAAATCGGTTCCAGTAAATTACGGTACCAGACACTGAACTACAACCGGATTTCTTGCTGGAACAAATCTGAATGATAGCAAACTGAGCTCGGGAGAGAGCAGAGAACTGATGTTGACGAGCATGCTCCAGCCCCAGGAACCCCTTCGGGGAGGAGGAACCGGAGGGGTGTAGGAGAGCCCTGTAAGCCACCCACTGTAAGTATGAGTTCAGGGCAGCATGTCTGATCCTTATGCAGCGTACACCTCCATGGTGCATCTGGGCTAACATGTTCCAGTGGGGTCACCAAGTTAGTCTAGTTCAGCGAAACAAACAAGGAGTCCTGGGGCACTTTTAAAGACTAACAAACTTATTTATTGCCTGAGCTTTCGTGGGAGAAAATCCCACTTTGTCAAAGATGAATGAAATGGGAAATGTGGCATGTTAGCTGTAAATACACATACAGGGAAGGGTGAGTCACAAAGTCCATTCAAACAGTTCCAGAGGGATAGTCTGCCAGCCTAGCTCTGCAAAGTAAACAAGCTGTTTTGATTCAAAGAGTGTGGAAGAAGGAAAGGAAGAGCTGAGAAGGGTGATGGAGGGAAAACCAGCTTTTGTCATGACCCAGCTATTCAGGAGTACGAGTCAAACCCAGTCTGAAGCTGTCTAGTTTGCATGTGAATTCCAAATCTGCACTTTCACATTCTAATCTGTTTGTAAAGTTTTCTTGCTGAAGTACTGTAATTAGCCGGGTCCACACTGTTCGAATCAAAACAGCTTGTTTACTTTGCAGAGCAAGGCTGGCAGACTATCCCCGGGATCTGTTTGAATTGACCTTGTGACCCACCCTTCTCCCTACGCGTATATACAGCTAACATGCTCCATTTTCCATTGCAGACATCGGATGAAGGGGGATTGTGCCTACAGAAGCTCACACGATAAATACATGTGCTAGTCTTTAAAAGCGCCACAGACTCCTTGTTTGTTTTGGCTAACAGGCACTCTCAGCCTAGTTAATTTCCTGGCAGACTGAACGTTTTTCAGGCTGGCAAACAGGCCATTGCCTGGTACAGGGTTTCAGAGAGTTTTAAATCCTCTTTAGCCTGTTCTCTTCTTAGGCTGTACACTTCTCCAGGGAGAGCATGGAAGCTCTGCACAAGTGTGTCCCACTAACATCTGAGGAAGCAGAAAATGCAAAGACACGTTGGATTCCCTTCTCCGAGCCTTTCCTTCTCCCCGGCCCTCTCTCTGC
>ML685786.1:1630972-1649212 GCA_007922175.1 Pelusios castaneus | reverse complement strand
GGATGTCAGAACTGTCCTACAGTGGCCTCCCTGAGCAATGGCAGATCTGGGTTCAAAACCTCTCTCGCCTCCAGCAGACGGGAGAATTGACCACTGGGAAACTGAGATTCCGGAAAATGTAACAACTTGTCCAAGGCCGTACGGGCAGTCTGTGTCAGAGCCAATGTAACCCATCTGCCTCTCTTTGAGACCTGCTGAGGGGGGGTTACTGTTGCTGGGCAGATTAGCGACCCACAACTAGAAACTTCCAGAAGCAGGGAGTGGTAGCATTTTGAGCATGCTCCACAGTGTGCCCGGCTGGTGTGATGTGTGGTCAGTCAGATGACATGGGAGCAGCAGCCTGTGCAGACAGCAGGCAGGAGCTGCCTTGAAAGGAGACCATGTGCTCAGTTTTCTGAAAAGAAGCTGAGCCAGGAGTGAACAAGATGTTTTCTCCCTCTAATGGAGTCATTTGCAACAGACCTTGCAGACATGCATATGGGACTGAGGGCTGGTTGCAAAGGAGAAGGAAAAGCCTGCATGGAATGCTACAGAGGATTCCAGCAAAGGAAGAAGAGGACAGCAATTTCTTGCCACTCAAGTCTCTACACTGGAACAGAGACTGTAGCTGAGAGTTGGGTGAACTCCACCTGGACTTTGGGACTCTTGGGTATCTTTCATGTGGAGTTTTCTGTAGGGATTGTTCTTGGTTAATTGTACTTTGTTTTCTTAGGATAAGGTTTATTTAGTTAGTAGTTAATAAAGTTCATTGTTATGTTTATTGTAGTAGTATTTTAATGTGGGAGTGTAGCTCTGAGCAAGCTTCGCTGTGAGTCCTGTACAGACTGGATCCTGGGTCTCCAGCTGCTTTCCCCATAGGGGTTGGGATTGATCTCTGTGAGGCACTGGAGAAGGGCAACTAAATGAATTTTAGCCCACCCGAAGGTTACACCAGGCTTTGTCCTGACCGTTCCCGGCTCCCAGTCCTCCGCCAATCCTGAGAGACCAGCCTGCCTCTTTAATGTGTTACTGCACATGGGTGCTGGAACTTGGGGTGCCGCACCCCGTGGCTTGAAGTGGTTCCCATCGTAGCCAGCGTTCGGTTCAATGGCCCTCGGCACCCCACTAAACACGCTGCTCCAGTGCCCTGTTACCGTGACCTCCCTGGTGGAGAGTAACTCAGCACGGCTAATGAAAACACCCCACCTTTAGAAAGAAAGCCTGCAGATACTGCTGGGGAGCCGTCCAGCCAGGGCCACTTTAATGACAACAGAGAATAGGCTCTCGAATAGGTGGGAAGAAGCGCACTGTGCTCATTAATCTACTGAAATCAATGTGTTTACCCCAGGGAAGACTTTACCAACTGGAAACATAGGAACTGCGGTTCTGGCTCAGAACCATGGCCCACTTAGCCCCATAGCCTGCCTCTGAGAATGGCCAGTACCACTTACGAAAATCACTTCAGTGGACAGCCACGGCCTCGCCTGCTCGTAGGGGAAGTTTCTTCCTAACTCCTGGCAGTCGGCAGTCGGTTCGTGCCCCAAATGTGTCCTGTGGTCTGACTTTGACTGGGAGGATGAGGAAGGGAAACACGCAATGCCCCAGATGCCAGCTCCTGCTTGGCGTCGCAGGCAGGAGAGGCCTGAGTGAGTGAGGCTGCACTGCAAACTGCCTGGCCACGTGACACGGTTTCGGTGTGGAGAATGCATGCCACGTGTAGGTGCCATTTGGCTCCTACTGCAAACTAGCCTATTAAAACATTCCTGGACAAATCATTCACAAGCTGTTGCAGTTTCCTGAAAATTTAAAGTCTGTAAATATTTATTGGTGGCCTTGAACAGGCAGCTGTGTCTTTAGATCGTTTCTAACTCTGGACTCAATGCCGGTATGGTTTCGTTAAACACCTATTAAAGGGAGTGTGTTTCTAACACTGCAGGAAAGGAACACACAACATGTGGGCTGTGACACAAGCTGTCGGAAACAAAGGAATTCACAGCTGCCAGTCCAGGAGCTTCCTGCATTTCTGTGGCAGGGAGGGAGCTGCTGTTGGATATGGGTGCAAATGTAATGCCTGTGCTAAGAATGATGTAAATGGTATTGACCGAAAACTGGACGGGGACAGGATCTGGCCGTACCGACAGACCCAGCGTTTCAGCTCTCGGTCCAGGGTGCTGCGGCGTAACAAGTGAATAGGTCTAACAAGGTCACAAGTCTCAGGCTATCGTGCCAGCACCTTGTAATTTCTGTGCCACGTGTGGAATATAGAGGTCAGCTCTGGTCACCCCATTTGAGACAGATAAGTTAAACTGAAGAATGCCGCGCGGTGCAGGGTAGCTGAGATGCTCAGTGGACCGGAGGGGTTTATGAGTGAGGCGAGAGAGACGAAATTGGGGTGATTTAGCCTTGAGCTAGGATGATTACTGTAAGTTTGAAACCAGCCTGCTGTCTGTTCACTCTGCTGGACATACTCCTTCTTAACGTAACCGAGCACTCCTCTTTCTGAAGAAGAAATGGAGTTACAGGCTTACGTTAAGAAGGAATGTGCATCTCGGTAATAAACATTTCAAGTGGCACTTTATAGTGAGCGGGCAATAGGGAACCGACTTATAGGGAAGGTGATGGAGCATTAATGTGACGATGAACGCGTGGGATTAATTGAGTTCAGTGCTTGGGAGGAACCAGCTGCCCTTCCGTGGACTTGGAAGGGAAGTTAATTCTGTTCTTGTGTTACAAGAGAAGGTAAACCCAGCCGGCCATCTCTAGTACTCATCATTGGGTGCCTTTGCCATGTTCTTTCTTGTTCATCTCCTCTGCCAGTGACGCTCCCTATCTTTTTATTCTCTTGCACGGGAGTCTTCCCAGGTGTCTCAACTTTTCGGCTGCCCATCTCCAGACCTATTCTGTTTCTGCTGTCTCCTGGGTGTGACATAGTACCGTCTGCACACAGAACACTGTGATTCTCTTCATACAGCCAATATCTTTTTTTCTCTTTGACCAGTCCTGTACTTTGCGTGTCATATTCATTGTGCTGCCCACAAGGGCACCTAGATCTTTCTCCTAGAGCAGGGGTGGGCACACTTTTTGGCCTGACTGTCTGCCTATAGAATTGTATGGTGGGCCATACGGTGGGTCGCGGGGAGGGACAGGGCTGTGCAGGGGGAGCAGCCACTGTGCGGCCCTGCTTGGACCCAGAAATGTCTCTGGCCAAGCCTATCTGGAGGGCCTCATGAAAGGCTGAGACTGACTGTATACGACCCATGGGCTGTAGTTTGCCCCCCCATCCTCGAGGTCACAGCGTGTTTAGAACATATCGGTGCATACTCCCTACCTCCGCCTGTTCCTTCCCTTCCGACTTGTCAGGCCATTTCATTTCTCATTACGTTACCCTTTTCGCCTGGTTTTTTAGGTCCTCCTGAAATTCATCACAGTCCTTTTTAGACCCGACTGGTCTGAATAATTTTGCATTATCTACAGATTCCGATTCCCCATTGGTCAGTTCTTCTACCTGATCATTGGACAATACGTGAAATGCCCCGGGTGTTACTGCGGACAGTCAGCCGTTCATTTCCTTCTGGGGTGAGCACAATTCTCTCATTCTCACCGTTTCTTTTCCATCTCTTAGCCAGTCACTACTCACTTGTTGCCGCCAGTGATTGTCCCCACATGTTGTCCATGAGTGTATTCCCTGTGGTGAATAAGAGGGCATACAGTATGTGTGTGTGCGTTTTTTTCTTTGTTTCGCATCTGTTCCCCTTTAAAAGCATCTTTACTATTCGGAAAGCACTGCCTGTGTGATTTATTATCAGCTGCCCTAGGAATGCAATATGTATGTTATGTCTGAATCCCTCACTCTGCCCACATTTCCCTTGGGAGCCAAGTACCCCTCACTGACCCAGGGACTTCGGAGGGGCCTGTTCTCTGTGGTGCAGTGACCTCTGGAAGGGCAGAGCTCTGACGGCTTGGGCATGAGAGCTCAGATGCGCATCACAGCACACCGTAACCCATCCCCAGGAATGCTTTCCAAAGCCTGCAGGGCTGCTACCCCTGTACAATGATATTGCCAGATGCCTTCATTCACCAAGCCAGCATTTACTCCTGCTCGTAATTAACAGGCATGTATCGCTGTCCAGGCCAGTGGAATACTGAGACCTCCACAGAGGAACCACACGAACACACAGGACAAAATCGGAATATCCCATCCCCTTCCCTGGGATGTTGGGATTGATTAATGTCACACTACTGCTGTCCTGCTTGCTTTTGTTTAATTATCATTTTTGTATTGTTCTTTTCTCTGGAGACTGGATCTGGCAGGCATGGTTTGATGGATTATGTATGAAATCCAGGTCAACACGTCCAAGTGTTACTGCCTGTAATTTGCTGCGCCACAGAGGCCAATATAGATGCCTTGTGTTATTAATTATACCAATATATTTCCATGAGTAATGTGATTAATTAGGCTGTATGTATTATTGCACCAGTCCTGTTCTGTTAATGTGTTTGTTCGTGGATGGAACTGATTGACTCAGAGTGAGAATCAAAATCTGCAGCTGATATTCCGTCACATTTGTTTTCCTCTAAAAGGTGTCATGTAATATGTCATTGGACAACTAATAACTCACTGATTATTAATGTTCTTGTGGAATGTATGCATGGGATTTGCATCAAGAGTTATGGATATGTACTGGAATGATACCTAAAAGGAGTTTAAACCAGGGAGGTCAGGGGAGCTTGTAAACAGGTCAGTTATGACATACAGGTGATGAACATCACTGAGAATTGTATGTATTAACACTACATAAGGCATTATGGATATTTATTAATACTACGCTTTGCTGTCTGTGACCAAGCAAAGGGAGAACCTGGAGGGAAGGCAGCTAGCTACCTGTCTCTAGACACTAAGCAAGACCAGAAACAGTGGAAGCCCTATTTGCATAGAAATCAGGAGGAAGATGGGAAGCTCACAGGAAGGGGAAGAACAGCACGAGGTGACTCTGCCTCCTGAAAGAAGGGTGTTGAATTTTGAAAGATACAGAGTTATGTGAGGGCTGAGGCCTTTTTGACAGCCATCACTAGAAGACAGAGGGCCAGAGCTCTTGCAAGCTGAGAACAATGGCTTCTTCAGCCAAGGAGGGGTGGAAGCCTCTGGGAACTGAATATACATGAGAAACCGATTTAGGCAACTGGGGCAGATCAGGGAAGCCAGCATCTTGTATGTCTGCAGACGGTCCTAAGGGAGGGAGTTACCCATGGCTGGGAACACAAAAGATTGGGAAGAGAAATCTGTCAGTCACTTACTAGATTTTTAGACTCTTATAGGCATATTTTTATTTGCTTGTAACCCTTTCTTGCTGTGTTCCTTTTACTTGGCATCACTTAACCTATGTCCTATGTTAATCAGTTGGTTTTACATTTTACTACACACCAACTCGGTGACATGTTTGTAGAGAAGGGGGTATTTACTCCAGTTAAGTTAATAAGCTGTAATGTACATTTCTCTCTTTCGTTTAAAAGCACAACAAACTTTATGATTTCTCTGAATTGTCCAGGAGAGGGCTGGACACTTCAGGACCCATTATTTAGGGGAAATTCAGGGCTGGGAGTGTGTTGGGCTCATGTAGCAGGGGCCTCTGTGGACGGGGTGGCCTAGTGGTTAGCATCTCCTTAGCTGAGGGTGGGGTAAGGATAGAGGAGCCTGGGCCCACCCACTCCACTGGGCTGTGACTCAGGACCATAGGAGGGACAGCAGCATTGACCCCTGGGGCGGGCTGGGGACCCTCTGTGTTACCTTTCCTGGCTCGCTTCCTACCACTGCTCTTTCCACTTCCAGTCCCAGGTAAGGAGAAAGAAAATATCAAAGGGAAACCAAACCTTCCCCCCCCCAGCTCAGCATAGAGTCCTTGGGGTGCCAGGGAGGCATCTTTGCAGGAGATGCCTGCACTGCTCCCAGCCCCCTGCTTCTCAGCTGGGCTGCTCCCATTTCAGCTCTGTCTCCCGTTGGAGCACACTCTGAGGGGCTGCCTGGGCCCAGTCCAGTCTTTCACCCCGCCCCGTCCGTCCCCGAGTGACCCCATCACAGGTCACCTTGCTGGCTGTACGCGGCTGGCAGAAGCCGGGGTGGGCAGTAGGACTGTGGACAGACTGCTGGACTGAGAGCTGAACCAGGGCTGCCTTGCACAGCGGGTCTGACCTACATGCTTGTATGCTGTCTGGGAGCGGGCCAGGCTGCAGAAGGGGCTAGCTTGAGCTAGCTAATAGAAGATGACCTTCAAGCTCCAGTCAAATGCAAGCACGCGCCAACTTGCTCAAAGTAAAGCCTGTTAGGAAGGCATGTTTAGCACACGCTGAAGAGCACGCGTCAGATCCAACTAGCTGGTGGTCTCTCTCACCACACCCTAAAAGCCTCCTCTACACAAAGCCGTAGACGATGAAACCTGAGCGGCTGAGTCACTGATCCAGCTGCAGGATCCTAGAGTTTCCTCTTCACTGTTGGTGCCGCTGGTTTATTCTGCATCTCGGCCAGCTCGGCCAGTGAAGTTAGCCTGCTCGGTTTGGCTGGCTGCATCCATGCGGTCCAGTACTTCTGTGTTTTGGTTTCCGCGCTGCAGGGATGAATGGCATTTAAAAGAAAACATCAGAATGCCCCGCCTCACTTTCACTGGGTTTATTAAAAACAACTGAAGAAGCCATTTTTATTTGTATCCGGGCTATAAGTCACTCCTCCGCCCCTATCGGGACTAAATCTAGTGGGCAGCGTGGTCCGCGGAGAACTTGCTTACATCCTCCAGGCTCCGGCCACTGATAACGGGTGCACGTCCCAGACACGGGTAAGGTGCTGTCAGGTTGCACAGCTGGAGGACAGCATGCAGCATTCACAGGTCCGCTGCACAGTGGGAACAATCAGACGTGAACAGATTTCAGGAAAGGCTTTTCAGGTTAAACAGCAGTTTGCATGGCGTATTACTTTCTGTGCTGGCTCTGGGTCTGTGGACTGGAATCGCTCTCAGCTCTTCTTGCAGGACGCTGTGGTGCATTCATGACATCACGTGGAAATGAGTGTGAAGTCCCCGAAAATGAGCTGGCTTCTCCAGAGGACCCAGCATCTGGACTACAGCAGGAGGAGAGCCCTCATTAAACCCAAACCTCTGCAGTAGCCAGGAAATGGTTACATGACCCCAAAAATGGTGAAAAAGTCCCTGGCCCATCTCTGCTTTAATCTAATCTGTTTGGCAGTCCCCACTGCGAAGGCCCCCCCTTTAGGTCTCTGGGCTCAGTTTTCCATCGCACTCCACCTTGTGCAGTCCTGTACACTGGTGTAAAATTTGTGCAAATATGCCACCAACCTGGAAGGGCATCCTTTGCTCTCCCGGCACCCGTGCAGATGCTGGCCCAAGGTGTGGAGCAATGAGAACCAGGGCCTGTCTTCTCTGCAATGAGATCTTTCTGCTCTGGGTATTAAATCAGCGCAGAGCTGAGGACTGATGTGTCTTTTGTTTCCATAAAGGTCAAAGAAGAGTCCTCCTCCTTTAAGTGCCAAGAAGAGGCCTTCTACCTTCTGGCGCAAGAAGACATTGAACAGTAAGGGTGCTGCTTTTCATTTCCCAGCGGGCCCGGGCACGAACACGGGGATCCCTGCGGCCACTGGCCTTTCTGTTATGAGTTTGATCAGAGAAGCTTTTATGGTGAACTTCGTGTAACCAAGCTCTGCATCACTAATGCTGCTGACGTTGTTGCACGCCGGGTCGTGTCCTTTGATGGGATAATGTCCCTTTGGCTGATTCCCACAGACCTTCCGGGAGGGTTTCAGGAGTCCTAACTGCTCTTTGTCCATCAGGCTTTTCTTCTGATCATAGTGCGAGGAGCAGGTGAGGGAGTCCCTTCCTCATTTGACTCTCACTCACCACTGGGAGTGTGGTTGAAGCTCCATCCTGAAAAAACAGGCCTTGGCCCTGGCTAATGTAAAGCGCTGCTGATTTACCACCCCCACCCCCACGTGAATGCCCCACCTATTCATTGACACAGCCCTCCGACCACCCAGCCTAGCTGGCCAGTTACGGAGCACTAGACCCTGAATGGCTTTTCTTTGACCTGCCTAGTCTCATTCCAATGAAACGGTTCTGTGCTTTGATGGGTGGAGGCCAGAGAACTTGCACCTAGCAGGATAGAGCCCATGGTCACAAAGCAAGACAAAAGCTGCCCCTACGTGTCCATATCTGCATTCGTGCCCCTGGGCTCACTGGTTGAAGCATTCAGTCTGTTACAGGCGGGGTGGGGCGGGGAGGGTTTGGCCAGCACATTGCTAGCCGCTGGCTTTGGGCAGCTGCTCTTTTCCAGCTCAGATTCACTTACCTGGTTTCAGATGTTCCCAACCTAAGTGGAGGTAATTAAATATTTCTGGGGTTAGAACCACTGGGAGATTGCACAGCAGCAACGTGACACGGAGATCCCACCGTAACTGATAACCCTAATGGCTTGTTTGAGTCTTTACAGTGAGACCCTGAAATATTTTAAATGAAATCTGTGCCCGTCCCAAACGCCCAGACTGAGACGCCGATAGTATTTGTGTTTGTAAAGGAGTGGCAATTGGCTATTTTCCTGGCTGACGGGGATTGTACTGCACAGGTTCCCGTAGAATGCCAGTGGATGAGAACATGAGAACCTCAGAATAAGCAGACTGGGTCGTACCAGTGGTCCATCTAGCTCAGTGTCCTGTCTACCATATCCCCCTTCAGTCATCTCTTTTCCAATCTGAACTCCCGCAGTCTTTTTAATCTCTTTTTATATGGAAGCTGTTCCATATCCCTAATCATTTTTACTGCCCTTCTCCGTACTTTTTCCATTTCTAATATATCGGTTTTGTGGTGGGGCAACCAGAATGGCATGCGGTATTCAGTGTGTGCGTGTACCATGCATTTGTAAAGTGGCATTGTCATATTGACTGTCGTAACTATCCTTTTTTTTGACTGCTGCTGCACATTGAGTAGATGTTTTCAAAGAACCAGCCACAGAGACTCCAAAAATCTTTCTTGAGTGGTAACAGCTAATTCAGATTCCATCATTTTGTGTGTCTAGTTGGAATTCTGTTTTCCAGTGTGCATAATGTTACACGGATCACCAGTGAACTTCATCTGCCATTTTGTTGCAGGGTCACCCAGGTTTGTGACATCCCTTTGTAACTCTTCGCAGCAGTCTGCTTTGGACTTAACTATCTTGAATAGTTTAGTATTGTCTGCAAATTTTGCCACTTTATTGTTTACCCCTTTTCCAGATTATTTATGAATATTTTGAACAGTTCCGCTCTCAGTACAGTTTCTTGGAGGACCCCGCTATTTACCTCTTTCCATTCTGAAAAGTGACCTTTGTTTCCTGTCTTTTAACCAGTTACTGATCCATGACAGGATCTTTGCTCATATCACATGACTGCTTAGTTTGCCTAAGAACCTTTGGTGAGGGACCTTATCAAAGGGTCTCTGAAAATCCAGGTGCACTGTATCCACTGAATCACCCGTGTCCACATGTTTGTTGAACCCCCTCAGAGAATTCTAATAGATTGGCGGGGTATGATTTCCCTTTACAAAGGCTGCGTTGACTCTCCCCTAAAAATTGTGTTCATCTCCATATCGGATAATCATAGTTGCTGGAAGTCAGAATTCTGAGCATGCAGAGGCACCCACGGCTTGAAGTGATTTCCATCATATCGAGGCTAATAGTTTCGTTCAATGACTCTCAGCATCTCCATTATACAAATTGTTCCGGCATCCCTGCTGATAACTCTGTTCTTTTCTATAGTTTCAACCAATTTGCTTGGTGTCGAAGTTAGGATTCTGGGCCTGGAATTGCCAGGACCGTCTCTGGAGCCTTTGTCAAAATTGGTGTTACATTGACTATCTTCCAGTCATCTGGTCCGGAGACCGATAGACGCAATAGGTGACTTGTCACATTGAGTGCTGCAATTCCATATTCGAGTTCCTTCAGAATTCGTGGCTGACTCCCATCCGGTCCTGGTGATGTATGGTTGTTTAATATTAACGAGATATTCTCTAATGGTGCAAAGTACCTGTTCCAGGAGTGAGGCCCTCTCTATCATTGCTGGGGCTTTCATAGTCCCCCAAAGGGCACATGTTGGGATTGGCCCAGGAGCAGTGTGCTCTCCAGTGAGAGGCTTTGGCCTGAGGCTGAGTGCTGGACCCTGTTCTGTGGGTTGATGGAAGCTGGAGGAGTTGAGGAATCTAAGAATTGCCAGACTGGATCAGAGCCAGGGTCCATATAGTCCAGTAACTTGTCTCTCACCGGGGCCTGCACTAGATGCTTCTTGCTTCAGAGGAAGATTTACAAATCCCTCAGTAGCAGATGGAGGAGACTCCGCCCTCACGTTTTTCTAGCTCTTATATAGCCCTTTTCATCTGTAGATCTCAAAGCCCTGTACAAAGAAGGTCAGAATCATTGCCCCCTTTTCAGTTGGGGAAACTGAGGCACAGGACAATGACGTGACTTACCTAGGGTCACCCAGGAGGCCAGTGGCAGAGCCAGAAATAGAACACAGATCTCCTGAGTCTCAGTCCAGTGTTCAATCCACTAGTTAACACTGCCTCCCGTGAAATAAGAGATTTAATCCCTACCAAAATTTGTGGTGTTAATAATGACGACTCTGGATATTCTTGATAGCCACATAAACGCCCAACTCCCATTCAGACTTTCAAGTTCTTGGCCACAGTACTTCTCAGTCACAATGAGTTCCATAGCTTCATTCTATGTTGTGGGAGGGAGTATTTTTTTCTCTCAATCTTTTCATTATCTCTTCATATGAAAGTTTATTCAGGCCCTTAATCCTTCTCATTATTCTTCTTTGATCTCTCTCTAATTCTGCAGTTTTTTCGGAGAAGGGCTGACATGCAGTATTCCAGATGGGGCTGAATCACTGATCTGTAGAAAGGTGTTAAACATCCTTTATATCCTTGAACATCCTAGTCCTTCTGCATCTTAACATCGTGCTTACGTTTTTGGCCACAGTTTCACAGGGAACAGAGGTGTCTCTGTTTACAGTGATGCACAGTCCCTTTCTTGAGTTGTAGCAGTTAATTTAGACCCCATAAGGTGCATGGGTAGTTCACATTTTCCCTTCAAGTCTGCATTACTTAGCGTTCATCAATCCTGAACTTCCTTTGCCATCATGTTGACCATTCCCCTAACTTGTTTAGGTCTCTCTGAAGTCCCTCCCCATCCTCTCTGGTCCTGATGGAGTTAAATAACTTTGGGCATGTCTACACTGCAATAGAGAACCCAGGGCTGGCCTGGATCCACTGATTCGGGCTTGCAGGATCCAAACTGCAGGGATTTAGAGCTGCAGTGTAAATGTTTGGGCTTGGGCTTTGAGACCTCACAAGGAAAGAGGGTCCTAGAGCCCAAATATCTACACTGCAATTTCATAGCCTCGCAGCCTGTCAGTTAACCCAGCCATGCCTGCACCACGAGTCTCTTGCTGCAGTGCAGACATATCGTTAGTGTCATGTGCACAGTTGGGTTTCTCTCTGCTCACCCCCCTTCAGACAGTTCACATATAGATTAAACACCACAGGCCCTAGTATGGGACCCTGCTGTCCCCGCTGTTAACCTTTTCCTGTGATGAAAATTGACAATGTAATCTTAGTCTTTGCTTTTCTATGTCCCAGACAGTTTTTGATCCATGACACTACTTTGCCTCTCACTGCACGACTATTTAGCTTCTTTGAATCTAAATACATTAGGTCAACTGGTTGGTCCTCTTTTACCCACTGCCTGTCTGACACATTCAAAGAATTCTAAGAGATTAGACAACAGAGTCCTGTGGCACTTTTAAAGACTAACAGATTTATTTATCGCATGAGCTTTTGTGGGAGAAAATCCCACTTCGTCAGACACTTTGAAGATAGGAAAGTTACAGAATGGGAGGAAATTAAATGCAGGGGAGTGTATGACATAGCATCAGGTCAGGCTGTAACAGCAAATCAAAATAGGTGTTAGGATTCAAAACACTGGGGAACAGCACATAGAGGAGGGGGAGGTCAAATCACTTGTTGTAATGCGAGAAAAATCCATAGTCCCTGTTTAACCCCAAGACAACTGAGTCAAATTTGCATATAAGTTCGAGTTCTGCAGACTCTCTTTGAAGCTGTGATTTGTTATTCATCTGTTTCAACACAGCTATTAACAAGTCGTCAAGGGAGTGAGCAGGGAGATTGAAGTGTTCCCCTACAGGTTTTGCAGTGTTGCAATTTCTGATGTCAGATTTGTGTCCATTGATTCTTTGGCGCAGAGACTGTCCTGTCTGTCCAATATATAAGGCAGAGGGGCATTTCCGGCACATGATGGCATAAATCACATTGGTGGATGAGCAGGTGAACGAACCCTTGATGGAGTAGGTGGCATGATTAGGCCCTGTGATGGTGTCATCAGTGTAGATATGAGGGCAAAGTTGGCAGCGTGGTCTGCTGCAGGGCTGTGTTCCTGCTTTAGTGTTTCTGCTCTGTGATCTGTAGTTGCTGGTAAGTATCCTTTTAAGATTAGGGGGCTGTCTGAAAGCAAGGAGAGGTCTGTCTCCCAAGGCTTGAGATAGTGAGGGATCATTTTGTAAAATAGGCTGTAGTTTTTTAATGATGTGTTGAAGAGGTCTGGCTTGGGGGTTGTAGGTGGTGACCAGTGGCGTTCTGTTGTTGTTTTTCATGGGCTTCTCCTGCAGTAGAAGACTAACACGGCTACCCCTTTGGAATCTAAGAGATTAGTGAGGCACAATTTTCTTTTGCAAAAACTTTGCAAGTTAGACCCTATCACGTTAGGATGTTCCAGGTGTTTTGCTATTCTCTTTTCAATTAGCATTTGAACCAATTCACAAGGCACAGATGTAAGGCTCATTGCTCTGTAATTCTCCAGGTCACCCCTTTTAAGGAGAAAGATACAATATTTCCACTGTCCAGTATTTTGGAGCAGTGAATGTTTTCAATGAGAGATTGCAGATTTTTATTAGCAACTCAGTTACTTCAGCCCTACAATCCTTTGGAACTCTTGACTGGACCAGCTGGGCTCGATAGATAATTGATAATAGATCTCTTCTTCTACCACCTCAGTCTCTGAATGCACCTCATCTTTGTTACCAGGAAGGAGCAGGTGTGAGGTAGGACTCTCCCCAACACTCTCTGCTGTGAAGACTGGTGCAAAGAAATCATTTAGCTTCTCAGCAATGTCCTTCCCTTTGTGAATTGCTCACATTTAACCCCAGGGATCCAGAAGACTCACTCTTTCTTTCACAGGACTCTTGCTTCTGACTAAGGCTATGTCTACACTGTAGCCTGTGCCGGCATAACTTATGTTGTGCAGGGGTGTGAAAAAACTACACCCCACAAGTTAGCGCTGACAGAACCGCCTGTGTGCATAGTACTATGTCTGCAGGAGAGCGCCTGCTGCTCGCAGAGGTGGTTTTATTATTGCCTGTCGCATAGAGCATCTCCCCCAGATGCATCACTGCCACACTGTACTCATAGACACGGCCTGAGTTAGACTCTGTTTTTACACCTGTCGTTATTTACATTCCAAACTCTATTTTGACCCTTGGAGGTTGTAAAGGGTGACAATTTCTTACCTCTTAGAGGGACAAGGGAAGGGAGCCGGGCAGCTTCTCCTCCCCCTTCCTTCGCTGGCATGAAGAAAGCCTGTGGATGTGATAAGGCAAAGAGGCCTCTATATGGGTAGCAAAGAGATGTGAAACTCCCTGATCACTACTCAGGGCAGCTCCCAACCCACATGCTGGGGTCAGCAGGGAAAGGCAGGGCCCGCTCTGAAAGGCTCAGTGTCCCTCCGTTCCTCAGCCAGCTTGAGGAGTCTTGGGAACAGAATGGTTTTAAAAATCACAGGGAGATTACATGCTGTGTCTGATCCTGGAGATAGGCCCGGCACTGCGAGGGGGCTGGATTCAAAGGCAGCGTCCTAGGCTGGTTCAGCGAGATAGAGGTTTGGTTAAAAGGAAAGGAAGCTACCGCATCACTGGCGAAATGTATTGAACCACTGGCCAGGAAATAGAAGAGACTGCTGGGTAGCAGCCAAGCAGGACACGTAGGAGTGCCCCATTTAAGACCTGAATGGTGCAGGAAAGAGAAGGAATCTTCAGTGTTGCATGCATTAAACGGGAAATTTGGGGCAGAAGTAAAGAGGGGGTGAATCATTTCCAGAAGCTAAAGAGGCGCTCCCAGGTGGATCCATGAGGAAGATACAAGCTTGAGCCCCAGGTTCTGAACGGAGGAGTGGATAAAAGATGTCCCAGGCTGCAGTTCAATGTAAAGGGGGATGTAGGAAGTAGAGGAATAAAGACAGAGTGTGGAGCCTGGATCGGATTTGATGGAAGTGCACTTTGTTACATAGTGTGAGGGATGGAATCAGTCCATGGCCACGTCTGGCATTCAGCATGTTGATGGGTTTAGCCGCTGATGGCCTTCAGTGGTGGGTACCTGGGGGGCCGCCCAGGGTGTGGCCATGTGGCCAGACTAGATGTGCTCCTGGTCCTTTTGTGCCCCAGGACCAGTGCTGAATTGCTCTGGGTCACGGGCAGGTAGGACGGGCGGTTTCACTTTCCGTCACTGTGGTGGATGGGGAAGGGCCCAGCAGGCCCCAAGTTTTAGCTACAGGCAGCTGTTTAGGCAAAAACATGGCAAATAATGGCATCTGTGGGGCAACAGAGCCCCATCCCCATAGAGGAGGAGTGGCGAGGGCAGGCTGGGAAGCAGTAACCCCAGCTGGTTACTGGCAAGTCGGCTCTTCAAGGCCTGCTGCATATTTCTGTATTTGTCCTGAGATTCCTGCTCTGAAGGGTCCTCATTACTGACACAGCCCTGAGCTTCCAACTCCCAGGGACGGCAGAGCGTGGGAGCTGCACTGGCAATGTACAACAGCTGCGCCGGGCGAAAAACAGGCAGCAGCTTGGAGCTGCCAGATCTCATCCTGTCGTCGTGGCCCAATTGCTCAGAGCGCGTTCCTGGGCCCTTCGGGGAACAGCCAGGGAATGAACCCTCAGGGCAGCTAGTTCAGCTCCAGGAGGGTGGACCGCTGCCAGCTGCTGCCTGCGAGATGTGGGCAGCCCCCTCGCCACGGTAGCCACCTCTCCCCTGTGGTCCCACACCAGGCCAGGCCAGCTGCTCAGCCCACTCCTCCACACTAACGGGGAGTCGGATTCACCTGCGAGGACAGAAATTCCTTTCATTTTAGCCAGAGGGCCTAGGATCTCTCGACCCCCTTCCCCCACCTTCCTGGCAGGCAGCTGTGATGACCCCAAATCATCACTGCCGTAGGCGACACAGCCTCCGAAATCAGGGCTGAGCTGGGATGGGTTGTGCAGGGCTAGAAAAGAAAGGCTCCTAACCAGCCTGCAGGGTCCGGCTCAGCTTTCCTCAGCAGGACCTGCATCGCCTCCAGCTCTGCCTACTGCAGGGGGGGCAGACACCAGGAATGCTGACTGGTGGGGCTGCTTAATTTCCTGGGGGCCAGGGCAGAGCTGAGAAGTGTTTGTGTTCGGTATCCATCATTGGACCCACACTGCTCCCCTGCTGCTGGGACGTCTGCAAGGAGCACACTCTGGGCTGAGATTCAGTCCTGAGCTGGAGTGAAACTGCCTCTGTTCCCCGGTCAGCTCCTGGGAAGGAGAAAGCCCCCAAACCAGCCCAGAGTTGCAAATGCCTCTCAGAAGCTGTGGTCAGAGTCAAAATGAAATCGGAAAATGAACTATTACTCCAAGTGACTTGGACTTGCTCAAGATTTATATGCTTTGGGCAGCTCAAACTCTATTGCTGGGAGGAAGGATACCTAGGGAAACCTCGGCTGCTCGCTCACCGTGACGATTTGCAATTTCACACCACTTTACACTCGCTCTCGTTGAGATTGTGGAGATGAAAAATGTCTTTATTATAAAAAGTCACAGGGCCCTGATTGGCTGCTAAATGTATTTTAATGCATGGTGCGACTGCCAGGGCTTGGGAAGGAGCGCAGGACGGGGGAGATGTGTTGGTAATTTGAGCTCACACAAGAAACCCTGCAAGCCAGAGGAGCTCAAAACAAAGGAATTATTTTCAGTCTCCCTGCAGCTTCTCCACCCTGAGTTGGTCAGTGACGTGGCTTTTCAGACTTTCCTTCCCTCCATAGCTAAGTCACCATGGGATAGTTCGTTGTTCTTTGCTACCTCCTCAGTCTTCCCCCCCTTTTTGTTTCCCCGTATTCATCCCCTGCTCTTTGGTGGAATGTGTATTGGTTTCGATTGGTAGGTGTAAAGGGGCCCCTGGCGGTGTGTCCCTGCAGACACGCTCCAGTGACAGTTTAGGCCTGAATCCCACCATGACTGCACTGTTCTTGCTTTGTGGATTGGGGTTTTTTCCTCTCCTTTCCATCAATCAGTGGCTGCTGTTTACTCAGGCCTCCTTTTATTTTCCCACTCTCTGATCAGGCTGTCTTTACTCTCCAGCTGCTGTAGATGCGTGCCATCTTCCCTGAGCCCAAAGGGCTCCTGGGCTGTGAGCACAGGCCTTCTCTTCTAGAGCAATTATTCTGGAACAGTGCCTCACGGAGCAGCAGGGATTCTCCAGCAGCAGGGCAAGAGACTCTTTGGGTGGCTGGTATTTTCTTGCTAAGTCCAGAGCAGTGTTTCTCAGTGGGTGTTCCACGGGATACCGGTCCTCCTCAGACATAGTGCAGGTGTTCCGGGACCCACCCCGACCTCTCCCCGTCGGGGGGACTCAGTGGGGAGAGGGAAGGAGCAATTTAATGCCCCAACTGCAACAAAGCTTCCAGGTGCGGCGCGGTGGACGTTGACGCACACCTGGAAGCTTTGCTGCGACCGAGGCATTTTAAATCTCCTGCCCCTGTTACCAGCATTTTTGAAAATGTTTTCCTCAGGTGTTCTGCTGAAAGTAATGAATACCGTTAGGTGTTCCCCGGCCCACTAAAGGTTGAGAAACACTGGTCCAGAGGACGGATTGGCCAGGCAAGCAGGGAGCAGCTCTAAGAGAAGGGAATCCGACCTGCCCCACTCCACATTCTTCTCCCAGTCTTGTGCCCACCCTCTGTCTGCTCTGTCCCCTCACTCTGGTCTTTGGGATCACATCCCTGGAGTAGCCTACGCCAGCAAACCTCCATAACGGAGATGGCTGCCTTGGGCTCCCAGCATTTGCTCTCCATATTTCTCGAATATATCTGCAGTCCCCTGATTGTCCCCAGCCTGTGCTCCATCTCTCTGGCTCTGCCCAGCTCTCTGCCGGTCTGAAACCCCCCCGCCAGCACTATTGAGACAGCTTTTCCTGGCTGTGGCATGATGAACACCTGGGGCGGGTGCCGGGGGCATTGCGTCTGTGTGGGTGATGGCACCATTGATGCAGTCTGCCGTGCGACATGGGAACCAGTGTCCTCTTATTACAAGAATGACTGGAGTGGGGGAGATGTGACCCCCATCCCATCGCCTCCCTGTAACTGCCAGTGCACAGGGTGTCCGTCTCAGCAGGCACTTGGAAAGACTAACAGGTTTATTTATCGCTTGAGCTTTCCTGGGAGAAAATCCCACTTCGTCAAACGCTTTGAAGATGGGCAACTGGGGCACTGCTCAGGCGATGCTGCCTACTGGGCGTCACGGTAGGACTGAGCAGGGCGTTTCACAACCCCGTGCTGCAGCCCAGACCAGGGGCTATGTCTACACTCGGCCAAATAAGGCGACTTAGCATGTCTACACTCAGAAATTAAATCGACTTCAAGGGGACCCTGCCAAATCGACTTAGAGCGTCCACACTGGATGCCTAAGTCAACCTGTAGGGGCTAGGTGGACCTGGGACTGGTCCACGGTGGCAGGGGGGGCATCCTTTGCCAAGTGCCAGGCGGGTCAGCATTTGCCCCATTGTACCTGGGTACAATGGGGGCTGAGCAGGACAGGGACACTGGCAGGGCATAGGAGCAGGGTGGGCCGGGTTGTGTCCTGCCCTGTGGGGGGGCACGCCAGGCTCTGTCTGTGCCAGCCACCCTGGCAGGGAGGGCAGTGGGGGAGACCTGGAGCCTTTTAAGTCGACTTAAAGTCAATTTAGGGCTAATCTGTGTCTACACTGGCTAAGTCGACTTAATAAATCGACTTAGCCAGTAAAGTCGACTTTAAAGTAGTATAAAGTCGACTTTAAATTTCCTTAAAGCTGCTGCTTAAGTCGACTTAAGGAAAATGTAGTGTGGACGCAGAGTAAATGAAGTCGACTTAAGGAAAATGTAGTGTGGACGCAG
>ML685786.1:1600703-1630962 GCA_007922175.1 Pelusios castaneus | reverse complement strand
CGCAGAGTAAATGAAGTCGACTTAAGGAAAATGTAGTGTGGACGCAGGGTAAATGAAGTCGACTTAAGGAAAATGTAGTGTGGACGCAGGGTAAATGAAGTCGACCTAATTTGTAAGTGTAGACGCACCCAGTGAGCTGCCTGGGTGGCAACCCCGGTGGCCAGGTGTCAGAAGACAGGTCAGTGCCTGTGGCCCATTCAGGCGTTGGCCTCTCTGCTGAGCCGGTAGTAACACGGCAGTCTCCAATCAGCAAGACGCTCGGGGCTGGCTGGGTGACGCTCTACGCTGTTCCCAGTCCCTTGGGCCGTTTTGCTGCCATGTGAAATCGCACACTCCGGTTCTGATTACCAAGATACTGAGAGCGCCCCGGGGCCATTGGGCCCCACTGGAGCAGAGTTGGGAGTGGAAAGAGGCCATCCGTCTCTTTCAGACGCAGTGAGCTCAGCAGAGGGCTGATGTTCTACGTGCAGAAGGCTCTTTCCCAGAACGAGCAGTAGCAAAAGCAGTGACACCTCCTCTGTGATCTCAGCTCCATCCTGTGCAGTTAAACACAGATGGGTCAGGAGGGCAGAACTGGCTTGAATGCTGTTCCCCTCCTCCCCCACGCGCTAGATCGTGCGCTCGCCCGTGTCCAATGGTTGGAGGAAACCAAGTCCTGTCCCAGTTCATGGCACGGGAGATAAGAAGCCTGGAGTTTGGAGAAGGGTGTGGGGGTCAGATGCGTTAGCGATGTGCGGGAGAGTGTGGCCCTTACACAAGCAGGAAAGTGATTGGCTAGAAAAACCAAGCAGGCTCAGGGGTTCCCTCGTTTTCGGTGCCACGTATTCTTATCTTGTAGTGTTATGTTGGCCAAATGCACAGTGTTCCTGTGCTCTCCCACTAGCCCAAGGTCTCTTTCAAGGGGCAAATCAGCCTCCCGGCTAATCTGACAGAGGCTGCACGGCTTGAGCGAGTGCCATAGAGTCGGCAAGCGGAGAGAGCTGGGATGGGAGAGATGTTTATACTCCCTGATGCTCTTGTTTTTCCAGCAGCCCTTCATGTGTATCCACTCTGAAATGATCTTTTATTCTTGCATTTGTGTCGGCTTTTACTCCGGGAATCAGGCACAAAACCAGGAGCAAAAGCAAGCACAGGACCCTCCTCCCAGCTCATCCGGCAACGTGGCTTACAAAGGGCTCTGTTATTATCCCAGCAGCCGCCCTCTCCAACCCTGTCACTCGATGCTTTGGCTGGTGATTGGGTTTCATCACTCTTAATGGCAGTGTTTTTCCAATTAATTATTCCAGTCTGAGCAGCAATGGCTGGGTGAGTTTAGAGAGAAATTAAAAAGGGTGGGAAAGGATAACGAAGAGTGAGGCCTGGTCTGCACTAGACCCTTTGTCGACCCAAGTCAGCTTTTCTGGTGCACTCCACCCCCTGCCAACAAAACTGGATTTTTTGGTACAACGTAAATCGGCAAAGCCTCGGTATGGACACTGCAGTTGGTTATGTCACGGTAAACAGCCTCCAGCCATGTCCCACAGTGCCCGTCCTGACCGACCGCTCTGGTCATCAGTTTAAACTCCGCTGCTCTGCAGCCACCCACTGCTTCCCTTTCAAAAGTCTCAGGAATTTTTGCAATTCCACTTCCTGCTTGGTTGGCATGGAGAGCTCACATCTCATCTTCCCAGCTGACCGTGGCAACTCCACACACCAAATGCTCTCCCGCTTGCAGCACGTTGGAGCTTCTGGATCTCATCAGCATTTCGAAGAGTCAGCCATGCAGTCCCAGCTGCACTCCAGCCAAAGGAACTTTCATGCCTATGGCCAGATTTCTCCTTTCATGGCAGAGAGGGGCTATGAATGGGACACACTACAGTGCCGAGTGAAAATCAAAGAGCTGCACCAGAGGTCCAAAAGGCCAGGGAGACAAGGAGTCACTTCGGTGCACAGCCAAACTCCTGCCACTTCTATAAGGAGCTGGAAGCCACTCTCAGCAGCCATGGGGAGTCAGGATCTCTTAGCAAGCCCGGAGGGTTCCCATCAGTCCCAGCCCTGCAGCTGTGGTGCACAGGATGCAAGAGAGGGGAGCTCAGGTAAGTGTTTTTCAGAGCCGATGATGCTTGTTTATAGGGTGTCCTTTGCTTTGCTAAGTGGTAGAAATGCACGAGAGTGGCTGTGTCTCCATGTGCGTCCCATGCCCTTGCACAGCTCAGCAGCATGGCTGAGAGGCACATTCATGCACGTTGAAATGTTATGGCTAGCGTCTGGTGAGCTCTCTCAGAAACTTACCTGGAGGTGCTCACCAACCCTCTGCTGCAGGTCCCTCAGCAGATGAGAGGTTATTTTTCACACTTGTGAATCACTGAACATTGTTTATGTTCCTCTAATCGCCACTGGCCTCGCTTCCCAGAAACTGTCTCAGATGCGAACCCCTGAGGGCTTTGGGAAGGGAACCTGCCCTCTCTCTTTTGCTGGTTCCTACGGTCAAGGGGTCGAATGCCTCAGGGAATTGGGAAGAGGGCTTGTCTGCTCCTGCGTGACCCACCTGCCGGCTGTTGGCTGAAATGCATTGCTGAGTCTTGGCGCTGGAGAGCCAGCATCAGAACTGGCACTAATGAGCTCAGCAGTGGCCAAGGCATTAATGGGCCCTGGAGGCTGAACTCGCTTCTGTCCCTAGAAGGGCCCCTCCCTCTCTGGGGGGTGATGCCCCTTCCAGGGGCCAGCACTTGCAGCTGTCCACACTGTACCTGTTTTGGGGCTAGGTAGAGTTCAGCCCCCAAACTGCTGTTCTGGCACTTTTCTTCAGCATTAACTTCACCTTGAAGCTGGTTAGAAAAGAGAATTCCAGGCACAGCCCTCTGTGCCACCGTCCCGTGCCTTGTTCCAGCAATGAACACATTGTCTGTTTTTCATTTCCTTCACCAGCTCGGCTCAGAAATCTTGCCAAGCTCCTCTGCACCCTTCCCTGGAGACTGAAGTGCTGTGACGAGGAAAGGGGGAAAGCCTTGCGAAGCAGGCAGCCGAGTTCTGAACGAGAAGGGCTGAGGCCACCCATGCTGGTTGTGTTTCCCGCTCGCTGTGTGCTCAGCAGAGTGATCCAGAGGGTGAAGAAGTTGATGCGAAGCAGCAGCAGCAGCAGGAATTTCTGCTCTGGGACCATGAGCAGCTAGGGTGAGCCAGGCGACCAGTTTTGCAAATGTCTCCACCGGGACGCAAACCTGGAGCTGATCTGAGCAGAGGGCTTTGCCCAACCCTTGGAAATGGAATTTCCTTCACAGAGGACGATTCCAGGGGCTGCATGTTCAGTGTGACAGGCTTGCTGGAATCAAAACCTAAGACACTTCTTCGGCAACTTGTTTAGGCTTGCACAGGTGCATTCTCGGAATGGAAGGTGTCCGGTGATGTGGTGCCTTAGTGGGTTCATGGTCAAGGACTGAACCGGTGTGGCTGACCTTCTGTGTGACTGTGCTCATGTGACTTTTCCTTTTCCCCTAAGTGCTGTTCCTCAAACCGGACCCTCCTTCCACTGAACGCCTGGCTCCTGGCAAGCACGAAGCCAGCTCCACTGGGTGAAGCAACACATCCTGGACAAAGACTTTGTAGAGTCAGAATCCCGCTGCTTTGGCTGATGAAATGAAAAGATGGAGCACTTCTGTTTGTGGAGAATTGGGGTTGTCTCCACTAGGCCAGGACTTCTCGTCCTTTTATGTCTGTCTCTCTGAGGAAGCTGCTGGACAAGCAATGTGAGACCCTAGGCAGGGTTCTCAAAAGCGAAGAGGCCATGTTCATGACTGCATCCGGGGGAAAGGCATTGGGCAACTCAGCACTGTAAAGTGTATAGTCTTTCTCTTCGCCAAACCAAATGTCCTCAGGAAGCCTGCATCTCTGTGCTGGAAAGAGGAGCTTCTCTGCCCCCGGACCCACTGCACTGACTGATTCTCCAGAGCAGCATCCTGCTCACCTCTGCTGGACGGAAGGTTGCTTTCCTGCTGGACCCGCTGTTGCTGGGGGGATCCTAGGGAGTGCACCCAGGCCCTTGGGCTCTCCTTCCACCCCCCACACAGGGCAAAGAGCCTGTCCAGCTGAGACAAACGTCGCTCTTTTCAGCCTTGTAAGCCAGGCTGCAGGCTCGCACCACAGCATCTGTTGGTGTTTCCTCCCACCCGAAAACATCTGGCTGCCTGGCTAGCTGGTAAATGCGAGCTGCCATATCTGCAGGCCAGATGTGCTTTGTGCATTCCACATTCTTGATTCAGAGTGCATGGAAAATGACTGAAGGAGCGAGAGTCCCGGGCAAGCCGTGCAGGGCTTTCCCTGCAATCTTCTGCTTCCGTTTCCTCTTTGTGCTTGTGGCAGCTCAGGGACGTTCCCTCCCTAGTGTCAAGAGCGCCCACCACGCAGTCCCACGTCCAAGCAGGCATGGTGAGGACGCGGAGCCAGGGGCAGATATCGGCTAGTGGTGGCAATGGGTAGTGAGTTCCCAGGGCAGAGTGTGAACAAGGCAGTCTCAGTCTCTCCTTTTAACGCTGACGTGTAACATGAGCCTAGGAGGCCCTGGGAGAGGAAAGGGCAGCATATTTCTGGCAAAGGGAAGGACATATCATTGCAGCACTAGCCAGCTTGTGATCTGCAGTTACCAAGGCTCCTACTGGACAGCTGCAATTTAAAGGAAGCTTATGACGACTAGCAACAGTTGCAGCTAAGGAGAACTAGGGCTGCGTTGAACTCAAAGCTGTTTAAGAGGAATTGGATCTTAGCCAGAGGATCCCCTGCAAGGGCCAGGGAGGAACATTTCCCTGCTGTTCAGCACTGCACGGACTGGCTCGGTGCACGGCCCCAAAGGCAGCCTGGTCAGCCAGTTCTCCAAACGCAGGACAAGCACTCTGTGCCCCCGGAGACGAGTGCCAAAGAAATGCAAAAGCCCGAGGAGGTGGGACCTGCCAGGGCACGTTTCAGTTGCTGTAGTCAATTCTGCCTGTAAAAGGTAGGTCTTGGGGGCCAGCTTCTGGCTCTGTTACAGTTGTGCAAGTGTGCTCTCCTCCCGGGGGGAGCCCTCGGACCAGACCTGATCTGCCGCTCCTGTAGAGGATGCATGAGCCAGAGTGGAAGCCGTAGCTGGCTCAGCCTTGTGGGGCTCAAAGAGCTGAGACGCAGTAAACACGTCTGTGTCGTGATGGTGCTTGCCTCTCTGTATGTGGGGAGCAGCCCTGGGGTGGTGTGTTCACAGACACACCCCTCCGCTCCCCGTGGCGATGGGGCCCGGCAGAATCCTTCTCCCTGTCTCACTGATGGGGAACTAGACTGAGGGGCAAAGGGCCTGTTACAAGGGCTCACTGAGTCATTCCGGACTCATCAAGAGTCAGACCCCGAAATATAGCTCGGCTGTCCGTCCCCTATTCAGAAAAACAACAGACCTGGGGCATTTTTAAAGACTAACAGATTTATTTATTGCATGAGCTTTAATGGGAGAAAATCCCACTTCGTCAAAGTGGGATTTTCTCCCACGAAAGCTCATGCGATAAATAAATCTGTTAGTCTTTAAAAGTGCCCCAGGACTCTGTTTTTCTGCAATAAACTAACACGGCTCCCCCCCTGGAACTTAACATCCCTAGACCATTCTGCCTCTTTAAAAACGAAGTTAAGGGGGAGATACACAAGAGGCCCAGTTCTGAGGTCTGTGACAGAGCTTGTCTGCATGGGAAATGACAGTGCATTATAGCGGTGTGGTCACACCTGGCTAGCTCCCTGTGTGGACACTTCAAAGAGTCTCTCGTTTCGCTTATGCCACTTTCATTTTTGCTGTGTGGATAAGTCTTCAAATCAGGCTGCAGATGCCTTAAAAGTAGCTGCACTCAGCTCTGAGTCTAGCTCTTAAGCGGACAGGTAGTGCTCCTCTGCACAGAAGACAACAATAAACACCGGGGCAGTCTCTGTTGGTGCCATTTCTTTAATGCTAATGGATATACACATGCATGCATGTGAACGTGCCAGTTTCACAGACCCCGCTGGTCCCTCTCTTTTAGGGCGCGACTCTACTCTGGGCAGACGGAACAAAAGCATCAGTGTTGTTAATATCTGGCTCTTTGAGTACAGTTGCTCCTTGCCCGTTTCCTATGCACCCATCCCATTGTGCTGTAGGCTTTCTAATGCTGTGATTAAATCCCTACTTTGAAATAAGGTGCATCAGGCATAGAAGAGTTTTCAAATATGCTGAAGTAACTCTAAACAGTGGAGAAAAAAGATGCATTAACTCAAAGCCAGTGGCAGAATGCGCTTAACAAATCCTCATTAATTCAGCAGCCTTATCAGCTGGCATGGACTCTGTTCTCAAGGTGATTCCGGGATGCAACTGACTTGGATTTAATAAAAAAAACCCCAAAAACGTTTTTAAGGTTACCCCAGGTTCTGAAAGCAGAGGGGGGGAAATAATGCCTTTCAGGAGTTACAAAAAAAACGCTGCCTGGGCAATTCATGTATAATTCAATGAATTCCAAAGTAGTTTGAATATTTAAATTATGTATGATCAAAGCAATAAAGAAATCTGCATTTCCTCATTCTGTGCCCCCCAGACATTATGTTCCCAAGTACCCCCACCAGAAAAGGCAGCTCTTCGCTTCCACGCTCCCATATCTATTGAACCTCCTTGCTCCAAAGAGATTGAGTTTGACTGGTAAAAAGGTCCGCCGAGTGTAACTGCTGTTCTTTAATAAATACATGCTGCATTGCATCTGGAGCTGGCGCTGTTGCTAGGGTGATGGTCAGTGGACCACGGCAGCAGGACGGGCCGAGAGATGGAGGGTGATGGGCAAGGCTGGCCCTGGCTTGCCTGACTTGCTCTCAGCAGCGCGGAGTTCTAATTAGCCGCTGGCCCAGCGCCAGTCTTTCCTGCAGGACGTCCGCCAGCTCCCTCTCTTTCTCTGCCTGGCTGGCACGCTCCCCATGCCGTTCCCATCAGTGCTAGCGGCTGCCTGCAGCAACAGCCGGGATAGCGCAGTTCTTGCAGTGAAAAGAGATGACAGGCAGGCAGGCAGATTGCAAAGTGAAGATGGCAAAATAATGGAGGTTTTTTCCCCTCCCTTTCTGCTAGACGTAGCTCCAAACTTCCTGATCTGACTTGCTTTTCCCAGTTGATGAAGGCCTCCGTTATGCCTTTCCGCTAATGCGCCAAGAACCACTGGAGCTGTTTGTGGCTTGTGCTTTGTCAGGCTCTGGCTGTATTTCTGGCTGCTGTGAGGTTTCTTGAATATAAAGATGTTGGTTCCTTCCCTTCTATTGTAGCTTTATTTTGCTGGCTCACAAAACCCCAAACGCTTGCCCAGTTCCCGTCTAGATGCCGTAAATTTTCATTAGTATTCTGTGATTTAATGATCTATTCCCAGGAGAAAATTAGTCTTCAATTTACAAAAAAAAATCCCTGTTAATTTAAGCATAATAATAGGAGAGTGACTTGCATGTTCCAGTCCAATACTGTACCTGGAGCCATCACTCTCCCCGTGTTCCCAAGAAGGGTAATTATGAGGGAGAATTTTAATAAAACACTGAAGTCCATTTGAAATCTCCTGATGGAGACTGGAATGAGGTTCCTGGGGGCAAGAAAAGCAATTTCCTCATAAAGCAAGAGGTTAGTTTGTAACAGGAATACAAAGACAGCACTGAATGGTGATTCTGAATGACACAGAATCCCACCCAATTTTGGAGACAGGCGAGAACAAAATGTACCGAAGAAATTGCCAGGTCTCACCTCAGAGAGAAAATGTAGGTTTAGGTTTTTTAAAATGGCGCTGACTTGAGAGAAAAATGCCAGACAGAAGCTGCAAGGTCCTTCTAGCGAGTTTGGCAGAGTACAGACCGGAGCATGTTGCTCAGCACCTTGTGACTGGGTTAGAAAGAGGGTTTGGTGCTGGCCACCCTGTGGCCGTCAGTTCAATATTTGCATGATCCAACCCCCTCAGTGATTCTGGCGTCCGCTCTCCCTGCTTCATCTCAGAATCTCTGCGGCTTCCTTTCAGAACCGTGTGTTTCCAGAACGGCAGGGCAGAGACCCAGAACTCTTCTCTGGGGTGTGCTGGCATCTGGAGTACCAGAGCAGGACTTTTCCTAGCACTGTGCTGAGGGTAAAATGCAAAACATGTGCAATCCAGTGTGGGTTTCTATCACTTTTCCTGTGCAGCTATTGAGATAGATGCTGGTGGCTCTGCTCATTAGAGGCAATGGGAAAGGGTAGGTGCTGGGAGTCTCCATACCTCAGAAGCTCTGGAATGGGAGCTCATTACCTTGAAAAACTGGGTCCAGAGGGCTCATTTGTCTGATAGTGGTTCACTGTTTCTTCTAGAATGTAGAAAATGAGGGAGGGGGATCTGTGCCCCGTGCACAGTGACCGGTTTATTCCTGTTCTGATTCATGTCCTCTGTCTCAAATTGCTTTTTCAAGTATTTGTTTTCTGTAGCTCTTAAGCCTGCCCCACTGGAACATACAACGCTGCTGTGCAATAGATCAAACATTGTGCAGCATTGCTAATCATGACGTAGGAAGACCCCTTTCTAAGATGCATGGGGACAAATTCCCTGGGCAGCCTAAGCTGTGTTTGGCACAGGCCAGAGAGGGATGAAGAAAAAAGGTGGCTTTAGGCCGACTCATCACTTCCTACAGGACCAGGTCTATGAAGTCCCTTTTCCCCATGCTTTTATCACTATCTAAAACAACCTTGCCTTTCATTCGCTAGACTCCTTTGATACTCCACAGGTCTATAACTCGCTGCAAATGTAAAGGACACGGCCCTTCCTTGAGTTACAAGCAGGGCTTTTTTGTGATGGTTTTCAGGGGTACTGAATACTGGCACCTTTTTTTCACAGCGATGCGGCCCCAGCTCCTGCTGCCACCACCGGCCGCCCCAGGTCCCTGGCCGAGTATCAGCACCTTTTCTTTTTTTTAACAAAAAAAAAAGCACTGGTTACAAGTAATGCTGAAGATGATTAAATTGCGTGAGAGAGGGGAATTTTAGGTAGAGAGAAAGGCAACCCAAGTGATTACGGGTATGGAACAGCTTCCCTATGAGACGAGATTAAAAAGACTGGGGCAGTTCAGCTTGGAAAAAAGATGATTGGGGGAATATGATAAACATCTATAAAATCATGAATGGGGTGGAGAAAGTGAATAAGAACGTGTTATTTACTCCTTCACATAACACAGTAAGCAGGGGTCACCCAATGCAATTAATAGATAGGCAGAAATTAATAGGCAAAAGGGATCCAATCACTCCGGCAGTCATTTTTCCTTCTCCATGCACCGGACAGTGACCCTGGACGTAATTTGCAGAGAGTTAACGAAATCTGTAAAGCAGCTGAAGTTGTGACAGTCCCTTGTTGTTTCTTCTCCTCTCACAAGGTGGTCTGGACCACCGCTCTTTCCTCTTTTTACCCCTCCCTGCCATAGCAGCAACTCAGCTTGGCGCAAATGCCCTGTCCCTGGTGTGGCCTCATGTCTAACAGACATCAGTGGATGTCACAGTTAATTGTGTGCTTAACGTGTGACTCGCTTCTTGGCGACGCTTTGATGCCAGGATAGATCGCTCCATATTTCGCGGCTTGGTCGGCTGCACTCTGTCTTTCACTTCCCTCTTCATTCTTAGCCTTGCCAGTCCCTCCAGGGGTTGGCAGGCTGCCCGTTGGAGAGGAAGCCTGTTCAGAAATGTCAGATAGAATCCAAATGCCCTGGGCTCTGGCACAGCCCCTCGACACTATTATGTGCCAGATTCCTTCTTGATAGTAGATGCCATGATGTCAGCTGTTTAAATACTGAGCGATGAGCCATTTGTGTTTGCATGCTTAGCAAATTATTGCAGCAGGTACAGTCAAAGAAACCCAAACCTTCTCCATGCACACCAGTCTGGCCCCCGCCAAGATTGTGCAGGGGCAGACTGTCCATGGACTCCTCCGAGACACCTGCCTGCAGCCATTGAGTTGTACTGGTCAGTCCCTCCTGTTCTTGTTGTATGCTGGAGAACACCTGTCCTGCATGGTGGACATTTGGCTCTTGAGCTATCTGTACCTGTTGTCTGTCTGTCCATGATTTCACCTGTAAGTCAGCCACGGGGCTTCCCTTCTGTGAAAACTGACTGTACGCACTTCAGCTGACAATCTAGGTTCAGGTGTATTTGCTAAAAGAGCCAAAAGATACCAGCACAAGAGGTTCCAAATTATTAGAGCCTCTTGAGTCTGCAGGGCTGGCCGAGGATGGTTATCACAAGTATAGGGGTTTTTAAGAGTCAGATATTTCCGGCTCTTTTCCTTCTGGTCAGCCCTGCAATCCTGAAGCAGAAGCTTCTCCCATAGAGTCACGGGTCTGTTTCCATCACTGTCTGGAACCATGCAGGTAACAATGAAACTGGAGTTTCCAGGGCTTCAGGAAAGGGGTCGGCTTGAGCTTGGCCGAAGATTTGGGGCAGTTCTTCATCAAACAGGTTCTCCCATCCCCACTGAGAGGGGGAGGGTGGGATAAGAAGGAAGTTTCCGTTTGCCCTGGACAAAGAAGATAAATGTATTTGGAGCTGAATCCTATGTAGAAAGTGAAAATAGAGGACTGGCCTTAAGTGGTGGTGAAGTCCCGTTCAGCACTTCTGGCTCCTAGCAAAAGACGGTCTCACCATCTGCAGTAACTAGCACAAATGTAAGGAATGTTCTCTTGACACAGCCAGTCACCACCTTGAGAGGCTGTGAAATTAAAAGGGAAATCTATTTCCCAGCCCCCCCACCCCCCAAAAGCACGCGAATGCCGTGTTAAATATAGCTGTATGATATGTAAATGACTCTGACAACTGAGTGAATAAAAAATGAAGGTTTAAATTATTGAGGGATAGGAGGAGATGGTGCATGCAAATAGCATTAATGTAGAAAGAGACAGCTCTCTGAACAAGGGAGGGAGGGTTTGAAACCTAATTATTTCCTTTAAGAAAATGGCTGCATATTAAATAAAAGCCAACAGAACCAGCACATGTTTATTTCAAAGGCTTTTTCTTTCTATCATGTCTCTTCATTCCGCTGGGGTATTTTTTCCCCTTGCAAAGCAATGAGAGGAATTGGAGGCTGCTGAATATTTTAGTTTTAATTAAAATAAGATAAATTAAGTTTTGATTGCTACATGAGAATAAATGAGTCCCAGAGACTGCCGATCAGCGGGTCTCGGCTCACATTCCGATGGCGAGTGGAAGGTGTTTGCTAATTGATTTGGTGGAAATAGAGCCTTTCCCAGCCAGTCAAATGATATCGTTTCATCACCACCAGGAAAACGGTGATGAGTCTGAGAACATTTTGAAGAGTAACATTTGTTCAGCCCAACTGAAAAATATACTCTAGGCTGGGAACTAATGGGCACTAATGATATTTAAGCCCTGCCAGAACAATTTGGTTAGTTGGTTTATTTATTTATGTTAGGCTCTAGGCGTACAGATAAAGTGAGAACGCACTATACGGAGCTGGGATGGCTTCTGTGCCTTTCAGCACCAGAACAGCTTTCTCAGAGGGAAATGCATTGGGGTGGGGGGAGTTGTTTGAAGTGGAAATTAGAAAATTAGCTGGTTATTTTTTTAAGTGGTGAAGTTTCCAAATTATTTGCAGTGGGGGAATAGCTTCCTTGTACGTTTTCAATGGCTCTTTTCATATTTACATTTATACCTGTATGAGCCTTCTAAGGGCTGACAGGACACGTTACTGGGTTTCTCGTTCCTGATTCCAATGCATGGGGACTTGGGAAGAGCAATTAAAGCTATAGATCAAAATGGCGTTTATTAGAAAAGTGCCTAGCTAGGGATTCTGGTTCTTAATTTATTATTTGTTGTGTGCTGACAATGTGCTCTGTCCTGTTCTGCCTAATCTATCTTTCTAGCTATTTACGTGGCCCTCATCACTGTAGTACTTGAGTGCCTCCCATTGCTTAGAATAAGACAGTGTTGTCTCTCTTCCTGGCCTGACATGAGAAGCAAAGTGGGGGGTGCTTTTCTTCAGTTATTTATTTCAGGTGAATGAATCTGAGAAAAGGCAGGGCGCCTTTTGTGGGAAGAGAAACGGGTGAGTTTCTGCATGCAAAGACTAGAGGTCATTCATATTTCTTTACAGGGATGCGTTCCATAATCCTGGGCTGACTTCTGTGCAAGTTTTTTCTCCCGCACTCATGAGCCTCCCCTCAATGGCTGGCAGTAACTTCATTCCAGGGGAACACAGCTGTTGGGTGGCCATGGAGGGAGCCAGAGGCTGATTTGACAGTCGGATGACAGGTGCCTTTCATGGAAGAGATGATTAATGGAGGAGAGATCTTCAAGGCACTTCCCTCTTCCCATTAGTAACTGTTCAGTCTTACCTGGATTCAGAGTCAGCCAGTTGCTCTGCATCCAGACGCTGGTCTGAGGTGGCCAATGTCGTTTTCAGTTGGCATGAGGGAGACATAGAGTTGGGTGTTGACCCTGCAGTCCAAGCGTCAGTCGGGTGGAGAAATACCCTCTTCTCGATCTGGGAGCCATCTAGGCAGGATATCACCACGCCCTGTGTGTATTAGCTCCCTCAGCACAGAGGGTAAATACTCAAAGCCCAAAGCCTCAAATGTGCTGGAATAACCCATTCTCACAAATGCAAAGTCTGTTTGCAGATAATCTGAGTGCAGAAAGAGGCTGAATCAACAGTTCAGTGTGAATTTCTGTCCAAAACACGGCAGCAGGGGCCTGGACTTGGCGTGCTAAAGTTGCTCATCGCACACACAGGCACTCTTCGTACTGAGCGAACAAGGGAAAGATCATTTCTTCCTGACTCTTTCAGCTCCTGCCCTGAAGGATGAGCTCCATTTCCCCTGTCATCTCTTTTTAATAGCCTGTTACCCCAGTTCCTAACCCGGTCAGGAGAGGGCCTTGGACTGGGAGCCAGTGGAAGGACTGAGCCCCCAGCTGATGTGTTCACAGTGGCCTTTCCTACTGAGAAAGCATTTTTGGTCATGAGCTTCTGCATTGTTTCTGCGTTGCTGCCGAGATACCGTGAGTTACAGGATCCAGTTGGGAGGGGACGAATGCATGGGTCACTGGGACCGGTAGCTCTGAGGGGGTGAAGTTTCCTTGCAAGCTGTGGTTTGGTTTGGTTTTTCCACTGCCAGGTCATCTGGGCTTAGTGATGGTCTAGGCTTTGCCTCACTTTGGAGGGTTGGAGCAGATGTCTTACACAGAAGGGCTACTCCTTGGAAAGAGTCCCTCTTCCAGTGAGCATCTTCAGCCTTGTGTAGGTCTAGCTCTGATGAGCTGCTGATCTCCTCTAGGCATTGTGACAGGCTAGTGATGGTGTTGATTGTGTCTGTGAGAAGTGAGTTGCACACCTGTGTCCTTTGCTCATTGCAGCAGTAGTGCCTGTGGTGTTAGAAACACACCCCAAAGGGGGGGGGGACAGGATAGACCCGATGGGACTGTGCAGATGAGCCACTATAGTTCTGCGTCCAGCTGACATGCTGCTATTTCATGTGTGTGTCAGCAGCACCATGGGCTTGCCTGTGTCGAAAGCTGTAGTGGGATCAGGCAGTCCGAGTTTTGGAGAATGGCCCGTATCCATGGGCCCCGTTTAGTGTTCACAGGGCTGTCTCGTCTGGTCCTCTCCAGAAGCGTGCAGGATGTCGGCAGACATCACGTGACGTCACCGCTTTCTCCAGGCCTCGGTCTGCACACCGGGGCCATGATTGTTGGCTTTCGTTGTGGTTCGAGGGTAGAGAAGGGAGGGGTGTGCCGCTCTGGTGGCGACGCATGCTCTGGACTCTTAGGAAATTTCCCTCCATACTTCCGCTAAAACCATGCACCAGCCCTGCAAGGCAAGGACGGTGCACCCCTCAGCGGATGCCCACGTTATGCCTCCTGCCGGCAGAAGAGGTGCGGGTTCGTCCCACATCTCAGCTTGTTGGCACCACCGTGGGAGACCCTGGCTGACCTCTGGGCAGATTGCACGGTACTCCAGCCGGGAGCCTGCATTTCTTGGCTTTTCTGGGCTGGAGTCGGATCAGAGTGTAGCTTTCTTTTCTCCCCGGTTTGGCCGCCTTAGTCTCCATGGCAACGTGCATTCCCTTCTGCGGAGGCACCAGCATGGCTTGCCACTTCCCAGCTCTGCATTTGTATTCTGCTCCTTTGTCTTCTGTTACGCCTCGGCAGCCAGCCAGGCCAGGCATCCATTTCAAAGCAGCCTTTGTTTTATTGGCAAAATGGCTAGTCAGAAATGTATGTGATTTAATCAGGCTGAGAACACTTTGTTTCCTGGCCGTGTTTCTTCCTCCACAACTGTAGCCCGTTTGTTCAGCAGAGCTGGGTATTACCTGAGCTCCCCAGTGGGCAGAAACCCTTGGCTAGCTGCCCAGCCCACAGGCAGAATGTCCTGCACATGAGTTCTGCAGCAGACGCAGCGCTGGGGGGGTTCTTTCACCTTCCTGCTCTGTTTATCTTTGAAAATTCATGTCAAAATCAGGCTAGTCATTTTGGGAGCAACTTGTCTGTGCTGCTCAGCTAAAACAGGCTTTCTCGACCACCTGAGAAACCCAACAGCTCGCATCCCAGCCCTGGGACATCAGAAAAAGCTGAAGAGGAAACCAGAGACCAGAATATGGCTCATGCACCCATCTCCCTTTGCTTGCCTGTGGCTGCCTTCTCCCGGTAGCCATGGCGGGCGCTGTAGGCCATTTTTGTTCCTCTCTCGAGGCAGGTTTGTGTCTCAGCAGATGTAGTGGGCGTGCCTGGGGCATGTTTGTGTTTTAAAAGTCTGTAAATAGATATGCGAATTAGGTGGGACCCTTGGACTCCTGGCAGTTGCCAGCTGGCCCTGGGGTGCCACAGATCTGAAGTCCTTGCTACTAAAACTGCTCCGAGGCTGAAGTCTGCTTTGTTGTGCTGAGCACCCTCGCTCTTCTGAGGTCCAGCGAGGCCACATTGGGGACTGCAAAAAGAGGCAGCTGCTCTGCTCCAGGGACTGGCAAAATTCGGCAGCAGCCGACGAGCCAGAGTAGCTTGTGTAACTCCCGTCAACTTCATAACTTCCCTTCTACGCGCCGTCTCCACTGCGCTACATGGGCAGGAAATGCGTTCCCGTCAACGCAGCACTGCGCCTCCTCAGGGGGTGCTTTTATTCGACCGACTTCCGGATCAACTGAGCGCGTCTCCACTCACTGCTCAATGGATCCCGATAAATCGACCCGCCGCAGTCTGTGGAGACATAACCTAAGTGCCCTCTACAACGCTGACATCAGAGTTGGGGGGGAGGAAAAGAGGATGCTGGTTGTGGAACTAAAATGATCTGGGATTTCAAACCAGGCCAAAGTCAGGAGACGCAACCTCCTGACACTGATAAGAAGCAGAGCAGCTCCAGCAGCAGCATGTCCTCACACACAAGCATCGCTGCAACAGAGAGCTTGGCAGCAGAATGGCAGAAGAAATTAGGCCCCAGTAATGGGAACCGCGTGAAGGTTCCCAGTCCTCTCTGCATTTTGTCTTAAAGGCCCAGCTGGGACTGAGGGAGTGTGAGAGCAGCAGGGGAGCTCAGCAGGAACATGAAGACAGGCTCCCGACCTTGCAGAAGAAACTGCAGCAGTTTGAGGAAGGAGCAGGAGGGAGTTGAATCAGGGTTGCTGGGAAAGGATTCCTGTGCCCTAAGCAATGCCCACGGGTACCTGTGCCTCTGAGGGTACGCAAAAGTCTTCCAGGGAATACATCCACAAAAAAAATAGATATTTGCCTAGGTTTACAACAGGCTACGTAAACAGCACTAGGCAAAGTCAGTGCAAACTACAATTTCCTACAGACATTGACTTGTTTATACTGACGGCTCTTTACACTAAAGACTGAAATGTAAGTACAATATTTATATTCCGACTGATTTCTTCTGCAAGGAAAAATGAGAAGGTAAGCAACTTGTCCGTAATAGTGCGCCTTGAGACTTTTCTTTTTTGTCTGATTTCATAAGCAAGTAGTTTTAAGTGAGGTGAAACTTGTGTGTGCACAAGACAAATCGGCCCCCTGAAAGGGGTACCGTAGTCTGGAAAGGCTAAGAGCCAGTGTTTGAAATGACCCTGGTCCAAACACACCTACTGCATCTCCCAGGGGGATTGTATTGTTAAAATGTACATAAAACCACAGGTGTCTTTGCTAGAACTGTGGCCCGTGTGCTGGGTGCCAGGGATTCTCTTGGGATGAGGTTTACATATGCCTGGGCTGTGAAGTGTGGAAAGAAAGATGCCGAGTGTTCAGATGGCATTTCTCTACCGCACATCAAGCAGCCAGAGCAACGGCTGGGCTTGCTTCGTGCAGACATCGAAGCTCTGCACCAAGAACAAAGCCAGAACCACCCAGTCCCTGCCCAGCTCCCAGGCCAATGCGGGTGTGACTTGCCTCTCCCCGCTCCCAGCTGGCAGAGGCACTAACAGGCTTGGGATTCTGCAGCCAGCCATGTGTAGCCATGGCTCAGGGCAGTGGGGAGCAGGAAGGAGGAAACCTGCTTGCACCTTGGGCGGCTTCCTTTGTAGGGAGTCATTACTCCCTTCTGTTCTGTTGGGGGCAGAGGATGCAGGTTCTGGCCTTGCAGCTGTAGGAGGACAGAGCTTTCATTTCTCTCCCTCGCAGCCAGTCTGTGAAGTGCTGTATTACATCATTAGGAGAAGAGTAATAGGAAGGCCGTCACCACGGTCATCCCTGAAGATCCCCCAGCACTTTTTGCTGGGCTGGAGGTGTAAAGCCAAATTGCAGGATAGGAAATTACATTTTGTCGTCTTCAATTCCTTGTGTGCAGCGTAGCTGTAGCTGTGTCGCTCCCAGGATATCACAGACCAGGCTGGCGAGGTAATAGCTCCCTGTCTACACAGCAAAGAAAAACTCAGAGCTGGCCACTGCCAGCTGGCTCAGGCTCCAGGGGCTTGGGCTGCAAGGCTGGTTTTTGCTGTGTAGCTTTCCGGATCTGGGCTGGAGCCCAGGCCCCTCCCATCTCGCAGGCTGCTAGTGCCCAAGCCCAGACATCTGCACAGCAGTGAAAGAGCTCTGCAGGCTGAGTCAGCTGGCATGGACCAGCCCAGCTGCCGTGCAGATGGAAAGCGTGTCTCTGTCACCCACAGAAGTTGGTCCAATAAAAGATCTTACCTGCCCCACCTTGTCTCCTTACATTCCTTGGTAATTGAAGTGAATACAGGATTTCCCAACACTTCTTGTCCTAAACTGCTGGGCAGTGGTGCCCTGTTAGACAGCTGCTGGATTGGAGCAAAGTGATTCCTGTTAGCAGAAAGGCGCAAGGCACTTTGGGAGGAAAGGCTTTGGGTAAAGGTAACTACAACTCGTTGCCATACTATCAGATTTGAGGGCCTCCTTCACAGACACATGTATGACACAAAATGCCTTTGGCTTCACGTCGGAAACGCTGTTCAGCTCCGTCCCTCTTTCTCAAGGGCAAATGGAGATGAGCGAATTTCTTTTAAGAGGGAACCGCCACTGTCCTGGCGGATCTGCTTTGCTGGGCACAATACAGGCGAGAAGTCTAGAGAGCAACGCAGCAGCCAGCCACTGACACACCCAATCTGCTGGCCTCTTCTTCTCATTCTGCCTTTAGTTATGACCAAGGCCAGATTTGGCATAGTTTGCAAATGTTATCATACTTACTGCAGAAAAATGCTGCAAGCAGGGACAAACATCCCCAGCTTTGGAAAGGCCAGGAACAGAGGGCTGATGGGGACCGTGTCCCTGGGTTTCTGCATGCAAATAACTCACTTTTAGAGGAGGATGAGTGAGAAAAGAAAGTGCAATGAGGCAAGGGAAGCTCAACAGAGCCACTCAGTTTTAACAAGTATATGCCTAGTACAGGAAATCATTTCAAAGGAGGAGCATTAGCAGCAGGTCTTAAATGTAAATAATTGTTCACAGAAATGTCCCCCTTTTGCTCCTGAACAAATCTGTCATTGCAGATAACGTAAGTGATTGCAGTTATTTCTCACAGCCCATTCTTTCCATTCCCAGAGTTTGATCTGATTCCTACGTGCGATGGAAGACATACAATATCAGATTATTTCTGAACTGATTAATAAATTCAAGGGAGGATATACAAAAGCAGTTTTGTTACTCTTCTATGTTGCTCTTACAGAATTATACCATTCTGTAACTGGGTAACAAATTATTGTACTACGGGAATTCAGAAGCCCGACGATGCAAAATCGTCCCATTTGTGAGAGGGCTGTATTTGAGATTCACATCTTGTCTGTATGGGTCGGAGGAAACAAACCCGGCTCAGTGGAAGAGAGAGACCTTCAATACTGCACAGCTGACATCAGAGTCATTGTCCTAAGACTGTCGTTCGGCTTTGGCTAGCAGAGCAGTGAGAGTTATTTTCAGTCTGTATGAGGAAATACTCTATCATTTTATGAAAACTGTACTTCATATTACTTTTCTCTTCTGCAGTACACGCAGTGCTCTTTACAGTCACCATTAAATAACTCGCACTCTGAGTTATTGCAGGTCAGCTGGAGCCGCACAGATGGCAGAAAACAGCTGAAAGCAGGAGAGTCTGAGTGGGCCTGGGGGCAGGAGTGAGATTGGGGAGTTGTGAGCCTGCCAGTGCTGGCGATGCCAGGCCACCAATCAGCCAACCCGCCGATCAGAATAAGCCAAACAAGCCAACAACGAGACAACCAATTTTTCCCACCCCGTGACGTCGTCACTTGCAGGGGCGTGGCCTGTGAAGTGGGATCCCCCCACGCTCCGCCCACTTTTCTTGTTTTAAGCCAAACTTGGCTTGTTTCCAGGAAGATTTTGGGCTTGTTCCGGTTTCTGAAAGAAGCCAAAAGCCCCCGGGCTGGGCTGCATCAGACGAGGTATTTCCAGTCGAGATAGCGAGGTGTTAGTGCCGTTATACAAGGCGCTGGTGAGAGCTCATCTGGGACACTGTGTGCAGTTCTGGGGCCCCATGGCTAAGAAAGATGGATTCAAACTGGAATGGGTGCAGGGAAGGGCTACTAGCATGATCCATGGAATGGAAAACCTGCCTTGTGAGAGGAGACTCAAAGCTTGGCTTGTTCAGCCGAACCAAAACAGAGGAGATATGATTGCTCTGTACAAATGCATCAGAGGGATAACTGCTAGGGAGGGAGAGGAATTAATTAAGTCCAGCGCCAGTGTGGACACAAGAATAAAAGGTTATAAACTGTCCATCAGGACATTTAGACTTGAAATTAGATGCAGGTTTCTAACCATCAGAGAAGTGAAGTTCTGGAATAGCCTTCAAGGGAAACTGTGGAGGCAAAAACTAGCTGGCTTCAAAACTGAGCTGAATAAATGTATGGAGCAAAGAGTTTGATGGGACGGCCGAGTTTGGCAATTGACTAATATTTGACGCCTGGTGGTAAATACGCCAATAGCCTGAGGTGGGTCTTTTGATGGGCTGTGTTCTGAGTTGTTAAAGAGAATTCTTTTTTGAGTGTCTGGATGGTGGGACTTGCCCACATGCTCAGGGTTTAACAGATCGCCATATTTGGAGTCAGGAAAGAATTTTCTCCCAAGTCAGATTGGCAAAGGCTGGGGCTGGGGGAGTGAGTGGTCACCTTCCTCCGTAGCATGGGGCATGGCTCACCTGCTGTTAGATTCCCTGTACCTTGAAGTCTTTAAACCATGATTTGAGGACTTTAATAACTCAGTCCTAGGTAAGAGGCTTATTATAAGATTGGGTGGGTGAGGTTCTGTGGCCTGCATTGATGCAGGTCAGTCTAGATGATCACATTGGTTCCTTCTGCCCTTACAGCCTGTAATTCAGTGTCCTTCAGGAGCTACAGGAAACCGAGACTCGGAAAGTAAGTCACTCACACAAGGTCACAGAACAAGTCAACAGCAGGGGAAGGAGGAGAATCCCATAGTGACTTGTGGTCTTATGTTTTAATTGTTAGACCACACTGCCTGCCCAAAGGGAAAGAAACTTTGCTCCCAGCCTGGGACAATCACAGGAGGTAATTAGTGCTGAGGAGCGTACTGCGGTATGTCAGAAGGAGTCCTGGGGCACTTTTAAAGACTAACCAATCTATTTATCGCATGGGCTTTTGTGGGTAAAATCCCACTTCGTCAGCTGCATGTGTAGCATATGGGGTGAATAAATACAGAGAAGGGTAAGTCACAAGGTCAGTTGTCTTTTTCAGCAAACCAAACAAGTGGTTTTGATTCAAGCAATGTGGAGGTGAGAATGTTAAAAGGAGGAATCACCTTTGGTAATAGGTGAGCCAGCCCAAATCTGTACGCGGACCTAATGTAATGGTGTCAGATTTGCATATAAACTCCACGTTCGGCAAAAGTCTCTCTAGCCTCATCTCTAATTCTGTCATTCAAGAACTCACCAAATGACTATGTCCTGCAACAGATAGGATGGCTGGCGTGGAAGAAACAGTTCGGGGCAGAGCAAAAATAGTTTGTACTATTATTGTAGAGTAATGCAAAATGAAATGGTCCAAGTCTGCAGTTAATCCAGCTGCTTTAACAGTGTCGCCATAGAATAAGTCCGGGGTCCCCAAACCTTGCCCGCTGTGCAGCTCAAAGAGGCACTGCGGCCCACTATTAACACTTCTTGAGGGAAATCATTAACTATTACATACATACAAACTATAGCACTGTAAATAAACAATATACGTTTCCTTTCATTTTAAATTGTGCTGGGAGACCACCCGGGCCTGTCTTGTGGCCCGCCTTTGGGCTACAGCCTACAATTTTGGAACCTCTGATATAAGTCATTAAATAACCACTGATTACAAAGAGCTTTATCCTCAACAGACGATGGTGTAAGAGAGCCTGAACAAACATAGGCAGCTCTCCTAACAACTGGAGTGGTCCATCTGGGTCGAGCTGGATGTACATCTGCCACCTGGACCTGGCCGGACCTCCTCCATGTCTGCTGCTAACTCTCTGCGTGCTGTGGTGGGACCATCCTCCTCTGTAAAGGCCTGTGGTACCTCACTGGCAGCCGTGCTTCACCATTGTGCTGCACAGTGTGGTGTGGTGGATGAAAAGACTCCATGAAGACCCCAGAGCCCAGGCTCCAGCCCAGTTTTAGAGCCCCACAGTCTGAACCCCACAAGCCCTAGTCAGCTGACCCCAGACAGCTGTGGATGTTTTATTATAGTGTAAACATATCCTGAGACCCTGATCCAAAACCCATTGAAGTGGATGCTCTTCAGGCCTTGGATGCAGTTCCAAAATAACCCTGATCTTTGAAGCCTGAGCAGTACAGACTGAAGGAAATGACAAAAAGAAAAGAACAATGAAAACACATTTATGTGATATTTCTTTGGAAGTGCAATGCAACCCTGAAAAATAAAGAAAGATTGGAAATGTCTGTTGCACTGCACCACTTAGGAGACCAGGCGATGTGAGGAAGGAATAATTGGCTGGATGCGGAGTAAAATTTAGACTCAGCGATTCCATTTTACAGTTGGCAGCTTTCCCAAACACAGAGCAGGGAAAGCAAGTTGGGCCAGCTTTACAACACAGGGAAATTCTTTTATCATTTTTTTTTTTCTGATTTAAAGGATAGGATTAAATTCTCATTTACTAACCTCTAGTACCTGCTCCCCCGACTCTGATCACCCTGTAATGCTGGAAATGCAAGTGAAGCCTGGAGGCTAGGCAATGAATTTTCTTTTCCTGAGCACAAATCTAATGGGTGTTTGTTATTGCAGCCTGTGAAATAGGCACTGGCTGTTTAATCATGAGCCGTGCTATGAGATTTTGCTTTTTGCTGGCTGTGTTCCAGCTCTTGTTGGAGGAGAAACCAAACCCTTTTTGTTTGCCACTTCCACATTTTCTTTCTTTCTTTCTTTCTTTCTTTCTTTCTTTCTTTCTTTCTTTCTTTCTTTCATGATCCTTCAAAGACTTAATTAATCCTTGTTTATGCAAAAAGTCCAGTTGACTTCATTGGGCCTGCTTGTGTGAGTAAGATTTACTTATCTGAGTAAAGATTGTCGGATCAGTCCCTTAGCACAGGGCTAAGACTGTTTTAAAATGCTCCCCCCAGAAATACTGTAAATAAAAGCTGGACAATGAGCTGGGAAAGAGGTTTCTTGTAGAGTAAAACACACAGTTTCTCTGTGTTAACAAGAAGACTGTTTCCCCCATCTGTCAGATCAGCTCATTTAGATTATTTAAGTCAAGTGCAATTTTGAAAACAATCTGTTTTGCTCATGACAGCATCTTCATTCTATGTAATGATGCTGAATGTAACAAGCGGCAAAGGGTTATTGACTGCAAATTCACCACATTCCCAGGCCTGCACTTCTCACGTTGACTTATAAAAAAAGCCGCTTGCTTTATTTTCCCCAGACATTAGGCAGAAAGTATTTTCTAACATGTCGGCTTTACAACTTCACACTGAAGCCCTCATTTTGTATGAAGACTTGACAGCAAATTGCAGATAAAGGGAAGGGGGCGGGGAGTATGGAAATACTGAAATGAGGCCAGCTTGTTTTTAACTATTTTTAGTTAGAATGTTTCTTTATCTTCTGCATTTTTCCTTCTTTCCCTTTTCTTTTCTTTTTATTGTTGATTGCATTATGTGAACATCTTAATTAAGGAGAAAGTCACACTGGGGGTACAAGAAGGAAGGAAGCGGGAGGTCGGACTCAGTGGGTGCTGGTGGGAGCTGACTTGCAATGCTAGGCCAGGCTGGGGGAGAGGTGTGTGAAGGGGTCAGTGACCAGATGATCGTGTTTAATTAATGGTGAAAACATAACAGTAAAGGGTTGCTGGGTGTTTGGTTTAAAGGAACTTGGCAACTTTTAGTCCGCACTGCTGAGCAGACAGAAAAGGTCCATTTCCCAAGGGCTGTGGAGGGTGCTGGGTCATCAGTCTGCGCCAGCTATGTGCAGAGTTTGGGGAGGCACTGCCTCCCACCTGATTTCTGCAAGGGCCCAGCAGGGATGGAAGGGGGATCTACCCCTGCACCAGCTTGCTCCACCCCTCCCTGGCTGAGCTGGCAGCTCTGGGACGCTGCCTCCTGGATCCTGGTGCCTGCCGTTGTCCTCTTCTCCATGTCTGGGTCCTGTTTCTGTGCAATAGCGAATGCCTGGGGGCCAGAGGGGGGGGTGGGTGGGTGGGTGGAAGAGGCAGTGGGGAAGGAGGATGGGACATGGTAGAGGGAAGAGAAGGGGATGGGGGAATTGGGGCCAAGGGGGAGGGACAGTGGGGAAAGGAACAAGGATGGAGCAGGAAGAGGAAGGGGCTCGGGAGATGGGGCCGGGGAAGAGAAGGGAAGTGGGGCTGTCACTCGTTCGAGTTTTACACGGGCAGTCTGCTTTTTGGCTTCTGTGTCTGGGGGCCATGTAGGGTTGCCGGGTGTCTGGTTATTGGACCCGGAACCAAACCAAAAGTCCTGTTACGTGGGGTGGGAGGAAGCACCGGGTCATTTTCCCACCCCAGCCTCCGTTGAGCAGGGACCACTTCCTAACTGCAGACAGGCTCCTTGAGAGGATCCAGTGAAGGGAGAGGGAGAGGAGGCTTGGCGGAAAGAGGTGGAGCAGGGGCGGACTTTGCGGGGAAGAGGTGGGGAACAGGGGGTCTGGTTACCAGCATTTATAAAGGAAACAACCCTAAACATTAAATGAGCTGTATTGGGCAACTGCCTGACGTCACAGCACAGGTTTCCCCCCATTGCTAGAAGTTCCCGTTAGTAGTAATTATTTGTAGTACTGTAATGCCCAGGAGGCCTAGTCCCACCAGGGCCTCAGCGGTGTTACATTACCTCTTCTCCAGTCACCTCATACAGAGGGTGATTTGAGCAATACGTTACATGCCACGGCTGATAGTGCAGCAATTTCAATTAGGAGCCAGTAGGCAAGGGATTGAAAATAAGACAGAAGATACCAAAACACCACTGTCTAAATCCATGGTATGCCCACACCTTGAATACTGCATGCAGGTCCAGTTGCCCTGTTTAAAAAAAAACCGATATTAGAATTGTAAAAAGGACAGAGAAGGGCAACAAAAATGATCAAGGGTCTGGAACAGCTTCCACAGGAGGACAGATTAAAAAGACTGCTGGTTCACTTTGGAACAGAGGGCAGGATATGACAGCGATATATAAAATCATGACTGGTGTGAAGAAAATGAATAAGGAAGTGCTATTTACCCCTTCGTATAATAAAACCAGGGATCAATGAATGAAATTAATAGGCAGCATGTTTCAAACAAACGTAAGGAAGTGTTTGTCACACAAGACAGTCAGCCCGTGGAACCTGTTGCCAGGAGGAGTTGTAAAGGCTGAAAGTATAACTGAATTCAAAAAACATAAATCCATGGAGCATAGGTCCCTCAGTGGCAATTAGCCAAGATGGACAGGGATGCAGCACCATTCTGGATGGTCATTTTAGCACTGAATGGCAGGAGCTGGATCACTTGATAATTCCCCTGCTCTGTTCATTTCTTGTAAAGCATTGGGCACTGACCGCTGTCAGAAGACAGGACACGGGGCTGGACAGACCATGGCTGTTCTTTGGTAACTGACGACAGATGGCAAATACAGTGTAGGCCTGACCCTAGGTAGAATCTAACTGGGCACCCTTGCTCTTACAGTCTTCTTGGGAGCAAAATAAGAGAGAGCATTAAGGAAACCGCAAATACCCGGCCTGCACTAGCACTTCGGTTGGAGTAGCAACAGCAGCATAGTTCTGGGGGAGAAAATTCCTCATGGAGTTTCTCTGCATCTAACCTAGCTACTTTGGCAAAGAAAGAGGGAAAGATTTGGCCCATTGTGAATATGGGCTAGTGCTGGGCCTATGCTACCATCCATGATCCTCAATCGCTCCCTCATTATTGCCAAATTGATAAAACCCTCGACTGAGAGCAGAACACCTAGCGTCCTGAAGCTCAGCACCCTATATTGGTTTTGTGCCCGTAGTGCACAACCACCTGGTGCTGCTTGTATAGCGTTGCCATATGGTGCCCTCTGAACACTGACGGCAGAGTTGGCCCTCCTTTTGGAAGATGAATTCTCACCACTGTGCCCTTCTCACTGAGGACACTCTTCCAACTGGTGGGTTGTCACCTCACTTGAATTTTGCAATTCTGTCACCAGCCCAGGTTGCTGATGCTACAAAACTGGCCCTCTGAGGTGCACAGAAATCAAATGAGACTATGGAAGTAGAAGATCTGAGATCAGAACATGGCAGAGAGCGCAAACGATACAGGGTTTGTTTGTGGAGCAGTCGGGTCCACTGAGGATGTGTAAAAGAGCCGCGGTATTTGGGGACTGAATGGAAGCAGCTGTTGAATAGCAAACCTCTTCCTAGGAGTATGTGTAGGCATAAAATTAGAGCAGAATCTAAAATAATAAACCTACAGGCTTGACTGATTTTTTTTTAATTGACAGTGCCACAATACAGTTAAGATGATGTAACTAAGTGCAAAATATATTTCTTAATTTACGCAGATGAAGACAGAGATATCAGCAGTTCTATTGCAGCAGATACCGTCCCTTTTTAAAGAGTGAATGAAATAGGAGTGTGGGGAATGAGGCATGGTAACGGGAAATGAAACAGAAATGTCAACAAAGAATGGCCTCCAATTACATAGTTTTACACATAAACAAACACCAACCAGTTTTTATACAGGAGGAAAAATTAGTCTCAAATCAGATTTCACATAGAAGCTTCCAAGCTACTGTTAGTAATAGAACAGACGAGGAGTCCTGGGGCACTTTTAAAGACTAACACATTTATTTATTACATCAGCTTTTGTGGGCAGAATCCCACTTCATCAGATTTGGCCCACGAGAGCTCATGCGATAAATAAATGTGTTAGTCTTTAAAAGTGCCCCAGGACTCCTCATTTGTTTTACTGAACTAAACTAACACGGCTCCCCCTCTGGAACTTGTTAGTCAGAGAGAAATTGATTGTAAGATGGTTGTTGCCTGTTTAAGTAAGAGAAACATGACACAACCTCTTTATGTGTGTGTTCCAGCTGCACAATAATCCAGGTTATATTAGCATGTAGAATCCAGATGAAAAGGGCTCTTTACTATCTGTGCTGCTCTGCAGTAAATGTTTGGCTTTAACAACACAGTTTCTTTAGCAGCAAAATATTGCTCCCCATTCACTCTGCCAGCAAGACAGGCTGTATTACGGCAGATATCTGGGGACAACTGAGGGTCAAAAGAAACGTGAATGTCAGCTTGCTCACTGGTGCAGGTGAGTCAGATTTTTGAGAGGTGACTAAAATAGCTTTATTTTTTTCAATAGTCCCAATAATGAGGGTACAAGCCAAAATGAAGAGATTTTGCAGCTGGGCTGGTAAATATTCATGATGGCATTGCAACTTCTCCAACAAAACAGCCACCTATCTGCTTCTGTTCTCTTTCCTCGCAATGTCTTAGGATAGCATAGAGGAAACTGCTTATTTCCTTGTTAAGGGGAGAAGAGTTTAGAAAGAAATTAAATTCCCGAATAACCCTGAAAGCCTCTATAAGAATAATTGTTTCCTTGATCAGTAATTGTTCAGACTCCAGGAGAGTTCGAGGTAACGCTTCAGAGCTAAATGCTGGAACTGCAGATACGCAGCCGTCTGGGTGACAGGTTTATTATGCACCAAACACTCCGGCAGTGGCACAGGACAGCATGTATAGCAGGCTAATGTATCTGAGAAAAGATTGGTGTGTATGTTACACCCGCATTATTAGTCTGTCTGGAACAGCACTAATTCCTTTTCACTTTAGCTGTTTATCTACCCTCCCAATGTATTATATACGCCACAGGCAATATTGCGTCTATGTCCTTCTGTGTGGTTACTGATCAGACACTGAAATCTTAAAAATATTTATACTAACTAAACAGAGGTGTAAACGTGTAAAAGAAATTATTTGCACATGTTTGAAAAATAATTAGGAATTAATCTTATCAATATATGTCCCAGTACTTGTTAAAGGGATACAGTTTAAAAATAATCTTGTAAACAAGTCCATTTCTTCACATAAATTAAGCATTAACACTTTCAATTGTTACAAGGGAATTTTAAACATTGAAAAAAACCTACCCAGAATCCACTTCTGCTTTGGTGTCTACAGAAAATCAGTTAGTTAATGAGTTAATGCTAAGTGGTTAAGGCTAGTTGGCAAAAACTTTATTTATAATAATATCAATTGCAATTGTATCTGCATATACAAAAACCGTGTATTTTTTATTGAATTTCACCCCCATCATGCGTATGTCACTTGTCTTTTTGGGATCTGAACCAAGAAGATATTCTGTATGAATGGATCTCTCAAATCTATAGGGATCCCACCTATTTGGGGTCTGCTTGAACAGAATAACTTGTAAGATCAGGGCTCTCGATTATAATCTATTTGGGGAAAGGAGACTATCTTCCTGTGAATTTGTACAATGGGTTTCTAAACAGTACAATAATAGAATATAAATATTAAATCACAATAAGTCAGTTTCTTGCTGTTATGTATGCTCTTTGTTTCCTTCCTATGTTTTCTGGGCTTGGATGATGAAAATCAAATCAGTTCTGTTTTTTTAATGATCAGTTGCACTTTCAGATGCTCACTGCTCTGATATTTTGGGTTAAAACACAGCAGAACAATATTATTTGCAAAGAAAAATATATGTGCCATAACATTATGCCTTTGAGAATGTAGTCAAAAATTGTATTGCTCTGTAAACTTTTAATTTGCTGTCTACTGTAGCCCCAGTCCTCTCTTGTCATTACTGTTTTCCAGTTCTCTCCCTTCCTTTATTCCCTTTGCTTAGCTTCATTTCCCTAAATTCACTGGGGTAACTCCATTGAAATCAGTGCAATTAGATTATGGGTGAATTTGGCCATATATTGGTTTTGCATTTTTTATTTTTCACAGCCAAGTCCCAGATGACTCTGTATTCTTATCTGGATTATTTATTTAAGTATGTTTTACATGTATTGAGGATCATGCCCACAATGTACTCTCCAAACAGTAAAGAAGACATAGTCCCTCCTCAAGGTGCTCACAATCAACAGAAAAACAAAAAAACCTATATAATACATCAATAGCATGGTCAATGGGATGCTTGGCTCCGTCTCAGTCATATTAAATTAACATGTTTTTTATATTAACCCCAATTTCTCTTCAGACATATCAGTCAGTATGCTGGTCACCATTCACTGTTGCTTTTAACATAAGCTGGTTGGCCTCGCTTTCAAGGCCCTTCACAGTTTATCTCCACTCTATTTTCCAAATCTTCACCTCTCTTGTTAAAGTTTCAAACAGGCTCCTCTGTGCTGTTTTCCACACAGTCCCTCTTACTGGAAGATGCTCCCTGAGACCATCCACAAAGCCACTTCATTATTCTCCTTCAAAACCCTCCTCAAAACTCTCCTTTTCCATATTGTCCACAAAAAACTTGACAATGGAAATGCTGCTTATGGTGGGGAAATCACCGTTTATCAGGCTGATAAATGTATCGTTTCCCAATCCATCTGGCTGTATGCACCTGTTGTTTCTTGTTTTATGCTTAGAGAGTAAGCCCTTTAAGATAGGGACCATCTTTTGGTCTCATTCGTACAGCACCTAGTACAATTGAATCCTGATTCATGACAGTGGCTCTTAGGTGCTGTAATAATATTAATAAAAATAAGTCACTGGTAGGGTTTGTGGCAGAAGAGTCTTCAGGAATAACTTGAATGTGAAGAGCAGTGGATGCTGGCCATCCTGCTGAGCTCCCTTCTTTTCCATGCTACGTTTTTTTTACCTATTTTATTTAGCAGTCGCTTATGAAACCACATTAACCCTGTCTTGTTACTTGCATACTTCATTTCCAGAGAGACTGCAGACTATCGTCTCACTTATGTTTACCAAGTAGTTTAGTGTTCTTTCTCTGTTTTTTATACAGCACTGAGCACACTGGCAGTATCTAGAAAATAAAATAATGGTCAGAAAAATTACTGTATGGAAATTGTGTGTTCTTACTTTCCCATCTACTTCCTTTGCATCTTTCTAGGTTGCTCAGGGAAGTAATAAACTTTCTCTGTAGGATACTGGCAAAAGACAGCATGGAATTCTGTGCTCTCACTGAAGTAACATGATGTTGAGAAATAAGATCAAACATAGTCGCATGACGGAAGGGGTTTATTAAGAGAGATTATCCCTGTCCATGTTGACTGCCATGGTTGCATTTTAGTTCCATACAGAGTTGCCATATTTTATATTCCTTTGGGGTGGAATCTTTGTATTTCAGTATTGAGATGATTGTGTTGTGTCCCCAAAGGTATCTCCAGGCAGTTTTTTTCCCTTTCAAAACTGGGATTGGTCCATTGAACATATAGCAATACAAGTTCCATAGGCCTTGTACCGCTGAGGCTCCAGCAGGCCACATGTTCTCTATGTGTATGAATGAGAGCTTTCATGAGGTGGTCTTATGGCCCGGGGGTGGATTTCTTGCATGAATTCTGAGACAATGTCCCAACCTATAGATAGGCAGAATTAGATTTTTATTTTTTAATAATTTCAACCTATAATATCAATGTTTATTTTAAACATTTTTAATTTTTAGCTGTTTAAATTTTCACAGTTGCAGGAAATTGGGGTGGGGGGAGTCAGACAATAATCTAATGACTGTAGTTGTTGAGATTTAAAATGTTAAAGCTTTAGAACCTTTAAAGCACAAATAGTCACGGTAAGAATGGCCATGCTGGGACAGATCAAAGGTACATCTAGCCCCGTACACCATCTTTTAGCAAACACCTGATGCTTCATAGGGAAAGCACAGGACAGAGCAGCTATGGAGTGACCCATCCCATCATCCAATCCCAGCTTCTGGCAGTCAGAGGGTTAGGAACACCTGCGGCACAAGGCTGGGCCCTTGACCATCTTGCTCACTAGCCATTGATGGACCTGTCATTCTCATTCTCCTTCTGGCCTTCAAAACATCCAGGGGCACAGAGCTGACTGTGGTGTCAAGAAGCACTTCCTAACCCTGTTGCCTATTAACTTCCTGTGGTGACCCTGGCTTTTGTTAGAGGAAAGGGTCAGGACGCTGGCTTGGCTCTTTCTCCCCGAAGCCCTGTCGGATATCCCTCCTTCTTTCCAATCAGGTGTGCAGCCCCCTGCCTTTCTCAGCTCCTGCAGTGGAGGCTGTTCCCGGCCCCTCGCTCTCATTTCCCCGATCCTAGGTCAGTCAGATCCACACCAAACCCTCGGCGTTTCCAAACCGCCTCTTCCTTCCCAGGCCCGGCGGTGACCTGTGCTCAGGGCAGCTCCCGCGGGTGGCCGTTGGTCCAGGGCAGAGAACCCAATGGCCTGTGCT
>ML685786.1:1584059-1600303 GCA_007922175.1 Pelusios castaneus | reverse complement strand
CCGGCCCGGCCCGGGTCCGGCCGCTGGGGGCTGTGTCCGGCCCGGCCGGGCTCCGGGCTCCACCGGCCGTGTCACTGGTTGCCCACGTCTCGGTGCCCGCTCGTGCCTTCCGCCCCCCGCCCGGCGAAGCAGAGTGTCCCCGGCCCTTCCAGGGGCAAAGGCTGCTTGTTTCTCCGGGCTCCCCAGCAGAGGAGAAGGGAGTCATAGACATCAGCGCCCGTATGTTCGCTCTTTCCCTGTTACCTCCATCCCCAGATAGCCCCATGGCTGCCCGTATTCAGCCAGCGCTGCTGGCCTCTCCCCAGGGGGCTAGTGTGGTCTGACCCACCCCAGCTATAGCTGCTCTGCTCTGCTGGCTACATGGTAACCGACATCCCTTTCTGTTCCAGAGAATTGGAAGCTAAAGCTACCAAAGAAGTTGAAAGAAATCTAAGCAGGTAGGACATGCGTTTGAGTTTACTTCTGTGGTCCCAGGACGGGTGGGCCCAGAGTTTGTGTAGCTTTTTGTTTTCCTCTTCATGGAGCCCAGGAGCCTTAATTTCGTGGGAGTTGCTAGAAAACTTGTTGAATTAAAAACGTAGCCCTCTACTAGATAGTGAAACCTTTTCGTTGTTCATTTGGAAATAATTTTTGCAATGTTAAACTTTATTGTAATCTGCTGTGCTGCATATGCCTGACTATACCATTTTGGTCTCAGGATATGAGAGAGAGAACAAGGTGGGTGAAATATCTTTTAGTGGTCCAACTTCTGTTGGTGAGACAACCTTCAAGCTTTTATACAGAACTCTTCTATGTGAAGTTGGTCCACTAAAGGTATTACCTCACCCACCTGGTGTCTCTGACAATAAACCTGTGATTTTTTAGATAATTACATAATAATTGTGTTGAATTGTATAGTAACTAGTGTGTAAATGCAAAATGTATCCTGTTACAAGACTTTTTTGTTTCAAAAGGGGTAGCCGTGTTAGTCTGTGTACAGCATCTGACAAAGTGGGTTATAGCCCATGAAAGCTTATGCTGAAGAAAATCTGTTAGTCTATAAGGTGCCACAGGACTCTTGAAGATTTTTTTGTACTGCTTCAGATATCCTGTTTAATAAATCTTTCTCTTCCATTTTAAGCTGTTGCCACTAGGAGTGTACAAATAAAAGCAGGATTTTCTTTTCCAATTCTACTCAGTCAAGTGGCTTTTCATTGTCAAGGAACTACCCTTGCTTTTGAAAATTGCATCTTATTAGGGAACTTTTACTTCCTTGAAAAATAAACAAGGAGTTCTGTGGCACTTTTAAAGACTAACAAGTTTATTTCTCACGTGAGCTTTCTTTAATCTTTTTTAGTCTTTAAAAGTGCCACCGGACTCTTTATTTTGCTAAAATAGACTAACATGGAATTTATTAATTCCTTGTGTCCTTCATATTAAGGAGTGAAGGTATGGTATCTGCCGTTAATAAGCAATTTTTGTGTCCTAATGTATTTGAAAGCCCAAGGAATGGAAATTCCAGTATCTGCTACTTAGTTTATGGAAATAAATGTATATACAGGTATTATATATTTCATTTTTGTGCTTAAGGTGTCATTTCTTGCATGTGTATTGTTCTGGCATGATGATAGTCTTGCTCATTTTTAGAATGATCTTTGTATTTCTTTCCTTTCCTTTTCTTGCTTTGTGCCTTTTTTTTCTTTGGTTTTCTTCTTTCTGTCCCCTATTCATTCAATTATAACCAAAAGAGGCTTTTAGGGAAGACTGAATGCTTTAAAGTTCAGCCATAATCTGAGTATAGCTGTTAGAATGAGGCGTGAATATCTCATGCTTTGTTGTTTACTGTGTCACCTTCACGTTTCAGTTTGCTTTTGATAACAACATTGTGAAAGCTGAAGAACTTTCTAATTCCTTGGATAGACCTCATATTTTGTAATGTGATCAGGAGCTGGTATTTCACATTTCTTGTTAAATATTACTATATTGAGGGAAATTTTATAAATTGGAAGGTAAGGTACGGTTTATGTAAAAGCCTTTATCTAAAGTTAGCATAGAATTCTTACATAATATATTTCAGGTTTATTGTGAAATGGAGCCCACTTAGAGGGGATGGTTCTTATTTTCAGCTCCTAAAATAATTAGTCTGCATACAAAATTAAAGTATCTACACAAAGTGAAATTAAATTTAAATGCTATCATTGTGTTGAAAGAGCACACAGTATATATTTGATGCTATCTAAATAATTGCTGAGCCTTGAAGTTTTGATGGTAGAGAAGGAATTACAAGTTAAAAATATTCTGATGTCTGATGTAGAGCCACCAAAATGTGACACACCATCAGTGCATTAAGAGAAATTGCTGGCATTTTATGGTGTGTGGGATTGAAGAGGTGTGAAAATGTGAAGTTGACATACATAAATTTATGTGTTTTGTCAAGTAGTTTAATGCCACCTGATAGCCATAATGTGAGAGTATAGAATACAGGTGTCTGAGCATACTGGAATGATGTTAAGCGTTTAAAAGTTTTAGAGTGGATTTTGAAGTTAGTATTTAAATATCAGTTGTCTTCACAAATCTATACTTCAGTCCATGAAAGGAGTTTCATCACGAACATAACATACCATGGATACAAATTAGCATATGGCATATTTCAACTTTACTCAGAAGGTCACAGCATCATTTCCCTATTTGTTACGCAAGGTTATTTGCCAAGAGGACTATTTTTTAGCTAAACATTCTTGAATTTACTATGTAAGATTTGAGTGAATGCACTACACTCTAGCCTGCATTAGCTCTTGGTGGCATCGCTTATAACAATTTCCCAAACAAAATAAGCTGTGTTGGTATAATGGGTTTAACAGCATGGCTTTTATTGGTATAAAAATCACTCCCCTATCTGGAGTTAAAATATTGGCAAATGAGTCTACTGTAGACCTGGCCTTAGTGAAAGGTGTTTAATGAGTTGACTCCACAGTATGTTTGAGTCCTATAATTAATTTAAATGGATGCCAAATACAATTACTTAAGAGTCAAAATAAAGTGGTAGGTTCAACATGACCTAGTATTAAGCAAGTTTTAATTAATGTGTGTGTCATGTGGCTGTTTTTATATTGCTACTATTTTACTTATTAGATGTATTTTACTACCTTTACTTGATCTAGCAAATCTCAATCTGACACATTAGCACATTGGTGCTAGTGTATGAAGTGTCTATTGTTTAGATTTCATTTTAAATCAACATGAAATCTGATCTTATTTCTCTCCATTTTCAGATTGTTGCTCAGTCCTTAGGCAGTGTTTCAATTAAATTCGCTTATGGTGGTTCAAAATTTTCATTCTAACTTTCAATCTACTTCTTTTCTTGGGCTTTGGTAAATCACCAAAATGATCAGTCCCCTCTTCTCACCATTCTGTTTTTGTCCAACACACAGTAATTGTTGCTAATAAAAGAATACTTGAGATGTACAGTATTTGTTTTAAAAGCAAACGTTCTCCCTTCCATGGGAGTGCCAGTTCATAATGATGTCTCTGATATCACCTCATTTTGAAAGCATTTTCAGTAAGTTTTCTGTACTGGGAAAGGTTATAAGATTGTAACAGAGATTGCTGAAAGTGACTGTTCAAGAAAATAGAGGATTAAAAAATCTGAAGTGAGGAGGAAGAGAAGTGCTCTGAGTGGACTCAGTATAAGAGACTGGAGTTGTTGCTGCTTGTCTTCCCCATACCTTGGAGATATGAGGAATGGTCAGAAGAAAAGGATAAGTGAGGTGTAAAGGTGTTATAGTTGGGGCTGGGAAAGGAGTACAGTAGAACCCCAGAATTACAAACACCAGACTTATGAACTACACATCTCATTTGGAACCGGAAGTGTGCAATCTGGCCTCAGCAGAGATCTTTTTTAAAAAAGAAAAACCAATACAGTACTGTTCAATGTAAACTACTAAAAAGAGAAAGTAGCATTTTTCTTCTGCGTAGTAAAGTTTCAAAGCTGTATTATCAAATCAATGTGCAGTAGTAAAATTGAAAGAACAATAACATCTTGTTTAGAGTTATGAACAACCTCTATTACTGCAGTGTTCATACCTCTGAAGTTCTACTGGGTAGAGTACTGAGTGGAGAGGAATGAAATGAAAAAAAAAAAGCAGTCTAGAAAGGAAATCTTAATTGTTAGATGTCCCGTCAACTGCTTTGAAAGTCTCAATATTTCAGTAGCTTGTTCTTTTGTCTACAGTTGTCAGCTTTTTAATACAAATAATTTGTTTCATTTTCTTGTTAAGTAATGCCCATCCAGCAAACACCTGACATGATTGTGGTGTTTGTTCCTGTTGACAAAGCCTCTCTAAATTTAAAACAACAGAGGCACTCTTAAAGACTAACAGATTTTCTTATTGCATGAGCTTTCGTGGGAGAAAACCCCACAGTGTCTGACGAAGTGGGATTTTCTCCCACGAAAGCTCATGCGATAAGAAAATCTGTTAGTCTTTCAAAGTGCCATAGGACTCTGTTGTTTTGCTGCAATAGATTAACATGGCTCCCCCTTTGGAATCTAAATTTAAAAGGCAGATGTTTTAAAAAGACTTCTTACTGGCTGGAGTCAGGTTAAAATACAAAACCTAACTTTTTGCAATGGAATGTTTAGAGTGGATGCCTGCACTTCCCATTTCAGGGTTCACTCCCCAAGTTCTCCACTGAGTGTTTCTTGGAGCCCGTGAACTTTTTAAGGCATGCTATCTGTTTTAGAACTAATTAGAAGAGCAGTGCTTCTCCACCACAGGTTCCTTTGTTTGTTATTCAGTCTCCATTCTTTTGTTGTTCTGTCTGTGCAGGCCCCTGGCCGGCAAGCACTTACGTGTGCAAGTCAACAGCCCTGTCTTTTGCAAAAATGATGTCGTTTTAAGTCATTTTAGTTTCACATGAACGCTATCAGGCTAGCACAGCAATCGAAGATATTGGGCTATGTTGTAACAAGCATTAAGAGAGCTTTCCAGTCATTTGGTTGGGCTTGTGAACTCTTAGCTGATGGCATTTCTCTTATCTGTAATGTGATAACTTTGGAAAGCTGCATCTGATCAATTCCAAAATTTCAGGGAATGGTCTCAGCATCAATACCTAGAACTCTATTGATTTAGAAGAGGAAATGAGAAACACATGGAGCATTTGTCATCTGGTTCGCACTGCTACAGCTTTAAACACTTCTGCAATTTTCTATAGATCAAACCGCTGGTTGATGGCTCCCATTAACGCCTTCCAGTACAATATCCCATCTCTTATCTACCCATCCTAATAGTTCAATGTGTTGACATAAACTGAATGACTTATCTCCCAGACAGATGATGAGTGGTGAGCTGCAAATGTGTAGTATCTGTTCTTATCAGAGTAAATCCATGCGTGGACATAGGGGGCTCAACCTATACGCTGAACAGGCCAATGCCACACTTGGTCTGGCCTAAACATTATCTGACATCTACATCAGAAGTGCTGGAATGGGGCTGTGCAGAGCCACTGCTGTGGGGGAACAGTGAGGAATCCTGTGATGGGAGGATGGGGAAATGGTGGATGTTGAGGGGGGGAGGAAGCGGCAAGAAGTCACTGAAATAGAGGTAGATGAGAATGTGGCACTTGGCGCTTGTGGGGTGGAATGGAGGAGGTCCGGGTGTTTTCAATAAGGTAGGCTCACAGAAGCTACAAGCTGCTGGACCCCTGCCTAATGTTGAACTCGCACGATTAAAAATCACACCTCTCTTGCCCATCAACCCAGGGCCACTGTGACTGTTCACATTCCTAAAGTTAAATGCAGTAACTAAAGTTAAGTGCATAAATGTTTATACACTGGCAGCTTAAATTGTAATTTCTTGGGTGCTCACAACACTTTTCAGGCAGGATGACAATACATTTTTGCTGATAGTTTATTGAAACTACGCCCTGCTGGTCCAGCCTGAATGATAACCATAACTCAGGGAGTCAAAAATTGGAATGCCCTAGGTAGTTCTTTTTAATGCAGAGATAAGGATCTCGGTTAACGGGCTGCAGAACTTCTCCAAAACGTTTAGTCTCGGGACTAAATACCACACATTAGTATTCCATCATATAAACTGTAGGTCATGTTTTGAATTACTCTGATTAGCATATCAATTTGCTGCGCATTTTATTGTGTAAGGGGTTGTTAAACATCACCCATTATTCAATATGTTCAACAGTGACTGCTATATTATTGAACAGGTAATGTGCAGGAGAACATCTTGCAACAGCTGTGTATTGCTAATGGGAAGAATATGTCCCTAAAACTAGAATGAAAGAGCTTAATCTTTATAAAATCAGAAAACTGTTAAGGAGTGAGCGCTGTGTGAAGAAACAGTTAATTTGAAAGCAGTTGGGTAGTGGACACTGTATGCCAGATGTCAGGGTTCCTTACAATTCTTCTAATTTAGGAAATCATCGATTTGGAAAGAGATGTTTTATTTCCCGAGTCATGCTGCAGATCTGAGGGATGGAATGGCTGGAAATAAATTGGCAGCATCTTTAATTAGAAACAAGAATTTAATTCTTGGAAACAAAAACAAGCAAACAAAAGCAAAATTACAGCAAACAATTCACCAAGCCCTCCATTTGTATTTCCAGTCCAAATGTCACAGTCAGAACAACTTCCGGTCCACACTAGTTGCAACCCTCCTCCTGGTTCTGGGAAAGTGAGGTTGTTTTTCTAAAAATCCTAATCAGCTGTCCCCTCAGGCCTAGTCCACTCGGAGCCTTAAGGTACATCTTCTCAGCAGAAAAATACCTGCAGCCGAGTCTGAAAGCCCAGGTCAGCTGACTCAGGCTGAGGACATAAAAATAGCAATGTAGATGTTCTGGCTTGGGTTTGAGCCCATGCTCTGAAATCCCGTAAGTCATGATGTCTTGGAGCCCGGCCTTAACCTGAGCCTGAACGTCTCCACTGCTAATTTCAGTCCTGCAGCCTGAGCCCTGTAAGACACAGTTAGTGGACTCGAGCTCTGAGGCTCATGGCCACATGCCTTTTTCTCCTGGTGTGGTCAGACCTTTAGATTTGCAAAGAAGAGCAGCGTGGTACCTTGAGGGTTTTTTCATCCACTTCAGAAAAAAGAAATGAAAGAGGAGGCCGACCAGGAAAAATAAACAGACCCGGACATTGGTGAAAGTCCTTACTATGCCAGGGGTTCTCAACTCTTCCATTTGGCAGCATGAGAAGGATGTGAAGGTGCATGCTACAGGACTCTGTTTGGTTTTGTTCTGCAATAGACTAACACGGTTACCCCTTTGGAAACTGGGTTCAGAAATGTGATAGCTCAGTCAGTGTGGCTGAGGACTTAGCCAGTGTAGTTCTTCGTTTTCATTTTTTAAAATTAGGTTTCAAGTTAGTGACGTATTATATGCAAATGTCACACCTCTCAGTATCCAGTTGTGTTGAGAAGAACAATGACCTTGATGATCTGACAGAACTGCAGATCATTGCAGAAAGATGTCAGTAATGTATGAATTAGGGTAACATTAATAGCACCTGTACTCATGTTTTGAACCCAAAATTCACCAGTGCCTGTGGTGTCTGATCACAGTCTAAACCAGTGGCTTTCAAACCTTTTCCTCGGGACACAGTTGAAAAAAATAATTTATGCACACAACCGAACAATGACATCTTTGAGCAATGCGTTCCAGTCTTTTGGCGGCGGCAGCAGGGCGAGCCGCGACCCAGTATTGGGTCCCAACCTTAAGTCTGAAAACCACTGGTCTAGAATGAGCCATTAGTCAGCAGCTGGTGGGAGCTAACTTTCTAACAAAATTAGCCCCCAATTAATCAAAACTTGACCTTGCTTCATATTTTTAAATTGCTAGACAAAAAATATCAGTGACATTGGGTAGACTGTCATCTGCTAGACTCATTAGGTATTTTAGCAAAAAGGCAAATTGTAAAATAAGAAACAATCCACAGGCAGAAACTAGGGAAGCACAAAAAATTGTGCAAAAAGCTAAAACATTTCAGTTTGCTTCAGAATCTTTTTCTGAGTAACAGTATATCCAGTGTCTTGCACACTGACGTGTTGAGTGATGCGTACCCTGTCAGGGTAGTGGACTGATAAATAGTCTCCTTATTACTAACATGAGGCCACTGAGAGGCTGGCCAGTCGAGTGATTGGTAGTTATCGACATCTCTCCTTCTCTCCCTCTTAATCTTGAAATTTCCCCTCCGTTGGGACAAGTGGGGCAGTTCTACATTTAATGTGCGTTTGGCTGCAGCAGCCATAATGAGGACACACTAGTCAGAGGCATACGTTTGTGGCACTTTAATTAGTTGGCAATGACCCTAATAAAATAGGATAGTAAAATTCCATCACAGGTAGAGCACTGCTAAAAGTGCTGTTGGCACAGTCTTTTTAAATGAACTAGCACCACCTTGTGGGATTAACGTGATTTTTAACGTAGACTTGGCAGTGCAAACCCTACCTGGACCATATTTTAACATGGAGGTAAGGCTGACCTCTTCAAGGTATACACGTGGCTAAAACGTCATCTGGAAAAGTTGGGGTTTCTCTGTTTAGCATAACCCTTTAGAACAGTTCCAAAGGGCAGCCATGTCAGTCTAGTTCAGCAAAACAAACGGGGTCTCGTGACAGTGCTCTCAACTGTTTGCAGCCAGTCAGCACGCTACTGTGGCCCATGTGACATCCTCAGGGCCATACCGCTAGCATATAGACTGTGTGGATGCAGCTCACATAACACAGAGTTGCATATGCGGCCCACAAACATAAATAGGTTGAGAACCGCTGCTTTGGAAGCTTGAAATTGAACTTAAACGCATTTGTCTGTCATACACGCAGACCTGTTCACTATAGAGTTAGGGGAGTGCTGAGTGAAGGATGCCGCTAGTAAAATGGTGACTTGATTGTTCTGAAAAAGGGGAAACACCTCTTAAACTGAAGGCAATAAGGAAAAATGTTGAGCCAGCCAGCTTTCGTAGTATGCTTTTAAAAAGAATCTCTTAAGTGAGTTCACATGTATGAATGTATTGCCCATTAGAATAGTGACCATTGGTCCCTACAAAGCTGATTGTTCTCACATCAATACCTAATCAGCAGGTATAAGGCCTGCACTTTTTTCAGCATTTCACTACAAGAGAAATGTGCACATAAAACCTATTAGTGCAGTGTTAGGGCTGAGATTTAAATGATCCAAAATCCAGAGGTAAGTTTCCCCAGGAACTGTAAATATCTGAGTGCCTGATTAAAACTTCAGGCTTTGTGTTGTATAACATCTCCTTTTTATATAAGGGCAGCACTTAGAGCTTCACAAACATCATCTAGTGAATCCTCTTTACGCCTCTGAGTGTCATAGATACATGTTCCTATTTTACAAACAGAAAACTAGAATAGAGAACCTAGAGAGACCCTGTCAAATTAACTTAGCCCCCAAGTTTTTATAAAACTTACCTAGGTCTTTATGGAAGTTCAGATTGATGGAAATATTTTCATGAATTAAAATTAAAAAAAAAAATCAAAAGGTTGTTTAGATTACAAACATTCTCCTCAATAGTCATGATCCATAAATGACAGTATTCTTCTGGTGTCCGAGCCAGATAATGAAAGTGATTAAACAGAAATTAAAACAGTTAATCTGTTTTCATTGTCCAGACTGAGCTGTTCTTTTTAGTTGACAGATCTGAGAAACTGTCCCAGATGGAGGTATCAGAAGATGAGGTTTGGGAACAAGTTGATAAATTAAACAGTAAAAAGTCACCAGAACCAGATGGTATTCACCCAAGAGTTTTGAAGGTTCTTGAATATGGATTTATAGAGCCACTATGTTATGTAGACTATTGCTTAAATCAGCCGTTGTACCAGATGACTGAAGGATAGCTAAGGTAATGTCACTTTTTTAAAAAAGGTTCCAGTGGTAATCCTGGCAATTACAGGCTGGTAACCCTAACTTCTCTGCCAGACAAACAGGTTGAAATTGTAGTAAAGAACAGACGTATCAAATACGCAGTTAAATAAGTTATGATAGGGAGGACTCGGTGCCACTCTTGTAAAGGGAAATGATGCCTCATCAATCTATTAGAATTCTTTGAGGGAGCCCCTGTGTTTGCGTACAAGAGTGATCCAGTTGATGTAGGATACCTGATCTTTCAGGAGGACTTTGGCAATGTCCCATAAGCAATGTAAGCATGGGATAAGAGGGAAGGTCCTCTCATGGATCAGTAACTGGTTAAAAGATAGGAAACAAAGGGTAGGAATAAATGGTCAGCTTTCACTGTGATGAGAGGTAAATAACGGGTTCCTCCAAGGAGCTATACTGGGACCTAAACTGACCTAACTCTGGTACAGAATTCTTCTGTTGATCTAAGGTACTACCTGTCAAGGAAGTGATGGGAAAACTCCCGGCACTGTGGTACAGTGGCACACAGTTGTGCTGTGTAGCATAGACATATCCTGTCCTGAACAAACAGCCAATGAGTCTGAATTTTCATTTGTATTTCCTTTTACTTGTATGAATCAGGCTTATGTTGAGTGGGGTATAATTACAGAGTCTACAAAAATCTGATTGTCCATTTTGGAATTAAATTAATTGCCACACTTATCTGGCACTGTGTACACTCATAATTATATAGATTGTAGAAGCTTCATTTTTCTCCTCAAATAGAGTATAGTCATCAAGTTCAAAGGGTTCCTCCTGAAAGGAAGACCTATTTTCATTTGGCCTCAGTTGTCTTCTAAGATATGATATTTGAATGGAGGGCCTTTGCTTCAATCTGAAATTTGAATTTGGTATTGCCTGGGTATTTCATGTTCAGTTGAGCTAAATTGAAAAATAAGGTTTGCATTTCAATTAAGACCATTTCATTTTGAACATATTTATCCAGTTATGTAGTGGGAAAAGGAAATTCATGCATTTTAGTGATATGTGGGGGTGAAAATAATAGAATTTTGCTTATATATTTCTCCTGAGCATATGAAGCAGAATTAACTATTTTGAGTCCCTATTTTTGTATACCTTATCTGGGAGGACCAAGAATACACCTATGATGCTTCTCTGAGTACCTCTGCAATATTAAGTCAGTGGCAGAAATGTGATCAGTGAAAAATTAGTCCACTTCTTAGCTTTCCATCCCGCTGTTAAACTTAGTTTCTGTGGCATTTCTTGTGCAGTAGAAAGTATCAAAGCTGAAGATGATACTTTGCACACAAAGAACTGTATAAATGCCGAGTGGGGTTCAGATGTTACCAACTATAAATATCTGGAGTCAGCAGATGGGAAACAGTTGAGAACACGTTCTCTTCTTGAGGAGCAGTGTTAAAAATAGTTTGCCATTTATTTTAATGTTGTTGGGTTCTGATGCATAAGTGTTGTGTTTCTTCTGTTGATACGGGCGTGCACTTCCCATGTTGTGTATTGCTACAGCAGGGACCAGAGGGCCAACTGGATCTCACATTACACTATTTTTCGCAGGTTTTGGCTCCCGAATCAGTTCCTTTAAGTAGATAAGAATGGAGTGTGTAAGTTTGGAAGTTTTAGGGTTAGTGTATAGAAATAGAAAGTGTGTGGGGCAAAATAGTCTTACTATATTACTGTATTAGTCATCAATATTCAAGATGAGTGTGAGTTGTAGATTAAAATGTTTAATGTGGGTGCAGCAAGTTTGGAGCCAAGTTGACTAATCTAATTTCATTCACCTTTGTTTTTACCTACATTCACACTTGGAATATTTTTGTTTTGAAAACAATATTCAGGATGAAGCTTGCTCTTTAGAAGGGGTTATGTATTTTACTGAGTGTTGCTTTCCTAAAACCTGCATGACATTCAAATCCGTGATCTGTGCATTGGTACAATACTGAAAAATTCTAGTACAAACCATGAGCTGATTGAGGGAACCACGCCAGGATAATACAATATTGTAAATATAATATACAATGGGAACAGAAAGGTACGTCAAATGGGCATCATGCAGTGTTGGCAGGTTGATAACATAATGCTTTAGGAAAGTAGTATCTGTCTGAACTAAGGCCATGTACACAAGATCACTTTATTGCGCGATAAAGCTTCCAGCGTACACACGAGCATTTTCCCTGTTGTGTGGCAACACCCTCTTGCCCCACAACAGTTAAACCACATAAGTCAAGAGTGGTTAGGCTTACCCCGGAACAGCTGTTCCACGATAGTGCTCGTGTATACAGGTTTTCCAATTTTGACAGCCTCTGGAAATGTCCCAGAGTGCCAATCGAGGCCGCTCTGGGACATTGGAGCTGTCAAATGTCAATTACACTGCTCTAGTGGAGCAGTGAAATTGACAACTGTTGGAGCTGCCACCTGAACCCCGGCAGCTGGGCTAGGGGGCTGGCCCAAACCGGCGAGGGTGGGCGGTTCAGGCCAGCCCCCTGCTTCAGTGCGCAGCCCCCACTGCCACCCAAAGCCCGGCGGCTGAGCTAGGGGGCTGGTGCTTCAGCGCCACAGCCCCCTCCACCACCTGCCAGGCTTCGGGTAGCTGCAGGGGCTGCAGCCAGCCCCCTCTGCTGCCTGCTGAGCTTAGGGTGGCCGCAGAGGCTGCGGTGCTGAACCGCCAGCCACCGAGCTTGGGGAGGTGGCGGGGGCTGTAGCCGGCCCCTCTGCCACCCGAAGCCTGGCTGGTGGTGGAGAGGGCTGGCTGTAGCCCCCACCGCCTCCCCAAGCTTGGTGGCTGGGCTTTGGGAGGCAGCGGGGGCTGCAACCAGCCCTCTAGCCCAGTGATTCCCTGGGGCAGCCCACTGCCAGCCAAAAGGCTGGCTGTGGGCAGTGCATGGTGGAATAGGTGCCCACCATGCACCGCTCCTTGTAGCGGAAAGGAGCATTCACACGTGTGAACACTCCTTTGCGCTCCAAAGAGCACCTATGTACACACAAAAGCACGATATTTATAGCACTTTCCTAGTCCCGCAACAGCTTATTGTGGGACAAGTTTGTCGTGTGTACATAGCCTAAGAATTGGAGAATTTCCATTTTCTTCTGCATAAGAAGGTAAAATGTAAATATATTTCATAGCCCAACAAAAGTAGAAGGCACTCATGGCATCTAGAAATGAGTTTTCTTAGAATAGACTGACTTCTGACCTGCCTGCTTTCTCTATTAGCTGCCATAGCAACTAATCTGGGCTGAAAAATAAATACACTGAACCAAATCCAACTGACTATCAGGGCCAGAGCTTTAGCTATAGCCAGAAGTGTACAGTGTGCAAATACAAGGTGATGCACAAATGTGACTTGAATTTCTGCTTTTAACTGCACAGTTTCTATTGCATTTCTCCCGTGGATCATTATCTCCTACAGTCAGAGCAACCTAAAAGCTGCTATCATTTAAACTGGTCTGTAGCTGTCACAGGAAGCAGAAAATAGCCTGGGATCTCTGATTTTTTCCTAGCCATGTCTCTCTTTCCCCTTCTGTGCTGGTACTTAGGAGTGTGTGAGGCTCATGAATCCCGATATCAGCTTTCTGCCATTGCAGAGGTTATCTTTGCATCAAGGCAGTCTGCAGGTGAAACCAGACCTATGACCTGTTTGTCTGGCTGGCAAAGGACAGACTGGCCACGCTGCACCCTTATGATCCAAGGCCTGGTCTACATGTACCGGCAAATTTGGCAGCAGTCGACGGGAGTAGTCTGCGTATCCTCCGCTGACTTCCTAAAGTCTGTTCCTCGTGCCATCTCTACAAAGCTGAGCCAACGGGAAATGTGTTTACTCCCAGGTGAGAGGTTTATTGCAGGAGTGGTTCTGTGGCCTGCATTGTGCAGGAGGTCAGACTAGATGACGGTGTTGGTCCCCTCTTACTTCAGAGACCTCTGAGGACAGGAGGGAACATTCTAATGAAGTACCTTGAAGGTGGCAATAGTGTTGGCACATTCAGCATTGAAAAGAAAGCAGTTTGTCTTCTAACAGCTTTATTAAATAATCCTCTTATTGCATCCGTGATCTGGTCTTTATAAGGTCCCAGTGATGCTAGAAGTTGTGCACAGAGGTGCATGTGATTTCTGCTCCAAAGAACTTGTGTTCTGTGGGAACAAACACATGAAAAAGAATGGGAAAGGAGGAGACATTATATTTGTTTTTGTTTGATGTATCTAATTGAGGTTTGAAAGTACAGAAATCCTGCTTTGGCTCTTCTCTCTTCTAATCTGGGCAAAATGATATTTTTACCATCTAGAGTCAATACATCAGTTGATGGTTAGGTCAGCTCACAAAGAGAGATCATCTTGTATTTACGAGAAAGTTAATAGAGACTCGGGTTCTTGTTAGGTTGAACAGGACTCTGAAGTCTTGGAATTTTTTCTTTTTCGGTGCTGTGGAAACGTGCTGCCATGCCAAGAGCTTACAAGCAATGAAGTTAAAAGGTCACACTTGTGGCATCCTCCCATGTTGGTGGAGAGTTGCTTTAAAGTTCATGCTGGCCGTGTGCCCCAGCTGTGAGACTTTTTAGCAAGTTGTTGAGAGAGGGGACTCAGGTTGGCAGCAATAACGGTGAACTTGGCCTTCTCAAGAAGGCTGGAGCTTTCTGCAGGATACTTGAACATAGTGGCTGCCTGTCAAGTAGAGGTGCCCACAAAGAGAGGCTGCTCTTTGGTTTTTTACTTTTTCGGGCCATGAAAGCTCTGTCTTAGAAGTAGAAATAGGTTGAAAGCATATAAACCACTCTGAAATCTGCCCCCACTTTGTCCTGTACCCACAGTGATGCGGCACTGAAGCTAGCTCTTGGTGTATTTTTAGGTTACTCAAGTTAGTCTCATCAATAGTTTTCATCAGAATTTAATTATCTGATTTTTCCTGTTTATTCTTCTTTTGTATTGCATGCTAAAAGTGCTGCAAGTACTTTATTTAAAAGTCTTGTTTTGTTGCTGGAAACCACAGTTTCGTAATTGTATACAGGGCTGAGCATCTGAGCAATCAAAAAATAATTGGTCAATTTGCTGGAGAAATGAAGTGTGAATTTATTAGAACAGTAACAAAAACGACTAAGTTGATGGTGTCCACTAGGCTTAGCTTTAGCTACTTGAATGTAATTACAAAACCAGTTTTCTTAACTGAGTTCTTTTAACTCAGAAAATTGTGAAACACAATGAAATGGAATTCTGAAAACGAAAGAATTACCAGTTTTAGCCATGTTAAGTTAGCATTTCAATGTGAGCATTGTTCAAGACTGACAGTTACAAAAGAAAAAAATGCAATAAAGAGCTAGAACTATAAAGTCATTTTTAAATGCACTTGTACTATGTAGGCAGCTGGCCAACTCTTCAAGCATCTTGCTTTTCATTTTCTTTATTGACTTCGTCGGCTTCATCTGCATCTTTTCTCATTATTTTCATGTTCTTTGTAAACTGCAGTGTACATTAATGGCCTGGTATAGAGCAAAGATATACAAACCCACCTAGAATGTTTGGTCTAGAAAATTGCGGGCAATCAAGATGCTCATCTTGAAAAAGCCACATTTCTGGATGTGTGCTGAGCTCGCCCCCAGCCCTTTAGCGCAGCAGCATCACAGTGCGAGCTGTTGCCAGTGGCAATCCCATTGTGCAGGCTTGCTCCTGTCAGTACGACATCCACAGTGGGGGTCTTTGAGCGTCCCTTTCTAGGAGGGACTTTTGATTCTGGACCGTGTGCAGGATGTGGTTCCTGAACTGTAATGGGACAATAGAGGTCCCTTGCTGGTACCAGCCCACCTTGCCGTGGAAGGGCCTCTTTTCTGTAGTCAGGCCAGCATTGGGGGGGCACTTGAACACTGCCATTGGGGGCTGGCCAGGGAAAGTATGTGCCACTTGCATCTTAAGAACACGAGACTTTTCAGAAAGCTCCACGCTGGGGCACTTTTTTCTGACTGGCAGAGTGCCACTGGGAGTATTGAAATGCAAATAGTGATTCTGGGGGAGCTGGCCTACCTCTCTCCCCTGGCTCATGAAGCTGCGCCCTGGCACTTTGAGCACCAAGAAAAAACTCAGCTAACAGCTTAGCAGGTGCAGAATGAGCTGAATATGCTTTTGGTAGATGGAAGGGATGCTGGAAGTGTTTATTCACTAGATTGAATCTCAGAGAGAAAAATATCCCAATGGTGATAGCTGTCCTGCATAATATCTGAGGGGCAAAGTGAGAAAGCTGCCATCACAGGGAGGTGAAGGTTCCCGCTGACTTTAAAGCCGGATACAAAGGCCATTACAAGAGCTCAGCAAGGAGCTGTGTTGTTGGAGGCTTTTGGAAGAACGGTGAGCCCCAGTACTGTTCTGTAACCAGCTGTTAACACCT
>ML685786.1:1542061-1584049 GCA_007922175.1 Pelusios castaneus | reverse complement strand
AAGAACGGTGAGCCCCAGTACTGTTCTGTAACCAGCTGTTAACACCTCAAGCTGCAGGCTCAGAGGTTAGGAATTTGTAGAGCTTGCTGGCACTTATAAATGTACTCTTTTCCTGAAGCTGTGAATTATAGGATACTTGCCGTATGCTTATAAATATGACTGTTTTCCTGCAGCTGAGTTCTGTGGTGCTGCATGTTCACAAATACTGTGCTTTGAGTGCTGCTGTGCATTTTGTGGCATTTGTTGTGAACTAATAAACCATCATTTTATTCTTGAGAAACAGAAATTTATTGTGACGAAAAACAGTGCATAAAACCAATATGCGAAAAACAATGCTATCCAAACAAAACAGGCCTTTAAAATTGGCAAGGCAGCCAACACCTCTGTGCGTTTCAGGAGGGAAATGTGGGTCATTGTGGCTATACAGACGCTGACCGTGGCGTACGTGAAGCTGGGTTTTTGGTGTTTTTGCTGTCCCTTGGCGTGGAGTGCTAGGTGTAAAGATGTGGTCTGTGTGGTAGGGAGCCGCTAACAAAGTTATTTAAGACATTCAAAGGGTGGGAAGTCTGGGATTTGGGGACTTGTAGGTCAGCCTGGGTGTGCAGTATTTGGATTTCTTCCCTGAGAAGATGACTTACATCCTGGTGCACCTTCCTCTCCTTTTCCTAATGGAACTGCTCAGTGGCAAACCCTGGGTCTCCAGCACCCAGGGGCCAGTGCTGGCAATTACGACTCTCCCTCCAACTGTGCCTGCTCTCAGCAGCAGCTGCAAGGCTCAGCCTCACCTTCAGGTCTCTGCCCTGCCACCCCTGGCCTTTTTTCTCCGCCCAGCACAGCCAAGGCACTGCCTGCAGAGGGTGCTGCCAAGTTCTCCCCAAGGGCGTGTGGCACTCCTGGGCAAAAGCCAACCCACCTTGCCTGTGCCACTGCCAGGAGACACCTGTGTGGGCCTGCGCTAGGGGCACACAGCTCTTGACCGGGGGCTGGCAGCCAGCACACAGTGTGCCCCAGGAAGGCGAATGTATTGCAGCAGCCCTCTCTCTGGGATGGCTCACGTGAAGGGCCTGGCCAACTGGTACATATACACATGGCCAGACATAGCAGCTTGTGCCCAGGGGCCCTGGCCCCCCTCTCGTGCCTGTTGGTCCACCATTGGGACTCCTAGGCCTTTCTCCTGTCTGCTCTTTCCTTCTCCATGCTACCTGCCATGTTGGCACTCCAAGCCCTTTGCAATTTAGTGCAGCAGTGACTTGCAGGGTCTCACTGAACACACCCTCACTAGTCATCTTTCCCTTCTCATCAAGGTCAGTCACTCTGAAAACTTAGAGGGAGCACCCCTGATGGTCAGGAAGGCAGCTGCTGGTAAAACCAGGTGGATGTGGCATTGGAGTTACAGGCACAACAAAAAGGGAAAGATCATTTCAAAAATTCTGTCTTATTCCCATGAAAAAGTCTTGAGATATGCATATGGACACTTCAACTTTGGCATGTCTCTGCACAGCACCTCTCTCCAGTCTCAGCCATGGGGAGTGTGGAGTAAGGAGGAGGGAAGATATTTTTGTTGCATAAAACAATGAAATTTCCCTGTTTCAGGGATACACACGTAGGACAGGGGCACAATTTTCCATAGGCCGTGGTGCTTTTATCTGATCTCATTGCTGATGGGAACAAATAGCTCAAGCGCTGCTGCTGTCCAAAAGCTGTCTGTGACTGTATGCTGCTACCCCGATTATTGACATGGTGCCTGTCAAACTCATTGCAAAGTGGCATGGGAAGGTGTCAGACCATGGAGGAAGAAATAAGTCAGCAATCCTTAAAGCTGTTTGGAAGAGGAATGCAGAGTAGCCCATGAAAGTTTTTCATAGAGATCTCTAAGGAGGCTGCAAGTGAATCCCTCTGAACATAAACAAACTTCTTCATGTGCCCCACCCACCTAACCCAGTGAGAAGCAGACACTAATCACCGCTACCTTTTCTTGCATGAGTGAAATAATGAAAAGTCGATACCTGGATCTTGCTAAATTGGGTAGGAGCAAGGTGCCATGTTTTAATTTAAACATTGTGTGGAAAAATGTCTGCAAGCAGTTACCCAATGTCCCTTCCTCTTCATTGGTCACATTTCTGTGGATGGTTCTTAGATGTATTTGCCATAGCTTCTTCTCCCCACATGTCCATAAAATCCAAGAAATGCTTCCTGCCCACTCTGGGTAGTAGCATTTTTAGTGCTTGGAACTAGTATGATTGGCTGGGCAGTTGCACGGAAGAAGGTGGAATTTCTGGGTGTGCTTACCAAGGTGGGCACTCAGGAAAAGTCATTCAAAAATTTTGTAGGATGCTTAAATGGGGTGGTGGCTTCTGGTCTCCATTACCCTTATGCATTGGAGTTTACAACTTTGACCACAATGGTCACTTGTTGCAAGCAATTGGGCATTATGGATCAGGTGCTGGAGGACTGTTTGGGTCAACAAACGTTAGGCAGTGTCCAACTTGCAGTGCATCAGCCACAATAGATCAGTCATAACTTTATACCATTTGGAGAAGGTCGTGTTACCGTGCTGCTCTAACAAGGAGCTGGAGACAAATTTAAGTGTAGATGTGTGCACAAATAGGCCGACCCAAGTTTGTAGTCAAGACTTCAGACCATTTCTTCAAACATTTTTCTCAATGAAAGAAGGCAAATATTAGGTTCCCCCTATGAGCTGTATTGCGACTTGTGTGCTATTCATCATATTCATAGATGTGGAACAGGGGTGAACATTGCGGTGGCAAAGATTGTAGGTAATACAAAATTACTCAAGATAGTTCAGTACAAAGTTGACTGTGAAGAATCACGAAGGGATCTCCCGGAACTGGGTGATGGGGCAACAAAATTGCAGATGAAATTCAATAGTAATTGCAAAGTAATTAACAGTGGACAATGCTAGGTTCTGAATTAGTTATCACTCAAGAAAAGGCTCTTGGCCTCATTATGGTTAGATCCCAGAAAAGATTGGTTCAGTGTTCAGTGGCAGTCAAGAAAGCTAACAATGTTAAGAACCATGAGGCCTGGGATAAATAAAACCAAAAATATCCTAATGTCACTCTCTATAAATCCATGGTAAGCACACACTTGCAATACTGCGTACAGTTCTAGTTGCCCCATCACAAAAAAGATATATTTGAGTTGGAAAAGATGCAGAGAAAAGGCAATGACAATGATCAGGGGTATGGAACATCCTCACTCAAGGAGAGATTAAAAAAGACTTGGGATGTTCATCTTAGAAAGGAGACAACCAAGTGGGGATAGGATGGACATCTATAAAATCGTGACCAGGTGTGGAAAGTGAACAAGGAAGTGCTGTTTCCCCTTCACATAGCACAAGAACAAGGGATCACCCCCTGAAACTAATAGGCAGCAGGCGTAAAACAAACATAGAGAAGTACTTCCTCGTACAACCACGGCCAGCCTGTGGGACTTGTTGGCAGTGGATGTTAAGGATGAAAGTATAACTGGGATCAAAAAAGGATTAGATAAGTTTATGGAGAATGTCTATCAGTAGCTTTAGCCAATGCCATGCTTTGGGTGTCCCTAAACTTCCAACTGCCAGTAACTGGAACTTGACATCAGGAGGTGGATCACTCGAAATTTCCCAGTTCTGTTTATTTTCTTTGAATCATTTGGCATTGGCCACTGTCAGAGAAGGGAAACTGGGCAAAAAACTTCCTTAAGCCTGCAGTTTACTCAAAACCTTGCTGCTTTTCTCTTACTGTTTTACCATTTCTTGCTGTATGTGACATCTTTATGGCTTTTCTGTTTTAGCTTTTTTTTATTCTGTTCATATGTTCCCCATCTTGTTCAAAGGACTAAATTCCATTCTAACTGCAAGAATGGAGTGTTTTTAAAATAGGCCTGGAAAGAGAGAATAGAATACACCATAGGGCTCAACAGCTGGATTGGTAGCAAAATTTCCTGTGTTTCATCAAAGTATGTAAGGATGAATTTAAATTGAGGTAAGAATTTCAGGCCCCAACGCTATTAAACTATGCTGCTATTTTAACGTCCGTCTGTAAGAAGACGGAGCAAATTTTACATGTAAAAGTTCAATTTCAAAGCTAATTCACAGCAGAAGGTAAAGATTAAATTTTATCGGAATCATGCCCACCCTGAAGAACTAACACTGACTTGAGAATTAAAGCTAAACTAAAAAGAATAATCCTTAATTATGTCATTTGGTAGAAAGGAAGTACCATATGTAGAATGGCACTGCACATGTTTTTTAAATTACAGGAGTGCAAGGGAGGGAATCTCATCTTCTGGATGTTCCACATTGAAAATAGGCCTATTAAAACACATGCTGTAATAAAAAAAAAAAAAGTTTATTACTTGTGATATAGATTGACCGTATATATTATCTTGATTTAGTGTAAATGATCTCTTTAGAAATGTTATGCAATGAACAAATTAGGAATAAAATTCCTGTATCTCTTTAAGGACACTTCTAAAATGAATAGAAGTGAAGGAATAGACATGTGTATCAAATGCAATTTGGGTGAGTTAATTTCAAACTGTGTGGTTCAGGGATTTAGTGCAAGAAGAGGAAGAACAGTTGATGGAAGAAAGGAAAAAGAGAAAAGAAGACAAGAAAAAGAAGGAAGCTGCTCAAAAAAAGGTATGTGAATCATTTAAATGAAAAATAATCTGGGATTCAGCTTTAATGTTTTTTTCTCAAACTAATTTTGCCTATTGTAATATAGCTGTTAAAGACAAGCCTATTTTTTAAAAATTTTATAATTTCCTTGTGCTTTGAAAGTGCTATAATTAACTGTCTTATTGAACACCTGTACTGAACTTGCAGCCATACGTAGTTTCTTCAACGTTAGTATCTTGTTTAGATATTCATTTGGCGCTCAGCTCTTCAGCTGATGAGGACATTTTTGGTTGCAAACCCATGGATACACAATGTTAAGACTGACATAGTATAAAAAAATTTTAAGATAGTTATTTTTAGCTGTTAGATTTATTTTAATACATCTGATTACTCTTCTATGATGAGTCTGACTCTTCATCACATGCATTATCAAAGGGGGACAAATGAACACACTGGCAGCAGGGAGTGGAGTTTAAGATTAACGATCTTAGAGTGCTTTGAAGATATAGGCATTGAGTGAATACTAAGGATTATTTGAGACATTTTTAAAGAAAAAAACACAAAATTTCTTAATACTTTTTTGAGTAATGCTCAAGCAATATCCATCAGTTATTGGTATTTAACATTGTAAATGCTCTGAGAGAGGATCCTGTAAATCTAGTTAAGAACATATCTCCATTTCGATCATCCAGTTCCTTTAAGGAGACATCAAAAAATAAACCTAGTTCTTAATTTTTTTTATTCCCGTGAGTATTGTTAAATGTTCAGTTTATACACAGAGAAAATGGCTAGTCAATTCTGCAACCCTCACCTCTTGTGAAAACGAAGGAGTTGATCTCATTTACACATACAGATCAGTTCTACCTGCCCCCTCCCTAGTTGTCATCTTTTCCTGGAACACTCATTAGAAGAGATGGGGTATTGGCTCATAATCCTGAATGAAACCCCTGGCATCTTTATCACAGCAACAACCAAACAGTATAAGAACTTGCTTCACTAATGCACAACTCCAACGCTAGTCCTCAAGTACAAATCCATAAATCTTTTTCATTTAGGGATCAAAATCTTCCATCAGTGCCCTTCACTGGAAAGGAGATTCTTTGCTCATGGGATTTTTGGCTTCTCTGTTTTTCTTCAAGAGATGGTGCTTCATTGATGTAAACATTGACACAACATATCAATATTTGACCTTTGCTGGGATCCTTGTCCCGAGCTATGCTTGGCTGGAAAAGAGGAAAAAGAAAACTGTACCCTGAAGAGCTTGCGGTTTAGAGAGACACATAGACAAAAGGGTAGGGTGTGAAATGATAACACAAGGAAATAAAGGTGGGGAACGGGGTGGGCAGAGCTTTGTTTGGATAGTTTGATTTAATAAATGGGTTCCGAGGAAAGGAGGAGGAAAAGGCAAGGAGAGCAAAAAGGAAGAGTTACAGTGAGCAAGTTGCTTGGCTTAAGGGAGAAGGGTCTGTTGGATGGTACCATGGAGTACCTCATTTGGGAGCTCTACTGTATTATTGCACGTCTCGATTTGTATCCATATAGTCGTGCTGAGTTCTAGGCAGAGAACAACAATTGTGCATACAAAATTTCAGTTCAAAATTACTATTACAGCTTTCCAGCCTGTCAAAATAAATTACTCCTCCAGATTCAATAGACTTGAGAAGTGTAAACTAGGTCAAAAGCTATGACAGAATAACAAAGACCTCAGAGAGTAACTGAGTTTTTTGGAGTGAGGAAAAAGGGCTGCAATGCCTTTTGGTATTTTAGGATCTTAGAATGTAAAGATGAGGAAGAAGAATCTAAACTGAATCCAGTGAAAGGTTTGTTGCATTCAGCATAAGCAGCTGTTGAACACGTTAGTTTTTCAATTCTAATAACTGTACAATAACATACCTATCAGGGTTTTTCTTCTCTTTAAAGAAGGAATTTGCACAAAGTGGCTACCCTAGAGTGGTATCCAAAAATACGCAAGCAGTTGCAGTTTTGCAGAATACTTATTGAATGGTTTGCTGTACATGCAAATGAGAACAGATTTTGTACTGTACCTAGAAATCGGATAATATAAAAATGTGTCCACTTCCTTGCTTTTCAGTTCTAGATTAAATAGAAAACCCCCAAGAAGTACAGAATTTGCTAATAGTGAACTACTGATTTCTTTAATAGCTGGGCAGACAGACAGTAAAGGCAATTAATAACTTTTCAGTATAATCAGGCTTAATTGTTTTACTGAACACAATCATTATCAAATCTCTCAACCGTGACCACTTCTCAAAGATTTAATAGCAGAGCATTGTGGTAGACCTCATATTACTAAGCCATATTTAATTTTAATGAATATTGTATACTGAAGAACATTTACTATAGCACTAACATTTTTTGAGCACACGTGAAAGGGATACTGTGAACTTAAGTCTCTACTTTAAAAATATTTTGCCATCTGTATTACAAGTAACCCAGAAGATTACTGTGTCTGAGCTCAGAATGGGAAGGGGAATTGCTGGTTACTTTGGGCTTTTGAGGACACTTTGAGTTTCTTCTCTTGTGTAAGTAGATCCACACAAATAAGGGGCATTTCAATACAAGAGTGTTCCTCCCTATTGCTGCCTTATGATATATGGTTTCATCTTGGCACTTTCTCACAGGTCAGTCTAAAGGTAGCTTGTCAAACTTCTGCTGCCTCTTGAAAAGTGAAGATTTTAAATTTGTTCTGTCTCCCCTACAGGTTTTTCTGTTTTTATGGTGATTGGGGATTGTTTGATTTATTCAGTTTTCATTAACTAAGTTGTTCTACATCCTATGACTTTTGCCATGCAAATGAATACTGATCACATTAACCCATTTTTAAAAGAACTCCGTCTAAAATGTGTTGGATTAGAAATGAATGTTCATCATATTCTGAATGTGCATCAGATCCATTTAGTCTTCTATTAGTATAATATTTAAACAGCTTTGCAGCCAGAAAGTGAGAGCTGGTGGAAGAGGAGAAGTGATCTTCAACTACCCACTTTAGATGTACAAAAACATTTCAAAAGAAAAGCAGGCAGGAATCTATTGAGAGACTAAAATAGATGTAAGCTAAATATTAGAAAAGAACAGTCTGTACAAATCATTAACACTGTTTCTTTTTGTTGTAGGCCATTGAACAAAAAATCAAAGGTAAGTTACTTTTAAAGCTATATATACACACACACACTGGAGTTTGAGTAGATTTCTTAATTTATTTGAATTAAAAGTGGGGTCTGAAACTGAAAAGGCTGAAAAGACGGTCTTGGAAAACAATGAGTGTCAGTGGCATATTTAGTGGTTTAAAAAAAGGGAATAGAAAAGATAATGGAAAATTAATAGTTTAGTGGTTGGTGTATTCCTTCACTCTTATTCACCTTTTCTTAATTATTTAGACAACACACAAACAGTGTTCTACTTTATCATCCCCTCCTTTATTTTTCTTTTCCCCTTTTCCTCTCGTTTAAAGAAAATGCAGAAAAATGTTTCCATCTCCCCCCACCCCAGCCCTGTTGTAAGTCATGGGGTGTAGTTAATCTGTTCGAGGTGCTTCTTCTGAGTGTGCTAATGGTGCCATTAGACCTCAGAGTGATAGGCCTGGTAAGTGCCCGTCTGTCTCTGAAAGGAAATGCTACATCTGGAAATTTCATCTTGGTGGTTAAGGTTCCCATGTCCAAGAGCTCTAACTTAGCTTAAAACAAATTGGGAGAATTGTGACTATTATGAATATTTGTATTATACATTTCTAGTCACTTCAATACTTCCTGTATCTTTTAAGATGAAGAAAATGCTTATCTACTTTGGGTAGATGTAACTTCCTTTATCGTACTAACTCACGTAGTTTTAGTTGTGACTTTTGTTATTGTTGTGTATTTATGCATGGAGCTAACATTGGCTAAATGCTGTGAGCTTTAGAAACCCTGGGTTTTGCTAAATATTAAACCTTGAGACAAATTACTAGGATTTTTTTAATAATGAAATGTGTTGGCTAATCATAGTAGCTCAAGGATCAGATGGCGAATTCTCCATGTAAAGGTACAATCTCATCTTGTTGCCTTGTGCATTGAGCAGTAATTACCAGGCACTTTGAGATGAGTTTAAATCTAGTTTCCTCAACTTGTTAAATCAATTAATTCATTACAACTTGCACAGAAAAGCTGAAAATCAAAAAGGACAACAATGTCTATTTTTCAAACAAAGCTATTCAGCTCAAAGAGGAACAAGCAATTATACACACGCACAAAATTTTTGGTCATCTGCTTTTGTCATTTTTATTTCCTCAGCTGTGGGCATCGCTGTCGCTTCTCAAGGTGGCGTGAGCCACATGACAGCTGTGAATTTAGAATGGACAGTACTGTCGTACAGCAAAATAGTTACCATTTTTTCTGTTGTCCCTCATGGTCAGTCTGTCTTCAATTTATTACTGCAGAATTTTAAGTGACGCTTCATAATTCTAGGATATTGGCAGATGTGTGGGGCTGTTAGGTATAATATCTATTTTACCATGGCATCTTACTACATAAGGAATGGCTGTGAAAGAAGAAAAGCACTTACTATGTACTTAAGCCAATTAATTTTCGTTCCATGCACTGACTGAAAAATGGAGCTTCAAAAAATAAGTGAGAAAGTTCGTCTACTCTAGAGGTCTCCAGCGATGTGAGAGTCTACCATCTTCATTAAATGCTCAATCCTGAACTCAGGTTTAAACCTTAATGGCCTGATTCTGTAGGCAATGGAAGTAGGGTGTGCAGGATGGCTGCACGTTTTACTTTGTCTCCTGCTGTAGGTTAACAATTCCCGTTACTGGAAAGAACAGTGCATTGTGACCACTGTCATACATAATGTAGAGTAGAAGCTCTTCTTGCCTCAAAGCAGTGAAACTATTCTGTGAACTTCTACTCCTTTGATTTCCATCACCAGTTTTCATACATTTCTAATAAATTACTTTTTAAAAAACCCTTCCTTCTCACCCAACAACTTAATGCAGTGGTCCCCAAGCTTTTCTCGGTGCACCCACTCTAACTCATGTCCATGCCTCTCTGGGGGCTGAGAGCAGGGACCATGCTGGGGCTGGGGCCGGGGCCGCAGTCAGGGCTGGGAGGTAGGCCAGGAGCAGGGCCAGAAGTGGGGCTACAGTCCAAGGTGGGGGCTAGATCAAGGATCAGGAAGGCAAACTGCACTGGGCCATGGCCACAGCGAGGGGCAGGATGTGAGTGGGGCAGGAACCAAGGCTGGAACAGAGCAGGGCTAGGTGGCACTCCCTCTCCACCCTCTGTGGGGGCTGGCCATGGCCCTGATGCCCCTTTCCCCCCAATGTTCCTCTGTGTCCCCCCAGGGGGCAGATCCCACAGCTTGGGGACCTCTTCCTTAATGTATTAGGAGCTTGTTATGCTACAGAATTTAGCTTTTGTTAGGAGAAATATAGTGTGCTTTTATTAATGTAAACCCCAAACACTATTTTTAATATGTTATAGTATAATATAGTTAAGGGAATAAAAGGTAGAGGGACTTTTAAAATCTGTCAAAGTAGTACATGCTGGCAGTCACTCTTAAGAAGTACGGATGTTATGGGATTCAACAGTGGAGCTGTTTCAAACCATAACGTCCTGCATCAAAATTTGTGATCTGTATTGTGCATACCCAATTCACTGTTTCATCGTAGTTTGATCTGCGTGCATTCAAGAGGTAAATAATAATTTTTTTCTTTTCCAAGTTACCTTCATGATAACTTCTCAAGTATTGTGTGGACGAGTTGAAGGTAGAATACAAGAGTATAGGATCACTTAAATAAATCATAATTTTTTTGTGCAAAATTACAGTAAAAATTGTCAAAATAAACCAAACTGTCAGTTAAGTCTAAAATGCATTTGTCTACTATTTTCATCCTTATAGTTCCTGAACCCCAAAGTCATTAAACCCTTTTCTTGGAATGGGGTAATGTAGTCTGACACTACTGGCCAATGTTGATTGTACCCAGCCCAGTTCAAATGAAAATATTGAAACAATTAAGTTAATATAGATATTTCAGCCATGAATAGCTGTTGGATACACTGACATAAAAAAGTGAGTATTGTTAAGTTAACCATTTTAACTAGCTTTTGAGGTTTAAAATGTATTCAGCAATTCCTAAGTCCTTCAGGGAAGGGTACTATTTGTATATGTACAGCACCTAGCACAGAGACCCTCTTTCTGGAGGTGCTATAATATCAATAAAATGTAAAGTTTGGAAAGTGCTTTGAGATCTTCTGTCAATTAAAGGTGCTGTAGAATTATCAAACGTGGTATTCTTCTACTTTAAGTTAAACAGTAGCCTGGTAAAATAGTTTTCATTTCATTTAACTTGTAATACTATTCAAAAGGAAATCTCTTGAAACCCTTCTTCAGCTATGCAAAGAAAATGGCATTGTATACTCCATGCTAAACCAAACACAATATGAGCAGTTAGTTTGCTACAAAATACCAGCTTCTGAGACTCCTTAGCGGACATCGTTGTGAACACAAAAATATGGGTGTGCAAGGCAGTGCCTTGTAATGTGAAATATTTCTTGTATGTGTATTTCAAGATAGATACGTCACATGTTAGTGAAATCATTTTACAAAGTGCAGTGGTGTAAAGGCCAACATTCCTGCTCTCTCATGCTGCTGAGTCTTCTAGTGCTTTGCCAAACGACAAAAGTTAGATCATCCATTCAGATTTTTTTCTACTTTTTCTCTAAATTTCCCGTCTTTATGGAAGAGCTAGGCATAAAACTACTGCCTTGGTTGCAGAATAGATAAACTTTGTGTCCTAGGTGAAATAGAAAGTGCCTTTAAAAATATCTGGTTATGGAATCAAATTCCTTTACTCATTTCCTGTCTTGAAACTTCATTCATTTGCTCTCTGTGAAACAAAACTGCCCATGCTCATAGTGGGTTTGTTTTCCACTTGCTCTACCTTAGTGGAAAACGATTATATTAGCATTTTAAAACCTGTTATAAAACTTGCTCTTAAAAGAGCTCATATAAATGCCATATAATTTACCTTTCTACGGATCTGCAGGGGTTAATGAATTGGCAAACAGTTAGATATTTTCCAGATCAGCTCGCTGAGCTTACAGCTGCGGCCATTTTTCCACAACGAAAATTCTAGCATTACATCTTACGTGTGTCAGCTTGAAAGCCAGTCTTCCTCTGTTTGCCCTTCAGCATTCCAGAACTGACAGCTCTTTGGGGCGTGACATGCAAGGAAAGTGTGTATTACAGTACATTTTTCAGAGGTCAGCGTAAGCAGTAATAAAAAGAGAAATATTTAAATGAGTTTGGTACTGCTCTTTGTGTGCTTTAGTTGTTTTAATCTTTGCAAGCTGATTTTATTTGAGTGAAACTTTTCCATCTGCATTAAAGTAGTTCAAACAGCTGCCATTTTTTTTATTGGAGGGGGGAGTTTGTCACTGGGCCCCTACTCCAGGAGGAGTTGGCGAGCAGCACTCTTGTAGCAGTAAAATGACACCATGCTTCTCCTCCATTTTCTAATGAAATCTGCAGAGTGGGAAAGCAACACAAGTTGGAAGCGTGTTACTTTGGAATCTCTCTGTAAACTGTAACTTCAACTTCCACTGCTTTGTGGATTTTCAGCAGGTTTGTTTATGAAAATGTGTCTCCTTTGTAATCGTTCTGCTGCTTGTCAAGAAAATTAGGAGTAATACACTGTAAGTCCATTTAATAAAGTTACCTTTAGACTTCAGGATGATGCAGAACAAAATGCTGATGTGCAAAACAATGCTTTATCACTGTTTTTTAAAGTGGTGGTAATCTAGAGATGGATTATAACACATTTCTGGGATTTAAGGGACGTTGAAATTTATAATAGCCATACTGGAGCAGTGAGGGTTAGTTAAAGTGAGATATTAACAACAGAAGTGAGTCTAATAATCTTCTGAAAAGTTGCTGAATATAAAATACAATTGGATAGAATTAATATTCTGTGATATTTTTTTTTGGGGGGGGGGGGCGTCACTTAGTTAAGAAAAATGGTTGTGCAGGGCCTGAAGACATTAATAATAAATTTGATTAAACTGAAAATAACTGAAACTTTGTATCTTAAAACATATTTGACTGTAGACAGTAAAAAACATGGCTCAAACTAAAAATGTTTTACCTGAACATTGGTTACAGTTTATTCAATTTCTCAATCTTTACACAAAGAATGAATTATTCTGTCACTGCTTTTATCTACCAAGTAAATGTACTTGTATAATGTGTATGTAATTTTTTTAATTGTTTAGAAAAATCTGCGTTCATGCTGTAGCTACTTGGGGTTTATTTATTAAAAGGATTTCATTTACTAATACGCCGTATCATTTTAAAGTTAACAAATTAATTTGAGTATCCAGGAATTAGTTCAGTTAATTTTGTTACTAAGGTACACTTACTGTGCTTTAAAGGGGCCTAAATAAGGAAAGTAAGGAATGAATGTTGCTGTTCTGCCGTGGAGTGACTTTCTCCTCCATTGGAATGTCATATGTAAATGATTTTATTCAGTCTGAGAGAAGTAAACCTACTATGGAAGGAATACTAGATGAAGTGGAAAATATCTCTTTATTGGAGCACCAACACCATATTATGTGCTGTGATAAAACAGTCCCGGCACCAAGGAGTTTGCAAGTAAATAGAAAGGCAGTACAGTTCTTATGTACCGAACACTAGATGACTAAAAAATGGATTTAGCACAAAGCACTGCAGTTCTTTATAAGTATTTTGGTGGTGGAGAAATGCTCCTTGACTGTATGCAGGTAGTGTGTCTATTCCATTTACTGCTGTCAACAGACTTTCTTACATCAAGCTTTCAGAACTTTAAAGATTAGACAGTCTGAGCAGTTGCATCAAAGGGTATATTGATAAAACTGGAAGTTAAGTTAAATAACAAGTTATTTAAATAAAAGATAAAGTTAAATAACAAGATTTGTTTAGTAAAGACCAACTCTCTTTAAATGTGTCAAAGTTGCATTAGTAAATGGACCAAGTAGTATGTGGTTGTTTAATAACTTCTTTATAAATACAAGTAATTTGTATTAATAATACTGAGGCTTTACCATTAGGAAAAATAACTGGTCTAGAAGTGCAGAGAGAAATGTATACAATACAGAGCAATTTTTTCCTTTCTTGCATCATTTTACATCGTTATTTCATTAACATTAAGATTTGAAGAACAAAGCAAAGAGAACTGATGGAAATATGTTGAAAATTTTTAAGGCATTGAATTGTGCTTGTGAAAATTAAATGCATTTGATCATAGGTCGTTCATGCCCTGTTGAATGTGTGCATGTGAAACATTGTTAGAGAACCTCAATTCAGTAGCCTTCTAAAATAGGTAACAGAACTCTAACATCAGCAGAATCTAATACTGTTAGTCATTTTACCAACATATCAGTATATCTAATTACTTGTGAATGCCTTCCCTCTCCATGCTCCTGTGCATTAAAATGACTGATGTCATGGCCATTCTTCTACCTAGTTCTGTCCCTCTCCGTTCAGCTGTGAAATAGAGTGGAACTGGGTCACTGCTGTGGCAGAAGAGTGGAAGATGGTGGTTCTGTGGTGTTGTGCATGTTTGTAATCACCTGAAATAAAGTATCCCTTTCTCTGCCCTTGAAATTCATATCAAGGCTTTATCTCTGCCAGCCCTCCATTGGAGGAGAAATAGCATATATGCTTCAAATGTTGCTTGTATGCAAACATTTTCTTTGGGCTTTGTCGGTTTTTCTCATAGACTGATAACTGGTATTCAGGGTGCTAAATCCACTGGGTGCGCTGTCTATACTTAGATTTGATCCTACAGGGTACTAAAAAATTTTTTCAAAGGAATGTGTACACCAGTGGGCCTTTCTTGAGGTATGTGTGTTTTTTTTTTTTTTTTTTACCTAACTAGTAACAGTCATGTTCCTTGTATTGAAATGTGTTCTAAGCAAAGCTTCAGGGAGCTGGATTTTGCTTAGGTTTTCTAAGGCCATACTGCATTTTTACGTGAAAGTAAGTGTTTGTGTGTGATTTTCATCTATTATTATTTTTTCATCGGACCATTTTGTTCTTGCTACCAGCACACTAGGGACTGTATAATGAAATGCAAAAAAGAAACGGTTTAGGAAAAGCTGTGGGTACGTTAATGGCATGCTAAATGTGCAGAGCAGTCTTTAAAGGAAGATAAAGAAAACCTGATAGAATCTCAGGACCTCAGACACCCCAAAATCATGCACTTCGCGGTAGGAATGCCGTCCAGTTTCAGTTATACCTTCAGGGCCTGGCTTTGAGACAGCAGTTGTGCAGGCTTTTTAAATATTGTTTGAGGTTAAGTGTTTGAGTCAACTTGGGGGATTTAACTATGATGTTCCCGTTAATTTCAGGAGAGCTGGTTAAATTCTCTAGTCCACATTGAAAATCATAGCCTAAATATTTTCTTTACTCTTTTTATCAAAGAAAAAGTAAACTGAACAAACACACACAATTGTCTTTAATCACTGATGTATAATGGACTTGAAAATAGTGACTTTTACAGTTACAATAGAGTTGGTTTAAACTCATTTAATTTGTTTGCTTTTTGTATTGGCTGGGGTTGGATGGAGCAAATAAACAGGTACCAATTAAATATTGTAATCACCTGTTTATTCACAGAACCTTTCTTTCAAATTCTTTGGCCTCAATTGTACCTTAAATGGCCGTGCTGTCAAGGTTAGGAAAGGTAATTCTGATTTCCTTGAAGCCGAATGGTTGGCATTTCATCCAGGGAGGCAGAGAGTCATGTCAAGTGATATGATAGTTGTCCTGCTATCACTCTCTGCTGACAGTGGACTGGGCGAAGGCTGGTACGTAGACATTTCCATTTAGATATCAGGATTGACAAGAGAGCCCAGTGTTCACGACTCATTCTTTGTTCCTAAGCTTGCCTTATGTTCTCTTCCGTGTTGACATCATAAAAGACTTGTCCACAAAGGATATTTGATTTTTCCCACAATAGGAAATAATGCAACCCAGAATTTGTAGTTTACTTTAGGTGCTAAAACAGACTTGGACTGATGAAGTGCTGGTCCATCAAAAAGCAAGAACCTGTTGGATCTTTGTAAGACGTGGCAATGAAAGACCTGAGTTGGGTTAACGGTTGGGAATCTATACAGCTACTCTGAATCCCATGCGAGAAAATGGGTGTCTATAGCAAGGTGTATTGTGGAGACTGAGCAAATATATATCCACCCAAAATATGTCGGTTCCTTTTCTTACGCTTTTTTTGAGTTGGAAAACTAGTGTACCTTTGATTAATTCTCTTCACTTTTTTTTTTTTTTTTTGGTGGGGGTTAGTGCCAGAACAAACAAAGGCCAGTGTAAGCCAGCCTCAGCCTGTCACCTCTCCCGGCACTTCCACAGCAACCAGCACTAATAATAATGCCAAGCGGGCCACAGCCAGCAATCAGCAGCAGCAAACCTTGCCTCGATACCCTCCTCGTGAAGTACCACCACGATTTCGACACCAGGAACAAAAACAGCTTTTGAAGCGAGGTCAACAGTTACCAGTTATAGCTGCAAACCTGGGATCCACTCCTAACGCATTAAACAGCCAATCAGGAGACAGCATTGTCACAAGTAAACAGCCACTGACCAACGGAGAAGTGCCGAACAGCAGCAAAAACCAGTCAGGTGAGAGAGGAAGTCACTTGTTTTCGGTACGGTTAATATCGTATTAGTAACTACATCAGAATGATTACATTGGTTCAACTCCGTACACATTTTAGGGCAAAGAGGAGAAGAGTTCTCCACTGTCGGCTGTTCATGTTAATCATTAACTTTAAAATACGATCTCCTCCTTTGCGCTATTCCAGCAAACCACACCTGATCATTCTCGGCTCATCTAGTTTTTGACGAGTAATTTACATACTGTACAGGTGCATATCTGCCTTTGAACCCTGCAGGGGTTACGTTTATATTAATATCCTTGCTACTTCCCTCCTTTGATCTTAATGATTGAGCAGAAAGGTCCCAATAAAAGGAACCCCTTTCGGTAAAGAGTGCCACAAGTCTGTCTGTTAGAACATGTCCAATCTCCAGGAATCTGCACAGCACCCTCAAAATAAGTTTCTTGTTTCAGATCCAGTGACACCATACTGAATTTCTGGCTGAAAAAAATCAAAGCCATTATTCTGATGTTAGGTTTGAGTTTTACTAAAACAATTAGATTTATGTATATACCCTAGAACTGTCTCTGCTGACAGAATATCTGGGCCTCTTGCAGGATCTGCTTTTCTGGAATCAGAGCAGAGAACGACTGCTCTTCATATCAGTATCTCCTCTTTATCATAAGCTCTTTACTCTGATCCTTTGTCCTTCTTGGCTTGAACTGCCTCCCTTCAGATACCTTCACAACAGTGTAACAAAACTTGCCTGTGTTGATGTAATTTTTGAACAGAGTAATTAACTATTGGAACAATTTACCAAAGGTAATGGTGGGTTCTCCATCACTGACAATGTTTTTAATAATAATTGCATCTTTTCTAAGAGGTTTGCTCTAGGGATTAATGTTGAGGAAGTGCTGTGCTCTGTGTTATATAGGATGTTAGATTAACTGATCACAATGGTTCCTTCTGACCTTGAAATCTATGAATAAGTTTGCACTTCTAATGAATGAACTGGGTTATTGTTTATTGATCTTCCTTTAGAAAGATAAAGGTAGTGTATTCTTGATTGGAAAGAAACAACTCCGGTGCCAGGCATGTAACTTTTCAGAATGGTTTTGGTATTTCACATTCAGCCATCATCTTCTCCATAATGTGTTTGTGTTTCTTATGCTGGTATTTGTAGCTGTTTAGTTTTTACTAAAGGCATTTAGTAGTTGTGATGCAGCTTTTCACCTGAGCCTTGTAAATGTAGCTGCAATTCATAGTATCCCTAGTGTGTGGCACCACAGAGGCTATGCCCTAGAGGTCTTCAGTCACAAAAAGGTGATTTCCTTTTAAAAAAAACTTGTGAAGGAAATCTTGATGCCTTACTCTATTTTATATCCTTGGTCGTTTATCTGAACTCATCAGAATCTAGAAGATAGCAGTATTTAAAATGAAGGTAAAGGGTCAGATGTGTTGCTGTCAAATACTATACACATGTATATCCATCTAAATCATATGGATTGTTACAATATCCATTAAAATATTTTGCAAATTGTTGGTATTTTTTAAATCAGATAGTGATTTCTTAAATTGGGCTTATACTGTTCAGCTTTGTGTTTGTAACTTAATGAGCACAGTCTATAACCAGGTTTTTTAAAATCCCTAGTTTCTTACTGATGAAATTGTTTTCTCCATAAGTCTGTTGTCATGTGACAGCAAAGAAAAATTTCTCCCTCCAGGCAAACTATTAGAAACGGGTTACATATGTTGTATTACGTTCTAATATTGTCTTACACAGCCTTTTATTTGTTTCTCTTCTGATGTGGTTGATAGGATTCCAACCTGTGAAAAAAGTTTGTTTACTGGTCCCTTCCACTCTTTGTGGCTCTTTGTTATAATTCTCAGAATTTGTTGGTCTGGCTGAAGAATCTCCTAGCTAGAAGATCCAGATTCAACTCCCTGTAGTGACCTGCAGTGTTGTACTAAGGGCTCCAGCTGCTTAAATCTAGGACCTTCCTGGTTCTTGGATGGTCCAGATGGTCAATAAAAGGCCCCATGAAACTTTTTTCAGAGAAGAGAGACTAATCCAGTTGTCCTGACTGTCCTTCGTCCATTTCTCAGAACAGGCTTTGTGAGCTGGTGCGCCTGGTCAGTCACTGCACTCCCAGATCCCTCCTTACTTTGCATTTTATTTCCCTGGAATTGTCATGTCTGAGAGTCAGAATGATCGAATAATTGATGTGTAAAACTGGGAGACGTGGGTCCTACCCCCATCTATGCCACGTGCCTTTTTGTGTGACCTAAGGCTTCATTTTCTCATGTGATGTAGGGATGATGCCCAGAGAGATGCGGCTGTAATGTTTGTAATGTGCTTTGAGATCTGTAGATGAGATGGTGATAAAGTACAAGGAATGGGTTACAAGACGTAGTGTAGCACAGAGCATGCTTTGAAGGTTACTGGAGTTTGAATGCATAAGAACCCCACTTGAAGGTGTCACTTGCTGGTGTCATATCACAAGAAAATATATGTGAATAATCGGCTAATCTCCCTATTTTGTCACTTCCCTCTTCTCCTTCATCCAGCCATTAAAAAAATCTTAGGTCCGCTCACTACTATTGGTACCCCAGTCCAGAGATTAAAGATACCAGAACACCAGAAAATTAAAGTAATTCTTTGCTTTTATAATTAAATCTACGTACAAGTGAGCTGGACAGCAAAGAATTCTGCATGTCAGGAAGAGTGTCAGAGCCCAGAAACCCATGCTCATTCATATATTGTTTCCATCAAGATTTTCCTAAGACTTGTGAAAGCTCCCCTCACCAAAGCAATCCTGGTTATCCCTTTCCAAAAGGTACGATAATCGCCCTGTGGCACATTCCGTAGTCATGATGATAAACCCAAGTAAGCAGGCAGAGATAATGTGGGAGCCAGTAACCTATTGGAAGGAGAGTACTCTATACCCTGATGTCATGGCTCGAGCAACTTTTTAACAAGAACATTGGCGATTGGTACTGCCCTCAGCATGTAAAGTCCTTAGCTCCATTCAGTGGAAATATCTGCCACTAGATATGTGCTAACATCCACACTGTGCTCTAAGATGTTCTGAATACACAATTGACTTCAATACAGAATGGGAATTTGGACAGTGAACAAAAAGCCTTACTTAATGCAAGAGATGCGGGGGGAGCTGGCAAATTAATTAGTGTATAATTGATACTTTTTCTAATGTGTGGCGTCAAAGACCTGCAAAACCATAAAAATAAGGGAATTCATCTTGGTGGAAAACTCTCCCTGTCTCACCTCATTGTGTACAAGTTTTGTTAACTGAGTCATAAATTAAAATAAATAGAACTTCATGGACCTGTATCCACTTGGCCTTTTAAGAGGAGTTCTAGAGCTGTCAAATATGTGAATCTTGGCTCTGTCTGTCGGATGGCCAGCATCTAAATGTAGGCTTTTTGTGAATTGCTCCTGGAAGCAAATTTACCCTTTTGTTTGTTAGGTTCTCTAGAAAGGCCACAGAAAGCAGATTAATAATTTATGCTGATGTTGATTTCCCTGGGCAGTTTAGGCTGATTGTAAATCTTCTGGACTTGGCACCCCTAGAAAATATTTATCTGCAAAAAAAGATAATTTATTGCCTATATTCCTTATGAACCCACACTCCTCCATTTTGAAAATTAATCTGTTCTGTTTAGAGATGAAGTAAAGTTTGGAGATACGATATTTATACTCTGTGTGGCAAATCATTTTTCCTTTAGGGTCATTCTTCCTTGTGGAACACAGTTGAGGCTGAGACTCAGGAATGTTGTTCCATGAGAAATATTTTCTGAGAAGTTTACAGGTAGCTCTTGCTTATGAGATGTAGCCACATCAGTTAAAATCATTTTCTTTATCAAAACTTTGTCCCTGTTGTAAACCATGAGGTTGAGCTTCATAATAAATCCAATTCCAAAGGGGTAGCCGTGTTAGTCTATTGTAGAAAGACAACAGAGTCTTGTGGCACTTTTAAAGACTAACAGATTTATTTATTTATTTATTATTTATTAATAAATCTGTTAGTCTTTAAAAGTGCCACAAGACTCTGTTGTCATAATAAATCCAGCCTCTTTTGTTTTTCTGTTATGACAGCCTCGTCTTCTATCTTAACAATCTTGAAATCTTCATCAGTTTGTAATGTAAACCAAAATGGTAAGGAGATAATTACTGAACCGTTAATGCAGGCTACAGTGAGCTAAATACGGCTGTTACAAATCATTATTTCAAACTGTGTGGCACATTGGGAGATACTTCCCTGGTTAGAGCAAAGGATTGTAAGCCATCAGGATCTTGACTCTAATCCAGGCAGAGTTACTTTTTGAGTCTGTCTTATTTTAGGCAAGTCTCCTTTTATTCTTGTGGCTTTGACAATGCAGCTCTAAAACTATTAAAACAGTAGCTTGCAGAAACAAAAGATGTGTGCATATGTTCAAGCCGCCCTGGGTAATTTTACAAAAAAGGAGCTGGGATTTGAGGAATCCTTGTTAATTGTGGAGTTCAAATTAATTTGAGAAACCTTTCAAATATTAAATATAGTAGATTTTTAAAGAGTAATGGGAAAGTAATTGTGAATTTTAAATCTGTCACACCATTTGATTGTGTACATAACCAGTTGCAAATGTTATCCTATTGTAGGAGGCAGAAGCTAGCAAAAAATATACCTAGTGTTTAGAAGTTTAGGTTAGTTGAAGCCCATCCCTAACAAACTTGGCTAGGTGCTATGAGGCACCAGGAATAAAAAACCAGGAAGCAGAACATGAGCAGATGTGTAAAAGGGCTTTTAGGTAAAGAAAGAAATCACAGTCCAAGGATGATGTGTGATTATTAACTTACCAGTGAGCAGGGTTGAGCTAGAGGTCAATGTTCAAATTTTGTGATTCTTGCACTGGTCAGGGTTTAACAAAACACAATTTTATGATATCTTTATATTAATGGCAAAAACTATCCATTTAACAAGAGCAGTTACTTATTTTGGGGTCAAGAATTTTTTAATTTAGTTATACTTTACATCAGGTGTTTTTTATTTTTAAAAACAAAACTTGAAGTTAATAGAAATCAAGAAGGAATAGAAACAATGAGCGAAGATAAAATGTAAAATTATAAATACTAGCTTTTTGCATATGCAGTGCTGTCGTGGCGGGATCTTGGTAAAAAAAAAACTAGTTTTGTTTATCTCAGATGCATTTGAATTTATTGCTGCTTGGTTCATACTTTACTGACACTATCTAATGAAGATGGACTGCCCTTTTGACAGGGAAAACTTCTCTTGGGAGAAAGGATGCTAAGAAACTGGTTCTAAAATAGAGTGCTTTGAGGAATAATTCCAAGGGAATACTTTAATTCAATAACAATTCTGTAATGTTTTGCTTTTTCATAGGCATGCCTCCCATTCGGGACTTGGTCAGCCATTCCCCTAACCAGTCAGGTGATGCATACCTATTTCAGTCTCATACTTGTTCTGCACTTCCTGTGTGTTTGTAAGAGTTACCTATTTCAGGAACGACTTGCACAATTATCTCTTGATTTTTGCTGCTTGGTTGTTTGTGTCTTGAAAGCTTGACTGTTGATGTGCATGACTGAGTTAAATGCTTACTGTTCGTTTGTGTACTTGTATACTACAATTAAGTTATGAATTCTTAATTTTATATACATACATTCTTTGAGGTAAGACTCTTGACTACACAAATAGGTTCTAGTGTGCACCTGGGTACTGTATATAACAACTAAATGTGACCCTGATACTAAATAAACATTGCATTGTGTTCAGTAAGTATCATAATATGAAGTTTCAGATTTTTCTGATTTGTTCCTTCAGCTAGTCAAGTAACACAAAACTAAGAAATATTTTTAATCACTTATAAATATCCATATATAAGGTGCAAGAACATTCACAAATGGTCTGACTGGGGGGTTTTGGCTGCCTTCACATGCCCTGTAACTCTGAGGGCTCTTTCAGTGTTAGTTTCTGTCCCTTTTGATACATCAGAAGCTTAGGCAGATTTTTTTTTTCTTTTGAGTAGTCAGTCAGACTTGCAGAAGTTCTAAAAAGGAGCTGTATCTTAAGAACTGACTTTTGCAGAATAATGTTTGGGAACGTATATGCTTAAGAGTATCTAGAATGAGCTGTTAACAGCAAATGTACTTCTAGACATTTTAATTAGTGCGAAATTCTTTTGGCAGTTGAGTAACTTAATGGGTTTTTAAACAGAATAGTTACAACGAGGTCACTTGCTTCTCAGCCTTAAGTGTGTTGGTTCCTATTTTATGTTGAGACTGGCTCATGCCTTGTGTAGATGGAGGAGAGAACTGACAGAGGTGTCCAATTCCATTGAGATATTAAACTGAAGTCGTCCTCTTCCATGTAAGTGCCCATGAGGGTGCTAAAGATCTTAATGTACAGGACGATAACAGTGGTGTTCAAGTCAGGCTATAAACACATGACAAACTTGTCCCGCAATAAGCTGTTGCGGGGCAAAGAAAGCGCTATAAATATAGTGCTTTTGTGTGTACATAGGTGCTCCTTGGAGCGCAAAGGAGTGTTCACACATGTAAATGCCCCTTTGCAATACAAGGAGCAGTGCATGGTGGGCACCTGTCCCACCATGCACTGCCTGCAGCCAGCCTTTTGGCTGGCAGTGGGCTGCCCCAGGGGTTCACTGGGCTAGGGGCTGGGTGCAGCCCCCACTGCCTCCCGAAGCCTAGCCACCAAGCTTGGGGAGGCGGTGGGGGCTACAGCCAGCCCCCTCCACCATCTGCCAGGCTTCGGGTGGCGGTGGAGGCTGCGCGCTGAAACATCGCAGCCCCTATCGCCACCCAATCCCCTGCAGCTGGACTAGGGGGCTGGCCCGAACCAGCTGCCCTTGCCGGTTTGGGCCAGCCCCCTAAGCCCAGCTTCTGGACTTTGGGTGGCAGCTCCAATAGTTGTCAATTTCACTGCTCTGCTAGAGCAGTGAAAATGACTTGACAGCTCCAATGTCCCAGAGCAGCCTGGATTGGCACTGGATTGGACATTTCCAGAGGCTGTCAAAATTGGAAAACCTGTACACACGAGCACTACCGCGGAACAGCTGTTCCACAGTAAGCCTAACCACTCTCGATTTGAGTGCTTTAACTGTTGTGGGGCAAGAGGGTGTTGCCGCGCAACAGGGAAAATGCTCGTGTGTACGCTGGCAGCTTTATCGCGCAGTAAGGAGCCGTATCGCGCGATAATGATCATGTGTACATGGCCTCAGATACTCCTGTCTGTGAACAAAACCCAAGTTCTCACATATAAGGCTTTGGGTTGCTGGTGTATGTTGTAGCTATTGTTTGCTTACACAGTAACTGCCCTTCCCTCTCTTGTTCATTACATTGTGATGCTTCATGTATGAAACGTGGTATAATTACCTTTGGGGATTCTTACAGTTTATCCATTTTGTTATAAATTTATTGCCACAACATTTGTAATTGTATTAGCAGTACATGTGTGTGAAACCATAGCTGCAAAATACCTTCCTACATCCGCAAACTCTGAAATCTGAATGGCGAGTTCTTTGAATCTGAGCAGTTGAAGAGAAACTGCAAGTTGACCTTGTTTTATTGGACTGTAATAATACTTTATATCTGATGCATGATATTGCAGTCTCAACTTTCTGGTAGGAAGCTCACTATTAATTCTAAAGACTATCTGAAATAAAGGGGTAGGGGCAGACCTTTTATAAACTAACTTTAAGGTTACTAATCTAATGGCTTTATCCTGTTTTCAGCAGCAAGTTCTGGGTACCTTAACAAGGAGAATAGCCCTGAGTTTTTAATGCAGAATTATATTTGGTAAGGTTTTTCAGAGCAATCTCAGAAAACCTTTTCGTATAGAATGCTCAGTTAATCCCGTTAGTCCAGTTATTTTGGTTGAATATCACATCTGAGTACAGTGCAAAGAAGAAATCCTTCATATTGCGGTAAAGTCATTGTCTTTCAAAATGTTGTGCAAGGTTTCAGTGAATTACAGCTATTCACTTCCTTCGTCAGTGTTTTCAGTGGTGCACTCAGTCATATGACATTAGCAGGGAGATGCAGAAATAAGCTCTTTGCTTTGGCAGTCATTTTTAATTTTATTTGTTTTAAAATAAAAATCTGACCCAATATTTGTCTTAATTGTATACCAGTCCTTAAGGCATATTTCAGAGAAACTTGAAACGCTCATAAGTAATATTATCCATATTGTAAGATATAACAGGTTTTCTATTAACTTCCAACTGATGAGTAAAAAATTAATAGTGATAGCGAATCTACTCTGTAACTTTAAGTGTTAATAGTTGGAATTTCTTGGATATTCAACTAAACAAAATCAGCATAATTTTTTTGATTAGATGCCAGGTGCTATTGCCTAAAAATTGATCCGTAGACTTTAGCTGTTAACTAGAGAAAGTGAATTTGTCACTTTGCTTCAATCATTGTCCTGCCCATTCTCCATCCCTTGTTTAAATGGTAAATTGGGGGGGGCAGAGGGGCATCATGTCTTCATGTCAGACTGTAAAGTGTCTTGGTTGCTGTTCATGCTATAAACATGCTAAATAACCATCTGGAAAGCTCTAGAGACTTGCTGCTCTAAAATGGTAGGGGAGCAAGCAAGACGTTTGTGTGACTTCTCTTGTGTCCCTTTTAAGGCAAATACACATTAGTGAAGGCACTTGTAGTCTGTTCATTCACAAACTGTGCGTTTTCCATAACTACTGTATAAAGAACATGTAATTCCACTATACAGATGTACGTGTTTAGCGTAGAAACATTTTACAGGCTAATTAACAATTACCCACGTAAATAAGGTAATCAAATGTTTGAATATTCTGAAGCAAACACGTTAACTGTGTTAGCAAATGGCACAATTTTCTTTTAAACTAAGCAAATCTTGAATGTCTGTCTGTCTGTCTGTTATCCCTTTCCTTCAGGCATAAAATAGCACATTTGGGAATGTGAGATTATGCTGCTTTCTTACCTGTCAGTGCAAATATTGAGCCAATAACGTACCTGACCGCTTTCATATTTCCGTATTTTACCTCATACTGTTTAAGCATTGTATTTCCAAATAGCTAACCAGCTACATTTTGGTTGATTTTTTTCGTACAACTTACAGCAAACTTTAAAATACATATATATTGATGAGGGTGGAAGAGCACTGTTGTTCATCTTGTCAGTTTGCTGGAAGAAAAAGGAGTTCAAGTCTCTGCAATAGAGTTTTAGGAACACAATGACATTGTGGCAAAACACACATTTTGGCATGCTATTCTGTCTTTGGCAGTAGTCTGTATCTGATACGTCAGTAGAAAGTTAAACCTTATTCTGCATGTAGCCCATTGTGAAAAATTTATGAATTAACTATGGAGAATTTCTTCTTGATTCTTGCATGTGATTATTTTTTACCCTGAAAGAGAAAATGGTTATTCTTTGTTTTAATTTGCATAGGTATCAATTCAGCTATTTGATTTGCTCTCCTGAGTTCCTCAGGGGAGAGAATTTCATAGCTTTCACTTTATTCCTCTTAATTTTGACTGTGACGTAGTCCCTTCTGGCTTTTTCATTCCCAGGAATAGTGTCTTAATTTTTGCAGTCTTCTATGGAATTGAACCTTGCCACTAAACCACTTCCCCTTAAATCTCATCTTTACCTTCCTTTTTCTTTGAAGTGACTTCCTGTAAAACACTTCCTTCTACATGGAGGATTATGTACAAAAATAAATGTCTTAAATAACCTGGCACTTAAGATTTATTAGTCAATATCCTTTAACAATGCTTCTTTCCTTACCTCCTTTCCCTGACTACTGTTGCAAAGTATTCCATGCTATTAGGTCAGTTTGACTTCCTCTTACCTAGAACATTCTCCCTTTCAGAACATCTCTTTCAAGCTTTCAGAATGCGTTTTGTAATGGCAATCCAAACTCCTAGTTTATTACAGATGCTGCATTTCATGTCATACCTCGTGTGTGTGTGTGTGTGTGTGTGTGTGTTTTGCATGCCCTTGCGAAGTGTTCTGGTAAGTACTGCGTGTGGCAACTGACATACCTACAATGTCTTCATAGCGTCCAGTGACAAGTGTTAGAGTATTCTGTGCAGTACCTCTAACTTTGAATTTCTTGCCTTCTCTTGTATTTTCCTTTTGGTGTTGATTACAATTTTTGAATTTACAATAATACTCTTGTATTTTTCCTTTTCCTTTTAGACCTGAACCACAGTGGTCTAGGATCCCATTATGAAAATTCTCACTGGGGCCCAGTCTCTTCAAATAGCGACTCCAGCACAAACTGGGATAAAGTTATCGTAGACGGCTCTGACAAAGAAGCATGGCCATCAATTACAGGCAGTGATCCAGAGTTGGCTTCAGAATGTATGGACACTGACTCCGCCTCTAGCTCTGGCTCAGAGAGAAATCTTGTTACAATGGCTTCAGGGAGCACAGGTGGTGAAAATGATGGCATTCGGAATGGCATTGGACATGGTTCTCAAAACAAGTTTGTGGTTGGTAGCAACAGCAATAATGTGGGCAATGGAAGTATTAATGGTCCGTGGGGTTTATCCCATGGAGCCATAATAAGCACATGTCAAGTTTCTGTGGATGCTCCTGACAGCAAATCTGAAAGTAGCAACAATCGAATGAATGCTTGGGGCACCATAAACTCTTCATCAAATGGAGGGTTAAATCCAAGCACTTTGAATTCAAATGGCAACCGTGGTGCCTGGCCCGTATTGGAGAAGAATGGACATGCCCTGAAAGGGTCTGTAGGGAGTGCTGGTTCTGGCACAAATATTCAGTGCAGTACTGTAGGTCAGAAGTCTAACAATCAGAGTATTAACTCTAAAGTGGGTGGTTCAGCCCATGGTTCCTGGGCAAGCCTTCAGGAAAACTGTGATTCTGAAGTGAATGGTACAAGGAAGGTTTCATTCAGTGGACAACCTCAAAACCTTAACACTGAAATGAATGGACCAAATAACACTACTAACTTTATGACCTCTAGTTTACCAAACTCTGCTGGTTCAGTACAGATTAACGAACTGCCTAATAATACAGGGCCTGGGGCCTGGCGTGTGAGCACAATGAATCATTCTCAGATTCAGGCCTCTCCAGTTACAAATGGCACTTCCACTTCTCATCTTAGCAATGGTGAGGCAAAAAATGCTGTATCTTACGGTACTACGTGGATTGCCTATGGTTCTAATTACTCGGGAGACAAATGTTCAGGCCCAAACAGCCAAGCTAATGGTGACACTGTGAATGCAACTCTAACGCAGCCAGGCATCAATGGGCCTGACAGCACGAGCTTTCAAATCAATGGGAATAAAGGAGGAGGAGTATGGGAGGGAGGAACAGTCAACGCCCAAAATATGCCATGGGGGAGCGTAAATGGTGTGAGTTCTGGAGGTAGTCGAAGAGGATGGGGCAACTCTGCACAAAACACTGGCCCTAGCATTTCAAATGGGGAATGGAGTAAACTGCCTAGCAATCAGCATTCCAATGAAAACGCAAATGGAAATAGTCGGAAATTCACAAATGGATGGAAGTCTGCTGAAGAGGATGAACTTAATAGCCAGAATTCTGCTGCATCTCAAATAACGGAGCAGAACAATGTATGGGCCAAAACAGGTACTGGGGATAACGAGGGTAATATAGAGAGCACTGAATGCCAGGATGATAAAGTAACTGCGGAAGGACAGAACCGAGAGAGAAGAAAAGTTGACCAGCACACATTACTCCAAAGTATAGTGAGCAGAACTGACTTAGATCCACGTGTCCTTTCCAACTCTGGTTGGGGACAGACTCCAATCAAACAGAACACTGCCTGGGATACTGAAATATCGCCGAGAGGTGAAAGAAAGACTGACAATGGGACAGAGGCCTGGGGAGGCTCGGTGACACAGACTTCCAGCTCAGGGGGATGTGTGGAGAGACCTAGCCCTAATGTTAATGATACCTCATCTGTATCAGGGTGGGGCGATCCAAAGTCTGCTACAAGGTGGGGAGACTCCAAAGGTTCAAACAGTCAAGGGGGGTGGGAAGAGGATTCTGCTGCTACAGTAATGGTCAAGAGCAATCAAACATGGGGAAGTGGCAAAGACGACAAGTCATCTTGGAACGAGGCACAGAAGATCAAGCAGGGATGGGTAGATGGACAGAAAGCCAGCCAAGGTTGGGTAGTTTCTGCCAATGACAGCTGGGGAGAAAATTCCAGAAACAACCATTGGGGTGAGGCTAAGAAATCTAGTTCAGGGGGTAGTGACAGTGACAGATCAGTATCTGGTTGGAATGAGTCTGGTAAAGCAAATTCTGTTCCTTGGGGAAGTAATAATGCTAATGCCCATAATTCTTCAGGATGGGATGAGCCTGCAAAGTCTAATCAGAGCCCGGGCTGGGGCGAACCTCCCAAATCCAATCAGCCTCAAGGTTGGGGGGATTCATCAAAGCCAATCAACTCCCCAGATTGGAACAAGCAGCAAGATGTTGGATCTTGGGGAGGGTCATCTACTGTAAATAAACCCCCAGGTTCCGGATGGTTGGGGGGACCAATACCAAGTCCAGCAAAGGAAGAGGAACCCACAGGATGGGAGGAGCCGTCCCCAGAATCAATACGCCGTAAAATGGAAATTGATGATGGAACTTCTGCTTGGGGTGATCCAAGCAAATACAACTACAAAAATGTGAATATGTGGAATAAAAATGTCCCAAACAGTAGCAGCAGTTCGGACCAGCAAGCACAGGTACATCAGCAGCTACTGCCTTCAAGTGCCATGTCCATCAAGGAGAGCAGTAATGGTTCTGGTAAGATTTCTTTTAACCCAGGCTTGTCTTTTATCGGGCAATTATATAACATTTCTCTGGACTTTATTTAAAACCAGAGAGTTCCTTAAAGGGGGCGGAATAATTTTGTCAGAGATCTGATGTCAGTATGAATAGGTTTTCTGTGCTTTTTATTTTAAGGAGTCTTTTGGAAATTTAAATCTGAACTTGAGCAGTATTGTGCAGGCTAAGCTACTCCTCTTGTGTGTAAGTGGTTGGGGTGTAGCGGAAGAATTGGGGAAAGAAAGAGAAGGGTTTTGCTTTGTAGGTAGCCCCAGATTTTATCCAACTTCAGCTGTGCCATTAACATTAAGCCTTCATAGGGAACAGAGTAGTGTTGAGAGGTGTCCACAAGGTACAGTGCAGACTCAAGGCTTCTCATTGCCAGCAATGAGGAGGGCACTTCGTTCAGTTCTTGGCAAGGAAAGGCAGTGGGAATTTATTTGTATGCTATAGCCCGTTTGGATTTGAGAGAGATTAGGGAAGAGGTAGGTGTGCTTGCTCGGTAGATTGAAGAAAGTATTTGTCTTCCAGTAATCTTTAGTTGCAATTGAATCATATCCAGAAGAGGAATGCCTTGCATTATTAGATATTTAGTATCTACATTTTGACTAGAGACTTTTCAAATGAGAATGTCTTCCAGCATGGAACTGGTATATATTTAGATTTTTTTTCCTCCTGAAGAATCTTACAACTGCAATATTTTACTTGATTGCAAATGTATTTATCTTGCTTTTAGCTATTTGTGCTTTATTATATTTTGGAAGTGTAAAAAGCCCCTCAGCAGTCTACATAATCTTTTAAGGCTTGTTAAACTCACCAGTCATTCCTGCTGCTTTAAAAAGGTTGGGGAGAGCCGCCTCCTCCTCCCACTACTGTAGATAATGGAACTTCAGCGTGGGGTAAACCCATGGATACTGGGACTAGCTGGGGAGAGCCCGTCGGTGATGCAGCAGGCACCTCTGGCTGGGGAAGTGCTTCTCTTGGTCAACAAGCTCCAAGTAAACCTGGTATGTGCGTCTGTAACTTCTCTAAGTGTGCAGGTAGTGAAATGTTAAATACTGTCCAGGAAGTTGGATTGTGAATCCAAACATAAAAGGCTTGTATCTTGACAAACATAAAAATAAAATGTAGATGTCCTCTCTCTTTGCTAATGACCTTCTCTGATCTTAGTTACTGAAGATGCATTCTTTCATTAGTATTGTTAATATCAATGGGGAAATTAGCATCTTAACTAGAGGCATCAATTAAAACAAATACTTCCTGATGTCCTTAATCTCCCTGGATGCATAAGATTATGGCAGGATATCAGGTTTGTCACAATTAATAATAAGGTTTTAATTAACAATTAAATTGTAAATTTGCCAGACTATATTTATTTGGATTAAAGGGAGTTCCTGACTGGGAAAAATCTTTACAACCAGGGCTTAAATCTATGCAAGATGGTTGGTGTGGCGATGATATGCCATTGACAGGAAGTCGTCAGACCAGCTGGGAGGAAGAAGATGATGTAGAGATTGGAATGTGGAACAGCAGTTCATCCCAGGAAATCAACCCATCTTTGAATTGGCCATCATACATGAAAAAAATGCCTACAAAGGTAATTATGGCTTTAACAGGTGAGGCTGGAGTTTAAGAATGCAAGAAGGCTGTATGACAAAAAATTGACATCATTCCTAAAACTTCTCAGACGGAAACGATTTTGTAGTTCTTGTGAGGAGATTTATGGTGGGGGGAGGGGGGAGTTGTATTGCAATAGCTTGCAAATGCCCTGGTTAGTATTCAGGGCCCCCTTGAATTCCATTGTGTAATTATGTAAGAAGGCTTAATCCCTGTTTACAATCTTAGGTAAGTGCTGCTCACCATGTTTCAAGTGTCAAAGCAATCTCTTTTATTTTTAAGGGAACAATGAAAGGTGGAAATAAACAAGATGAAACGTGGATAAATCCATTTATTAAGCAATTCACAAATCTCAGTTTTTCGGTAAGTATTGTATGTTTCCCAGGCTTCGTAAATAGCCTTGTTTTCAATTAAATCATTTTCAAGTTTAGATTAACTCCTTTCTACTTGGATTTGGTTTTTTTCTTTCCTCTACTATTCGGATGGTCCATATAAGAAAACCTATTGTTGAAAAACTTCTCTACAAACATTAGAGTTTTAATTCTGGGGGGCCCGGGGGGGAGTAAAAGAGCGGCGGGGGTGGGAGGATGTCTGTCTTCATCTAAATAGGGTCAGGAAATAGGAAGAAAGCTTGCAAAATCACATTTGCTTTGTCAAAGGTTTGATTATTTTTTTTTGCAGGGTTGAATTGAAATACTGTATTTCGATCTCCTTTTGTGTATAATTTTTTTAATGGTTCTGATTTAAACCAATTAATTTTATTACCTCAGAGAGAATCATCAGAAGAAACCATACCGAGCAATAAGATGGACCTGTCTGGAGGTGAGCGTAAGGAGAATAGTCTGGTGTTTAACTCTCATCTCTATTGCACCCCTTCTGACTTGGTTTGCTTCCTCTTGTGAGAATTTCACTGTTTAGTATCTGTCCCCTAAAGGAAGAAAGATCCTGGTTATGTAAATGTTTGTTTGCACACATGAGAAACTCAACATACATGAGTACTCACATTGACGGCAATGGAATTACTGGTGTGTCAAGGTTAGCATGTGCATGAGTGTAGACGGGGTGGGAGCGTAAATATGAGCTTAAAAAGCTATCTAGGCCTCTTCCTGAACAACTTGTTTACTCCTGGAAACCGATTTCTGGTAAGCTTACCGTGTCACTGATAGGTTTAGTTTGTTCTTAGAAATAAACAACAAATTTAGCTGATCAGAGAGGTTTTCCTTGTCTGTAAAAGAGAAAATCTTACATGCTAAGAATATTTTAGAAGTATTCTTTCTTTCTTTTAAAGAAGTATTTTTACCTTGGAGGGAGGGAGGGGGAGAGAGAGAGAGAGAGCCTCTCATTGAGGAAAGTCTTATGTGAAACTAGTCTATATACAGTGAGTTTGAATGGCTTCTCTGGCAAATAACAAAGGTAGAATTACTTTGAATAAGGAGTGAAACTAAAGAAAGGTGTACAATAGAAGTCTTTCATCGAGGACAAAAGATACCCACTATTTACAACAGGACAATTTTTTTAAATTACATCAAAGATCAGAATTTGTTGAGAATTGCACATTGTCAGGTGGTTTAGGTCCTTACCCTAGATTGTGAAAAGAAACTGTAAACAAATGATACATATTTTCAGTATGATCTTTGTCTTATTATTATGTATACTTTTAAGGCAAAATAGGAAAGAAGGTATTTAAAATCATTCAAATCTTATTCAGTGATGTCTCGTTTAGAGCAGTGATAGAATAGCTTGACTGTTAGCACATACTTATTTACTGTTAAATATTTGAGCAACTAATTAGTTTCTTCAACTTCATTGCCTTTCTTTCTTCACCTAATTAGGAATATTACAGGATAAACGAATCGAGTTGGATAAGCATGGCCTGAACGTTGGAGATTACAATCGTGCAGTAGGAAAAGGCCCTGGTTCTCGTTCTCAGATTTCCAAAGAGTCTTCCATGGATCGCAGTCCTTATTTTGATAAGGTTAGTGACTGCTTAACTCTAACACTAGTGAACATTTCCAAATGCATCATTAGTTCAAACAGCAGTTGTAGCTCTGATCCATTTGTCCTGGAGCTTCTGTACTTGGTATAGTGATAAATTAGGGCTTTACTATTACTCTGTGAGATTTGTTTTGTCCTTTTAACCTGTTTATCAGTTCAAAGCACTTAAATAGCTTAAAATCTCCTTCTACTTGCAATGCAGATAACACTAATCTGGTCTTCTCTGTTTTCTGCCTGTTTCCTGCTGATGCTGGACTGTCATGTGACTCTTCCCTTCTGTTCCTGGCAATGGTTTCTCCCTTCTGCTTGCTTGCTGGCTGGTTGTTGCGCATCTGTTTGTCTGTCCAATCAGGATGGCATTGTAGCAGACGAGTCCCAAAACATGCAGTTTATTTCCAACCAAAACATGAAGCTTCCCCCTTCAAATAGTGCACTACCCAACCAAGCCCTTGGCTCCCTAGCAGGGCTGGGTGTGCAAAGCTTGAATTCTGTTAGACAGGTAAGGCCCTGTGCATGTCATTGGTATGTTACTTGATTCCTTTGAAAGAGCGTCTCAACTACTGGTCTGGCTGATGTACTGTGAATTTGAATCCTGAATTCATAGGGGTGGGAAAAGCAGCAGCAGAGGTCTCTTGTCACCAACATTGGTGTCTTTTTCCAGAATGGCAATCCCCGTGTGCTTGGAGGTGGCAATATAGCAGCCCAGCCCAGGAGCCTGCAGCAGCCCCCCACACAACCTCTTACTTCATCCCAGCCTGACTCACGTGCTCAAGTGCCTCCTCCATTGCTCTCCCCTCAGGTAATACAAAATTTTATGGAAGTGCAGAATTCCCTTCCTGTCAGTTATCCACAGCCTTCAAAACATGTCACTGAGGGACCGGAATCTCTTCTCCTTGGTCTCGGCTGAAAAGCGACTTCGAATTTGGAGCAAATTCCATCCATTCTTAATTGATTTTATTGTAGAATTGGCTTGACTTGCCTTCAAACTTAAGTCAGTACTCAGTGAACAATACAGTCTGTGCTGGGCCTGGGAAAACGTGGCTACAAAATATTGATGACGATGTGGGGCTGGGAATGAGTCGTAGGAAACATTCCTGCCTCGGAAACTGCAGCTAGATGTGACCTGCCGACACACGCGACTCTTAAGTGCTCAGATATCCTGTGCTGCTGAGAGTGCTCCTGATGTTCGCCTGGCTCTTCCCACCCTGCAGCTAACCCTCCAAAGCACACTTTGTTCCCCACATAGGGAGGGTGTCCTGAAGCCAAATCCTGACTTCCTTGTCTGTGGAGACTAGCTGGGACTCTACAGAAGGTGCCCATGCAGCATTTACAAGAGTCTTTGAAGTGCAGTTATGTGTTCACCCTTCCTAGGGCACTGGCGAAAGACGCCTCACTCTGTTCCACTACCTTTTCCTTCAGAATCAGAGCCCTATTGTGCACTGTTACTCACAACGTCAAAAATGGCCAGTCAGAGCTCTGACAGAGTTGCTCAACTCTGGCATTGCCCAGAGTCTTTTCTGTCTCTTTAAGACAACAGAGTCCTGTGGCACTTTTAAAGACTAACAGATTTATTTATCGCATCAGCTTTCGTGGGAGAAAACCCCACTTCGTCAGACGCTTTGAAGATGGGAAAGTTACAGAGTGGGAGGAAATTAAATGCAGGGGAGTGTATGACATAGGATCAGGTCAGGCTGTAACAGCAAATCAAAATAGGTGTTAGGATTTTCTCCCACGAAAGCTCATGCGATAAATAAATCTGTTAGTCTTTAAAAGTGCCACAAGACTCTGTTGTCTTTCTACAATAGACTAACACGGCTCCCCCTTTGGAATCTGTCTCATTAAGGCACATACCATCAAGCAGGTGGGCTGTGCAGCATGGTTGGGTTAAATTTGGGGTTGGAATCCTAAATCATGCTTTTCCTGACTCTTGTGACCTCAGCTGTGAAAATGTAATGTTGATTTAACATACTTCTTGGCATTTACCAATGTCAGTGTTGGATATTTTACTATATTTCTCTTCTAATTATTTGTGTAGGGATGTGTAGATTTGGCACTTCCAGAGGACTGAATACTTGTTGATCTGATGGTGATGCTGTGTAACTGCTTATCTCACTTTTGGTTAACTGCATAAATTACTGTCAATCTCCTGATGTGGAGCTGTAGGTGATGTCATCTCCAACTGTCATATGGCCCGTTTTACAGGTTCCAGTATCATTACTGAAGTATGCACCAAGCAACGGTGGCCTGAGTCCACTTTTCGGCCCACAGCAGGTAGCCATGTTGAATCAACTATCCCAGTTAAACCAGCTTTCTCAGATTTCCCAGTTACAAGTAAGCAAAACTTCCTGATTTTGTTTCTAGACTTTACATCTGATCAGAAACTTTGTCCGAACCATGCCCCTTCATAAAAACTTGGTGTTTGTTTTTAGCGGTTGTTGGCTCAGCAGCAGAAGGTGCAGAATCAGAGAAGCATGCCTTCTGGTGGTCGTCAGCAGGAACAGCAGGTACAATCCAGCGCAGTGGTTTTAGAACTTACAGTAACACTGTCTCCACAAGCATGAGGGAATTGTTTGTTTAATCTCGTGCAATTTACAAACACGGATGAGGGAAGTGAGATTTTCATGGTACTTGAGCTACAGGATGAAATGCACTTGAACCTTTGATGGATTTTGCAGAGCTAAAGTATACAAAGGAAAGTGCATTAATGTATTTATCTGCTCTCGCTAAATGTGATTTCTTTTCCCCTGCCATTGATTTCATGACCGAGCTGGCTTTTTTCAGAGTCGATCTCTTAGTATGCAGCAACAGATGATGCAACAGTCCCGGCAACTGGATCCAAACCTGTTAATGAAGCAGCAGACTCCAGTATCTCAACAGCAGCCGCTCCATCAGCCTGCTATGAAATCCTTCCTTGAGAATGTCATACCCCATGCTACTCCGGAGCTGCAAAAAGGGCCATCACCAATAAATGCGTTCAGCAGCTTCCCTATAGGTGAGTTTCTCCATTGCTGGTCTAGTACAGTTGACTGCTGCCTGTGTACCACAACCTGCCCTTGGCTTTTTCCCGTTAGTGCTTCCCTCACAAAGAGCAGCAGCATCTTTTATTAGGGCTCATCCTGTTATCTCTGTTCATGGATCAAACTCGGGCCTTTTCCAAAGGCGAAGAAGTCTGTCTCCTTGTGTTTGTCTGTCTTATTCTGTGTGTCCAGAGCTTCTGACGCAAAATCTTAGGTATAGAGTCATGAGTCCTGGAGCCAAAGGACTTCTGGGAACATTAGCCATGTGAGGAACATGAAAGGTCTTGTTTCTCTGGATATTAAAATGTCTTCCCTAGTTTGGGAGTGATGTAGATACCACCAAATACCATTTCACTAACTTTTTAAAAAAATTTTACCCAACTGCTTTAATTACATGCAAAAATTTTAGCTCCGAACTTTGAATTCTTCTCTCACTGTGGGCAAAACAAATGAACCTTTATAAATACAAACATCATGTCCTTTTTCTCTCCCATTTTTCTACACTTTCAGGCTTCTATCCAATTTCCACTTCAGAAATTCCAGGCTTGTATATTTTTCCTTCGTTGGGTCCCTTCTTATTGATTTTTTTTTTTTTTTTTAATATGTCCTAAATTGGTATCCCCTGTTCTCCCTCCTTCCCCAGCTCATTTCTTTTCCTTCACTGTGCAGTTTGCTTTGCTGCCTTATCTCTCTCCCTGCTGCTTCTGTTGAGCTGGTCTCCTTTGCATTCATATTGCCCGACTCTGTAGAAAAGTTTCTTTTTAATTCTATTTATTTTTCGTGCTGAGTCTGCTGCTGGAATCCCCCTGCTTTAGAGATGGGATGATGTGGAAGAAGTGAATTAGCATGGGCCGTGCTGCTACACTGCATGTGGCCAGACTGAAACATAAGCTGTTGCTTAATAGCTGCTGTTGGTTGGTGTTCAGGTCTAGCTTCTTGGGAGCTTCAGTATGAAGATACAGGATGGAAAATGAGGCCCACTAGTGCTCATTAAATATTCCATGGCACTTCTTGAAAGAGCAATATATTTAACTCTGATCTCCCCCCCAGATTCCAAATAGGGTAATTACATCTTGCCAACCGTGTGTTTTCCCTTGTTATTTCAACAGGATACAGTTTTCTTCACTCCTGGGTTGAAAATGCTGTGTAATATTGCTCTGCTTTATTAAACAGATGTTGTGTTCCACCTTCGAGATAATTGCAAGTCCCTGGTGGGTGACAATAGTGTTTGTAAAATTGTTGAGAGATTTTTGGATTAGCTGTATATAAATTATAAAATCAAAAGCTCAGCAGCAAATGAAAAGCCAAAGAATAAGAATATTGCTGGAACAGCCTGAACTTCTCAGTGAAAAATGAAGTCAGTAAGATATGGTGGAAGTCTCAAGCAACAGACTGCAGTAGTGTTGTTGTGTGGAAGAACTAAAATGGTCTTCCTAAAGGTTGCTATGGTCTTCCTAAAGGTTGCTATGTTTCCTCTTTCAGCATTGTAGAAGCCTTCGTGTGGCATTCAAAGCAGTGCAGCCACTCATCACATTTTAGATAAGTGAATTAAATACAAGTGTGTCGAGTTCGAGGTAGGGATCCTCTCAGTAGAAATTCAGTTTTCCTATAGCTCATCCTTCCATAGCATGATTCTACTGCAGAGTTAAAAATATTTCCTCTGCTATGGGTACATCTTCTCTTTTTAGAGAAATGCTATGTATTTCCCAAGAACATGATCAAGGGAGATCTGTAAGGTGGCTTATGTGATTTGCTGAGTCAGGTCCAGACTGATCATGTACTGAGGGTGCAGTTCATTCCCCACTGCAGAGAGCAAATAATGGTACTTTGTACAGGAAAGTTTCCATGGGTAGAGGATGGAATTCTCCCTTTTGAGCTGTCTGTGGCCACTCTTCCCATTTCTGATCCTCCTCCTACCATATGTAGTGGCTTCAGTAGACTCCTCTGCACTATCTTCTTTGGAGCTGACACAACAGCTACAGAGATCGTTGATGTAAATGAGGACCAGTAGCATTTCCCACACATGCTTTGCAAAGAATCCAAGGGAGAGGGGTCCCAGCACCAGAGTCCTTTTATTCTCCCTTCTGCTGTTTCGGATCTGTTGACAGTTGTCTCACATCTGCAGAATCTTGGATGTTGCATCTGATCAGCTATCAGTTAGTAAAACGTTTTGCTGGGAAGCTCTCTATAGGGTTCTTCGGGGTGGTGATAGGTTGTCAGGCCTCAGAATCTACTTGTAGGTTCTGTGTGGAGGACATAGATAGGGCAGCAGAAGTTGGCTATGAAAAGAATGCCGTGTCCGGCTTTACCTTGCCTTCATGAAAGGACTTTGCCTAGTGAGAGTGAGTAGGGCTAGTAAAGTCAGTTATGAAATCCTGTTGCTTTTTAGAAGTATATGAAAATGTTACCTCATGGTCCATTTGCAGGGTTCACAGGAATGAAGCAAATGGTAAATAGAGATCTGACGGCAAAATGCCCCTTACGGTTCCAGAGTTGTTATCCTTTGTAATGGACCGTGGGGGTCTCTCCCTCTTCACTCGGTATGGAAAGGGTCTGCTGCAGACTCTAAATTACCTTTTGGGTACTGTCTCATCACTGTTCAGAATGTCACCCTAGAATGAGCGTTGAGCGCCAGAGTCAATACAGCGTGTTCATTAAGCTTGAATAATACTGGGTTCCCATACAAGAATGTTAGTGGCAGTTCAACTAGCTGCCATGCTTCTGGTTTTGGGGGACAGGGTGCCGCGTGTGCTCTGGTTTGGGGGGGACAGGGTGCCGCGTGTGCTCTGGTTTTGGGGGACAGGGTGCCGCGTGTGTACTGTGGCTCCAAATCCAACTTGCTTTCATTGAACATGCAAAGAGCACGGGTTGTCAGGGGAAGTGGGTTGTTCCTTATTGAATAAGGATTAACATTGTTTGTGGACAAGATAAATGTGGGCAAAAAACCCCAAATGCCCATAGACCTCTTCAAAGACCAGTTGAGTTGTCTGGCCAAGTATCTTGTTACTGCAGAACCTCAGGCATGCTCTGAATAGGACCCCCATGGAACATCAATGAGATGTCCCTAAGAGGCCAACTTTCGAATGGGGCTCTTCAGTGAATAATAGAACTACTTTGCATCACGGATATGGTCAAAGGTATTCATCAGAAACTAAACCTTTGGGACTTGCAGACTTGAAATGAAGATCTTGGCTTCTGGCAGAAAATTTGTATTGATCTGAGACCAGTATTAGATAAAAGGAAGTTCTGTATTTCATTTTTCGAAGGCTTTCTTCTGGTTTGTGCGTGTGGTGTTCATAATTTCATCAGTGGCTCCTTCCGCTGACATTTGTGCATGAAAGCAACAGCTAAGGGCTCGGTGCTTGCATGGCTGTGCTTACGCCTGTAGTAAGTCCACTATATTCAGTGTCTAGAGTATTGAAAATACAATCTAGTGAACCGCAAGCATGAAATGAACAGATCAGTGTGGTCCGAAAAGATCATTAGGAAAGGAGTGGCAGTTAGTGAAAGAAGAGTATCTTATCTGTATTTCATAAGCCAATGTCTTTCTAGGAATGAACTCAAACTTGAATGTAAACATGGATATGAGCAGTATTAAGGAGCCACAATCACGACTGAGGAAATGGACAACAGTGGACAGCATTTCTGTGAACACATCGTTGGATCAGAACTCCAGCAAACATGGTATGTCAAACACGTCCGTGAGAACACTTATCATTGCATACACACCAGAGGGAACTTTTCAAGTTCTGTGTGCATATGAAACTTCCACGCTGACAAATTAGAGTTCAGTAGCGGGCAATGAAAATGATTAGGGGCCTGGGCCACTTTTATGAGGAGAGACTGAAGGAACTCGGCTTATTTAGTCTACAGAAGAGAAGACTGAGGGGAGATTTGATAGCAACCTTCAACTACTTGAAGGGGTGCTCCAAAGAGGAGGGAGCTAGGCTGTTCTCGAGGGTAACAAAGGACAGAACAAGGAGCAATGGTTTCAAATTACAGCTGGGGAGGTCAAGGTTGGATATTAGGAAAAACTTTCTCACTAGAGGGTGGTGAAGCATTGGAATGGGTTACCTAGGGAGGTGGTGGAATCTCCATCTTTGGAGATATTTAAGGCCTGGTTAGACAAAACCCTGGCTGGGGTGATTTAGTGGGAGTGGTCCTGCTTTTTAGCAGGGGGTTGGACTAGATGACCTCCTGGGGTCCCTTCCAGCCCTGTGATTCTAGACATTGACAGAACGTAACTATATGCAACAGTCACACTGGGAGCCTAGGACACTCCAATATATAGGGAATCATAGAACATTAGGGCTGGCGTGGTAAAGGCCGTACCATGTCCATGTCTTTCTTTCTCAGCCATAACTCCAGCAAATAAACATCAGGAGTTGGACATTATTGGTCTGATTGTTAATGGAGAGCTGCTTGTGATGTTTGAGTGAGGGAGAAGCTTGCAGATGTTCCACTTCCCCTGCACTCGCTAAGTACTCTGTGCCCAGTGCAAGTCTGAAGTGGCTCAATCAGGAGCTAAAATCTTACCCAGTAAACTTTCTCAGCTGTGTTTTGATATAAATATGCCACATATGCACAGGGTGGGTTGTGAATCTGGGGGGTCAGTTGAGAAGAACATTTAGTAATTCTCTTTTCTTTAATAGGTGCTATCTCAAGTGGTTTTAGGCTGGAAGATTCCCCATTTGTTCCATATGACTTTATGAACAGTAGTAATTCACCAGCCAGTCCTCCTGGATCTGTTGGGGATGGCTGGCCACGTGCCAAATCGCCTAATGGCTCTAGCAGTGTTAACTGGCCACCAGGTAAAACTTAATGTTCATTAACTCACTGCATGTTTTGTATCTATTAGTAATGTTTCTTCTGTGTTTTATCAGACAGAAGTAAAAACTTGTGCGGCCATGCATTTAGTAGGATGTTATTGAGTCAATGACTTTGTCGCATATAGAAAACAAGTAACATCCCCATCCTTGAAAATTTTGCCCCAGCAACAGAGGTAGGCGTGAGGGAATTGGATTTAAAAAGAGAATAACTCAGAAACTTAGATGTGTTGGCCTGTAAGTCATGAGTAAGAGTTTGTAGAGTTTAGACAGGAGTTTCCTGAAAAAGAAAATAACCCAGTTTCCTGTCTCTCAGCTACTTCTTTTTTGGATCTTTAATTGTAGAATTTCGTCCTGGTGAGCCATGGAAAGGTTATCCAAACATCGACCCTGAAACTGACCCTTACGTCACTCCTGGCAGTGTCATAAACAATCTGTCAATTAATACTGTGCGGGAAGTTGACCACCTCAGGGACAGGAACAGTGGTATGTATAAATGGACCTACTTGGAAAGAGACTTTCCCAGATGCTCATTTAACATTTGAGACAGTACAGGATTCGTGGCTAGAAGAATATCCTGTGGATGCAGCAGGGTTTCTGCATGCAGGGCAACGTGTGGAGAATGCTAACAAGTAATTAACATGTATTAACACTGTGTGTTTAGAGCAGTCCCTTTATTGGGCCCAGAGAAGTAACGATTCTGAAGATGGGAGAAAAGCATTGCAATAGCAAGTGGTGATTATACGAATTGAGCTATGTTTTCTGTTTACAGTAACTTGTAGATGCTGAATGCTTGGGTATTCAAAGCACTTGCCAACATGTTTGCTTGGGGCGGGGGGGGGGGGGGGCCGAGGGGTGAATGGAAAGGAGGTGTTGCTAGTCTGGCAACATTAAAACATGCAGCCTGGATTTGTGACTCATGCCTTCAGTTCTGGTCCCATCAGTGAAAGGGCAACTGCTCTGTGTAATTTACATAGGGTCATCCTCATCTTTGAACACCACGCTGCCTTCAACTAGTGCCTGGTCATCCATTCGTGCCTCCAACTACAATGTTTCCCTCAGCAGTACAGCACAAAGCACTTCAGGTAAGGTCTGATCCCATTGTTCAATGTTCAAAGCCAGATTACACCTTCCCTGCCCTCTGCTCAGTTCACTGAGGCACTGAATAATCACTAAAAGGAAGACAGAAGGTTTCCTCTCATTGGCATCTTCACTAATTTCCAGGTTGGTGACATCTGGTTTTACTTCAATTAGGAATTTTCAGCAGAATTTTGAAGCCTTTATGATACATACAGATGACTTCACAATTCTGCTGAGGATCTGATCTGTATGGACTGTGGAGTTCACAGGCTTGGACAGTTCCTCTGGTGTATGTATGTTCAGTACTTGGATGGGTCTCAGTTCTTTGTTTCACAGCTTCAGATGGAGAACA